>CM034410.1:2233935-2726435 GCA_019925095.2 Dendrolimus kikuchii | reverse complement strand
TCTTTCTATTGATTCGCCTCTCCTGCATCATGTGGTACGATGGATGATTTTCTTTTCTTTTATATCATTTATTTGTCTTTTTGTTTTTAATAACTTTTATTTATTTATGCAAAAGTGGATGGATGCAGAAGTCGTGGAAGGCCACGACACACCTTCCATGATCAAATTGATCGTGTACTAGCAGAAGGTGATGTCAGGAGCCTTAAGAACAGACGAGCTTGCAGGACAAGAGTTATGAATGTCAAAGAGGCAAGTGAGGTGTGTAAGAATAAGCCTAAATGACACTCTGTTGTTCGTGCCTACCGCGCAAGGGAACTGGCGTGAAGTTATGTATGTATGTAATTAGACAATTTCCACAAAAAAAACAACTATGTACGCACACATTTCTAGCTATAAATTATTATTCTATTCTATACTACATGCAAACCTACCTCTTCAAATTAATCCTCGGATCCTTAATGATGTTCTTAGCTGTCCAGTAGGTATACTTCTGTCTGGTGCCGCCATTCCCCTGGACTAGAAACGACAAGAACTTGAGTTGACTCCTAGGGATTTCTGCTGGTTTCGTAGAGCCAGGACCTGGAATATTAAAATACTCATCGTGAATTATAGTCGAGAGAAGAAGACGACCTGGAAACGTTGCATAGGGGCGTCCGTACTCAAGGTTATGATGCATAAGCCCTACCGACACTCAACCACATTGGTGTATAAGGACAGCAGGCTGCTCAGAGTGCGGTAGCTTTTGATTTGAACTTTGAACATGTCCTTGGCAACACATAAGTTAGTACTAACCTCAGAGGACTACATCAAATTGACAGCACGAAGAGTTTACCGATTGTCAGGGGTATCTTAGTGAAAAGCTCGTTTGCCCACCATATTGGACTCTTCTTTAGTATACATTCCTACAACGTGGTGGTTAAATTCTGTGACATCAAAAATAAGTCTGTCAAAGAAAAAGATGTCAACTGTCAAAATGAGTATTGTTAAAGTTTTATTTAGCCTACCGCCAACTTGTTCATTTTAATTATTTAGGAGTTTTTGGCGGGAACTGAAAGGAGATGTTGTGCGGTGCAGTTTTATTTTCTAAAAATGTGTAAAATTACTCTAAAATGAACAATAGTTGTAGGATATTGCCAGTTTTTGAGTAGTAATTATGTGTTTTGTGAGAAATGTGAACTGTATAGTCAAATGTGGCCTTTTGAGTTGTCACAAGAACTCCGATGAATGGCACTAGCTGATTACCTAGAGTTCAGCTGTGCTACACATAGGCTTAAGAAAATGAAGAAACTATATTGTAAACTAACATCTGGCTTAAAGGCCTAGCTGCCAAGCCATAAACCTAAATAAATAAATTTTAATTATTTATTTTTAATTTTGTTTATGGTTATTATTTACTCTATGGGATCCTAATCTAATTTACCACCGCTTCGCAACATGGCTTGAAGAGAAGAAGCGGCGCAAAAAACTCTTCAGCAAACATACCTAGCTCTAATAATATTGTATAATCTTAAAATGTATCCAACGTTGGAATAATAAAAATCAAATAAATTACCGCGCTTAAAACCGTTAAAACGTAGTTTTATTATGTATACTATACGCCAAAACTTAAGAAAATATTATGTGTCAAAGAGGCTAAGCAGTCAACTTGCGATACGACAATACTGAAAATGTTAAAAATCACTCTCTAAATAGTGTGATACATTTTCGTATCACACTATTTAGAGACACACCTACACACAACCACACACACACACCCACACCCACCCACCCACCCACACACACACACACACACACACACACACACACACACACACACACGTCTGATTTTTATACACTAATATATAATATTAGCATTTGTCGCTTCTTCTCTATATAAATTATAAGTGTGCCAAATTTCATACTCCTCCGTCCGCGCAATTTTCGTAAAAAGTGGTACAAAGTTTTTGCTTCACGTATTAAATATAGATAACAGCTCCCTCTTTAAGACAGTACGAAGTAAAAAGATTTTTTTCCACGCTGTTACTACTTATAATATGAAGTCGTATTAAATTATCATATATTAGCTTCGTACGCCGAGTAATTGGCAGGTAGTCAGGCGTAACCTTCTATACACCCTAAAAAATAATGACAAAACAATAGATAATAATGAATGGGAGACCTTGACTTCACAAAGAGGGGTCAGCGTGATTCGTACAGCCACAAATGTCCTAAGTTTGAAGTATTATTCTTACATTTAAGAAAGTTTTCCTACCTGTATTGTCTTTTTTTTTATTGTACAAGTAATCTTATGCCTCAGACAAACAACATTATAGATGGAGCTAGGGTTCCCACCTGTACTATCTAAGATGAATGAATGAATGAATGAAAACTCTTTATTGTTCACCATAATCTTAAATCTAGACAATTGATATGGATACATTTGCATTAGAACAATGGGCGGCCTTATCGCTTATAGCGATCTCTTCCAGGCAACCCGGTGTCTAAGGAGATTTTAAACGAAATTTCAATATAAGATTTTTGGTGCTGTATTACAAAAAAATAAAATAAGATATAAATAAAGTACTATCTACTTATATATACAGATATACATATATACATATATATATATATATATATATATATATATATATATATATATACAGATATACATATAATCAAGACAACAAAATGATTACAACTCGTTGATTTTATACATAGCATAGAAAACCTCTGGGGTTTATATTAGTGCTATGGGTATCTACGTCCGTAGCACTATGTTTCGTTTAGAATGTGCATTTTGAGTTTATTTTTAATATTTATTAGTGTAATGCTTTCCCTAAACTCAACAGGTAAGTCATTTAACAAGCGCGGAACTAAATATTCAGTTGTGCGCTTGCCGTTTTGGGTTATGGCTCGCGTATATACAGGTGTTTTATTAAAGTTTGTAGGTCTTTGTTAAAAAATTGCTCTTTGAGCATCATTTTTTTAAACTGGTTTTCTACGGGTAAAACTTTACAGTCTATATAAAATTCTCGTGTCGCGGTGTTAGTTACCAAGCTCCTCCGGAACGGCTGAACCGATTTGTATGAAATTTTGTGTGCATATCGGGTAGGTCTGAGAATCGGCCAACATCTATTGCATATTATCACCATAACTTGTATATGTATATAACTTATGTGTATATTTGTATATATAGTATAGTTATATATTTATTATTAAAATGTAAGTAATCGAAAAATTTTTTTTTTTACAAACACACATTGTATATCCCCAAATTAAGCAAGTTACGCTTGTGTTATAGGTAATATACAACGGACTACTCTGGGGCTGATCCCAGACACCCAGACCATAGTAAATAACGGAGAAAATACGTTTCCGAAATTTACTATATCAGGAATCGAACCCGGAACCTTTGCGTTGCAGTGAGGTACGCCGGCAAAGGCTTAGCCCGCTCAACCACAGATAATTATGTATACCACCCAGTGTTGCCGTTTTGTAAATGGAAAAAATGCTAGACTTTGGCGGTGATAATGCTAAAAATGTGCTAGATCAAACTTTAATATGCTAATAAAAATGCCAAATACCAAGTCTTGTTTAAATGAATTAAAAATGAAAATAATTGCAAGTAGGTAGTGTAATTAAAAACGCTGTGCAATTTTTAAGTATATTTAATCATGAAGATAAATCAAATAATATTTGTAGATCATCAATATCATCATCGTCGTGAGCTTGTGCTTGTAATGTTGAAGGGCCAACTTCAAAATCAATAGTCATTGGCATCACAATCGACTCTATACTTTGGTTATAATGTTGCACTTACAGTATTTGCAGTAAGCTTTGGTCGAATCTTCTTTAGCTCGTGTTAGCCAGTGTTTAAACTCGCTCATCTTCTCCCACTCTTCTCGATAATGTTGTTCATATTTTGGAGGCATATTAGGTATCTCTCCAGAGTCAATCGAAAACTACTTTTCAAGCACACACACAGGACATAAGAACAAACGTTTATTTTAAAGCTATCACAATACAAGTATCGGAATTAACTTACACTTGAAAGTCTTCTAAGATCCGAATACGAATATAAACAAAATCTTTTACTATTCTGTATTCGGGAAAGTCCCTAATTCATAACAGAGTTACCACATCCACTAAATATTTAAAAAAAAATTGTCTATGGGCTTATCAATCTTTTGCATAGAGTAAATACCTTACAGGGGTGTTAACAATAAGTCAATCAAATAAAAAATTTGCCATCAATAGTATTTAAAATTCGAAAGACAAAAATTTCAGAAAATGCTAAAATATGCAATATGCTAAAGCTCATTTTTTCATGCCAACAGGTTTAAAAATATTCCAAATTTAGCATTAAAAATGCCAAATCGGCAACGCTGATACCACCGTCGCCACTCCTAATCAGAATATTCTTGCCACGGGTTATTTGGAAGAGATCGCTTTTTAGCGATAAGACCGCCCTTTGTACCCAACTAGACTAATACTAGTTCGTAAGTTTTTCTGTAATGGTGTACAATAAAGTGTTATCTGTCTATTTATTTTTCATACTCCTAAATGATAAGGGTGACTCACCCCTAAATATTTTGTTTTAATAAATTTTAATTGCAAAAAATTATTTATTTTAATTTTTTTATGATTCGTCATTAAAAAATACATACAACCTTAAATTTTCACCTTTCTACCACCAGCCCCTATTTGTCAATGGCGATATTAGTACTTTAATAATTTTCTACTCTCGGCAGTCGATAATTGATCAGTTATAACTCGAGCAGTTATTCCTGCCAGGCGTCTACCGGTGTTACTTCTCACCCCGTCAACAGCTCGGAGCAGAGATGAGGACGAAACCGGTGCTGCAATCGGGTTCTAGATTTTTATTTTTTAAGGGCAGGACAGCGTCTGCCGGGTTCAGCTAGCAATATATAGTATCGTCCTATAAGCCAAATGTGCTATATATTACAAAGAAATAATATAGTACAAAATGTACTATATTTTGTTCCCTAATGCAATTTTGGCGCTTTTTGTTCAGATTCTGTCTTTACAGGCCAAAGTAAAAAGTAATAATATGAAAAATTGATCAATGAAATAAATAAAGTATTAAAGTTGAGGGAGCTAGTTCCTGTGGTATTTTGAAACAAGATTTGACAAGGCTAAGATAATCCTATATAAATTAACAATTATACCAGTTTTATAATTATAAACTAAACTATCTTAAAAATACTATTATATAGGTATCTAATTATAAATAAACTAAATCATAAATAAATTAAACTATACAATAAATTAATCTAAAAATAAACTATATATAAAAACTAAAATTAAAGTATAAAATAAATATGTACATATGTGTGTGTATTTTTTCCTTCTAAATTTCTCAACAGTACTATATTTTACTTTTTTTTTACTTAAAATCGAAAATACTATATAAGTACTTTCTTTAAAAAAAAAGGTGACAACCCTAGATGGAGTCTACGTAAACAAAAGAGTACAATGGAGTGAAGGCTTTTTTTTTAAATTTGTATGCATAAACCTATGGTACATACATGGTTTGCGTTCCTGTGTGTAATTGTAATGATTCCACTTGAAACTTCCATTTATTTTTTTTTAAATTATTAACTACTCTATGGACTCGAGTTCCGTACCCTTTTTTACAACTTAATTTCTAGATTTATTTATTTTTTAATTTAACACGCTTAATAGTTATTTTGGTTCTTGTGTGTGACATTAATTTATTGATTTTTGTGTTGAGGTGTATGTGTCTTACGAATAACTTATTATATTAATTTATTCTAGTTTTAATACTAAACTTATACTAATGTAGAATGTATCTGTTACATGCTGGTGTGTGAGGAAGTGCATGTGCAGTGTGGGCCTGATATCTTGAAACTGAAACTTCCATTATTTAATACTAAGTTCTCGTATTGCGCTACGGCGCGATCGGCTTCTTATTTCAAAATCGGCTGCCTCTAGCCGGCTTCACTTTAAGAGTTCGAGGCTCCGTCTGTTTTTTTTTTATTGCATGAGTTCGGCAGACGGCCCACTTGATGGAAAGCGGTTACCATCGCCTATCGACATTTGCAACACCAAAAGTGCTACAAATGCGCTGCTGCTCTCTTAAGACAGACTGGAACCTGGTCACTAATGCCGGAACAGAACTCAAGGTTGTTATGGCGGCATACTCTATATCAGGGGTAATAGCCATCCAGTTGGGCAAATACTCTACCACCTGGCAAATGGCGTCTTTTCTATTAATGGTCTAAACATAATAAACTCGTAGGGGGGCTTTGTGGCGAAGCCTTAGGTGAGTAGCGACACCTCCTACCTGACTCCGGGGGCTAAGACAAGGCCCTCGCTTCCGTGCTTGCCTTAACCAGCCGACACGGAGTGGAGATCGCTAGAGCTAAGACTCAAGCTTCAGGGGTGGAAGTGATAAATGGCATCACGTCAGAAGTAGCTACGGTGAACCTGCAGCCCACCTCTCTACACCCCTTAGCCACTCACACCCATGTTGCCCCTGCCTTCTATGGCATTTTTTGGGGCTCATGCAGGGAGTGGCGATTCACCGTCTGCCCATTTTTTCATGTTCTCTGAACATTGCGACGAGCAGACGCCATAGTCCCCGTATTCCCAGACCTCTAGTACCACTAGCAGTTCACCCCAATAGCCCGGAATTTTTTGTCCTCATTTCCCACAATAGTCCTACACTGGCCGGGGCTTGTCCTTGGGTGCATTACTATATGGTGTGGACAGGGATAATCGCCGGTCATTGTCATGCCACATTTACATTCAATTTGTCACGGGGCCTCTACGTGTTGGCCTTCCCATGGCCCCACGCAAGCCTTCCAAATGTCCGGGCCATTTTCATGGCCCGTGGTCTCAAAAGACATTTTTAACGTAATAATAATCGGCAGACAAACACACACATTGTACACCCCCAAATTAAGCAAGTTACGCTTGTGTTATGGGTAACATACAACGGACTACTCTGGGGCCGATCCCAGACACCCAGACCATAGTAAATAACGGAGAAAATACGTTTCCGAAATTTACTATACCAGGAATCGAACCCGGAGCCTCTGCGTTGCAGTGAGGTAGGCCGGCAAAGGCTTAGCCCGCTCAACCACAGAGGCCGTCAAAAATACTAAAACCAGCTTACGTTGTTAGTTTATTATACTGTCAATCGCCATATTATGTTGATTATCTTTGCTTTCCCTGGCTCTGTGGCCTTCATGTAATGTCTAACAATATTTTGATTATTATATTACACGTATCATTAAAGTAATCCTGCCGTAACAACTGTGTTGCAAGCGCATACCTAGTATGTTTGCAACAACATGTCATAATTCCATATTTTCATATGCGACATGTATTCCGCGATATCTAATATACTTATATATACATATAATAAAATTGTAGATGTCGAATTTCTGTAAGAAGTGAAATAGAACTAATTTAGATTTTTTCAAATTTTTTGTTTCTCTGTCTGTTTGTACCGGCTAATCTCCGAAACGACTGGACCGATTTAAATTAAATTTTGTATGGTGGTAGCTTATATCCCTGGTCAACATATAGGATACTTTTGATCCCAAAAAATTAAAGAGTTCCGGTGGGATAGTTAAAAAACTTTAATTATAGCTTATATTATGCATCTAATTAAGTATTGATTTTACCAGTATAATCATACAATAAAACAATTAATATATTAAAAAAAAAAAAATTAACATTTTGTATAAACTTATGATATTGTCTTTTAAAATGGGCCGCTTGTTTGGGATGCGACATGTGTAGACACTAGCCCCGTCACATCTTCCAATGACTGAGTTAGAGGCTGGCAACGCTGCCTCAAAAGTTGAAGTTCTCAAACTGCGCAAATATGGAACCTTAGGAAGGGGTTACATATTTGTGTGTTGAAACATTAGGTCCGTGGGGTCCGTCGGCAAAGAGTTTCTTCGAAGAGATTTGCAAGAAACTCTTTGATGCCACCCGTGATCAGAAGGCTGGCTCATATTTCGCCCAACGAATAAGCATCGCCATACAGCGCGGCAATGCAGCCAGCCTTCTGGGCACGCTCCCATCTGGCAGCGATTTGTTAAACAGTCTATAATCGCTTGTACTTTATAACTTAGTTTATTTTAGTTTTTCAAAAACAATTAAACTATATATCTGTATATTATCACACTAAGACCAATAGGAGCGGAGCACCAATGAAGAATGTTTTAGAATCGAGAGGGGTTTTTTAACTTACTTTTTTTAAACTATTCCACGCGGACGAAGTTGCGGGCAGAAGCTAGTTTAAGTATAATTGGAGATGAGTGGCAACAATCTGCAAGACAGTTACGCGGGTATGGCAGTAAATTTTCAAGACACGCACGTCGCACGTGATAGATGCTGGGAATGATTATCTTGATTACAGCTGCTGCGGCCGGCTCGTTCGGTGTAATATCTTACAGAATATCGGCATGAAACAATTAGCCTTTTGTTAACGGACGTATTGAGGTTCGAGCTCGAGGCCGTTTTAGAGCCAGTCGATTCGCTGGATAGTATGGTTGAGGCCATGCTGCACTTTTTTTTTCAGGCGGCAGGCACATACCGGGGCCTTTGCAAGGGATTAGACCGTTATCAATTATGGAGGCATTCCCCTAAGGGCAATCCAAACAGTAATTGATCGGCTTGTGTGGAGACTCGAACCAATGGACAAATGCCCAAGGGCTAATACTTCACTAAAACCACCCTCTTCCGATGCCCCGGGCTTAGGGTAGGAAGGTATGAGACTTAGAACGTAGTTACGCCCACACCGATCCTAGCGCAATAAGTGCCTGAGAAAGCTCCTGGAAGAGCAAAGTCACTTCGACGAAAGGGGTGAAGACTTCTCTACTCCCTTGATGCGAGAGGGCCCCTGAAGCGGTATTGCGCCTCCGGGCTCCCGGCTGACGCCGGCGCCCACGTGGCGGTGCATGAATACGCGCAATTCCATTTCTCTCCCTATCTTGTTCAGCGGCCTCCTTTTGAGACATTACGTCTCGCAGAAGTTGGCAGCACCCATCCAATGATCTTTGCTGTGCAGCATGGCTTGCACCAGGCTGCCGAGCGAATCGATCGGACCTACTATTGTCTCGAGTTCAAACCTCTGTGGTGCCCAGGTTACGCCCTCGACTAGCGTATGAAACGCCGTGTCAAGCGCGCCACACTGGTGGTATTCGGGTGAAGGCTGACAGCCCGCAATCTGATGCAGATACTTATAGAAGCAACCGTGCCCGGTAAGTATCTGCGTCATTTTTTTATTTTTTTTATTTCAGGAGATCAACAGACAGGCAGACGGCCCACTTGATGGAAAGCGGTTACCATCGCCTATGGACATTTGCAACACCAAAGGTGCTACAAATGCGCTGCTGCTCTCTTAAGGGAGACTGGAACCTGGTCACTAATGCCGGAACACAACTCAAGGTTATTGTGTCGATATGCTTTAGACCAGGGGTGGTAGCCATCCAGTCGGGCAAATACCCCACTACCTGGCTGTGGGTTGTTTTGTCGCCTCTTACGACAGGCCGCCCGGCCGCAAGAAATTGTATTCTTTCTCCGTACCTGCACAGATGAACTGCACGGTTCCTGCTTTTACTTATGTAAAAGTACACAAAAAAATATATAATAATAATAAAGTAAAAAATGTTGGTGTAGCCAACACGTATTTGTTATTAAATACATGTTGGTAACACCAACATAAGCTAATATTATTTATCAACTTGCAACACTGTCGTTGTTTTTTCTTTCTTCTTCCATTTTGGTTGTAGCCGAGGGCACACGTATTTGTTATGTAAAAGTGATTTGTTATAAGTTTTAACCGCTTTTCAGACTAGCCCGCTGGACTCAATCCAGCGCCGCGAAGTTCATGCAGTCGACGATTCTATACTAACAGGCGGTTTAGAATCGCTTAGCCTTCGGAGATACGTGTTCTACCTCCTGTACAACGGGGAGTGTTCCGAGGAGTTGGATCAAGTGCCAACGCCTCATTTTACAATCGCCCCGCTCGCCGTCGACTGATAGTTCATCCCCATTTCCTTAAGCTCCCACGATCAACTACGCAAAGTTTCTTCAGAACGTTTGTTCCGCATACGACAATAATTTGCAGGGAACTTCCGGCCAAGGTTTTCCCTCTGCTCTACAACGTGGCTGTTTAAAAAGGGCGTAATAAAATTTCTTAGACGCTGGCAACGCCCCCGGTGTTGCAAACGTACGTAGGCAACGGTAACCACCTTCCATCAAGTGGGCCGTCTGCCTGTTTCTAAAAAGTTATGCGAGGAACCGCTGCTATTATTACACCAAATTATTTTAAAACTTAAGTACTCAAAAATACTTGATACACAAATCGTAGATATAAATCCACATAAAAAAAAAAAACTGGTAAATTATACTCACAAATCGACATAAATCCTGTTGGATGACCCAAATCACTTTTATCCACAACACTACATTCGATAAAAACAAAAAACACAAAAGACACAAAAGAAATACCAATTCCCGCCATTTTGAGTTACTACTTTTTAAAATTTAAATAATAATTTGCAACCGTTCCGTCTCTCCTTTTCAAATATTTATAAATTAGAACGCATTCTATCCGCATTGATTTAAACATGCTAATTTATTTTGTGCAACGGAACGTCCGCGGCGCCATTTAGTTTGAAGCATACTGAATGATTGTTTCTGGAAAGTATTGTTTACCTTGTAAAGAGTTATCGTATTTGGATGTTCTAACATATCTATCACTTTACACTGTCAAGCTATCTATTTTAACACGCTTTTATTAGCATGATCTGTATGTATGTACCAAAAAATGCCGTACATAATCGTTTGTAACAAAAACAAAATAAAAAAACTTTGTTTAAAAAAACCGACTTCAAAAAATATAAAATAACTTATTTCTAAAGCTATTATTATTAATATATATATATTATCTAAAACATCTTAAAGTCGGTGCTTAGTAATTTTCAAAATATAGTAATTTTTATGTTTTATTTTGCACCGACTTCAAGGTGTTTTAGATAATATATATTAATAATAATAGCTTTAGAAATAAGTTATTTAATACTTTTTTAGTTTTTGAAGTCGGTTTTTTAAACGAAGTTTTTTTTATTTTTTTGTTACTTTTTAGTGTCTAGCTATGTATGGGTAGACCTACGAAAGGTGCCGCGCTCCTTAAAAAATATAGGTCCCAAGAAACGGGTACAAAAAAATGTTCGTAAAATGAAAACTACTGGGTCAAATTATGTTAAATTTTTAGAGGACCAAAGAGCAACTATTCCGCATCAAACTAAACAAGAATTAGGTAAATCAGATCATAAATCTCAGCGTAATCGGTGTACATATGGAACGGAATGGATTTTTTTTAATAAAAAATGTTCATAAAATGAAAACTACTTGGCCAAACTATGTCAAGTTTTTAGGGGACCAAATGGCAGCTATTCCGGGTCGAAGAAAAAAGTTTCACGTAAATCGGATCATAAATCTCAGCGTAATCGGTGTACATATGGAACGGAATGGAAAATTTTTCATAAAAAATGTTCATAAAATGTAAACTACTAAGCCAAACTCCGTCAAATTTTTAGGGGACCAAATGGCAGCTATTCCGCGTCGAACAAAAAAAGAATCACGTAAATCGGATCATAAATCTCGGAGTAATCGGTGAACATACATAAAAAAAAAGATCCCGACGAATTGAGAACCTCCTCCTTTTTTTGAAGTCGGTTAAAAACTCAAAACTAAGCAGTTCATCCTTGGAACGCGCTGCGTTAATATCAAACTAGCCCCTCCCCTCCTCCTCCCCTCCCTGGGATCAACTCATCAGATTCTGACTTCGTGACAATAGGACCACCTCAGCGATATGGCTATGATTATATTTACGTATTATTGTATGTCCTTGAAGACCACGGGCAATAAAAACGGCCTGGACTTTTGGAGGGCTTGCGTGGGAAATTTAATTTAAATGTGGCGTGACACTGACCGGCGATTGTCGCTAACTACACCATGTAAAATGCATCCAAGGACAAGCCTCAGTTAGTGTAGTACTATTGTATATTGTTATCTTCTTAATATATATAAATTACGTGTCACGTTGTTTGTCCGCGATGGACTCCTAAACCACTTGACCGATTTTAATCAAATTTGCACACCGTGTGCAGTTTGATCCGACTTGAAAGATAGGATAGCTTACATTTGGACCCGGTAGGTGGCGCTGCAATCAGGTTCTAAATTTTATATCTTCAGGGCAGAACAACGTCTGCCGGGACAGCTAGTATTTATATATAGTGTGCATAATAATAAATTACGTACATAGATATACACATAATACATATAATTACTAAGTAACTACTAGTACTAAGCATATTGAAATAAATGTGGGGATTCTAATAAAGTATTCAATCTATAGCAAAGTTTTTGTAAATAATTATTTGAGTCCATTTTTTTATTTTTATTATATAAATTATTTCTTTGTGGAAACTTGATTGATATATGTATTAATTTTTGAAAAATAAATAGAAATTAATATAAACTAAAATTAAACTACAATATAAATATAACTAGACTTACAAAATAACAAACTATAAGTAAAAAATAGACTCCAGGTCGCTGTCGGCGGGGAGCGTTCCCAAAATGCTGGCCGCATTTCCACGTTGGATGGCTACGCTGATGCGTTGCCCTAGGTGCAGGCCAGCCTTTTGGTCACGCGAGACCTCAATTAGACGCGTTTTTTGTTTTATATTTAAGAATATTAATTATTGTATGTTTCCCAAACAAATTAAATAAATAAATAAAAATATAGGTTAAATTATTGCACCATAATCCTTTACCGGTTAAAGTTACTACAACGCAGAGGCTCCGGGTTTGATTCCAGGCATGGTAAATTTCGTAAGCGAACTTTCCGTTACTTACTACGGTCTGAGTGTAAGATAGGCCCCAGAGTGGTCCATTGTGTATTACTCATAACACAAGTTTAACCATGTAATCCCCCCATGGGGGTGAGGGGGAGGGGGGAAGGTCAACACGTAGAGGCTCTTTAGACTACTTTAATATAAATGTGGCGTGACAATGACCCGCGATTATTCCTGTCTACGGCATATTGTAATGCACCCAAGGACAAGTCCTGGCCAGTGAAAGTTACGTATTTATTATTGTTATATTAGAATATGCAAAAGTGGATGGATGCAGAAGTCGTGGAAGGCCACGACACACCTTCCATGATCAAATTGATCGTGTACTAGCAGAAGGTGATGTCAGGGGCCTTAAGAACAGACGAGCGTGCATGACAAGAGCTATGAATGTCAAAGAAGCAAGTGAGGTGTGTAATAATAAGCCTGAATGGCGCTCTGTTGTTCGTGCCTACTTCGCAAGGGAACTGGCGTGAAGTTATGTATGTATGTATATTAGAATATTGACGATGTATTGATCTTGTAGTACCAGTTTTTGAATTCCTTTTTTTGTAAGCACATTTATATTTTTGTCATCTTAGCGGAAAATCCTTTTGAATCATGTTTAGGGAAATTCAATGCGAATTTTTCATGACAATAGTTGAATAATAATGAGCGCAAAACTCGCGGCCTTGTTAGTAAATGAAGTTTGGATTCATCGAAGAAACTGCCTTTCCTTATTGTTGTAAAATAATTATATTGTTACAACTTAGCCTCCGACAAAGACAAATTCCACGTACAGATCTGTAAAAGCCACCAACCCTGGTCTAGAGTATGCCGCCATAACAACCTTGTGTTGTGTTCCGGCATTAGTGACCAGGTTCCAGTCTCCCTTAAGAGAGCAGCAGCGCATTTGTAGCACCTTTGGTGTTGCAAATGTCCATAGGCGATGATAACCGCTTTCCATCAAGTGGGCCGTCTGCCTGTCTGCTGAACTCCTGCAATAAAAAAAAACACATTTTATTACCTGTCGGCATTTGAACTAATTGTAATTCTTTTATGATCGTCTTCTTTTGTTCACTTATTTATTGGCATACGTTTCTAGTTATTGTGGAGAACAGCCTACTGTCCTATTGTTCTCGCTCAGGAGCATCATTAACCATGTGTTGTGGATTATAAGTAGAAGCTAACTCTAGGAATTTATGTCGACGTTACCGGGCGGGCACATCTGCATTTGTGAAGTATAAAATGACTGCCTGATTGAGAGAGGGGGTCAGTTGAGTTACATCTAGGCGTGACGTGTGTACGTTCGGGAATCTAATAGTGACGGACTTTGCGCGTTTTATACGAGTGTTATACGTGTTTGTATAGTTCTAATAAACTCTATAATAATTCTAACGGCATTTTAATTCGAGTCCCGCAAACTCGTAACAATATTATGTAAGCATTAAAGAATAATTAGTAAGAGTAGCTTTAGGGTAGTTTTGAGCAAAAGTAGTAATTTCATTGTAAATTAAAATACGTAGAAGTATTTTAAAAATGTTGTAAAATATTAGTTTTTTCAAATGTAACATTTGTGAAGTGATTTCTACTAGACAGTAGGAATAAGAATTTGTATAATAATAACAAGAGTTTTTGGAAAAAAATTAGAAAAAAGACAAAAAATAAAGAGAAGATATGTATTTCCCAATATAGAAAAGAAATAAAAGGATAAGAAAGCCAGAAAGAGAATTCTTGCATGCTGTAAGTCAGAGGAGAGGTAAATTAAAAAAATAATAAAGTAATCATATTTTGCTATTCTGACAAATATGACTGCAATTGTGAGTTGGTTTATTTGTTTATTTATTTATCGCCATAAAATGCATACACGACTAAATTAAAAAGTGAAATAAGTCAACTGTTTTATTCAAGGAAGGTGAAAAGGTATCTTCTAGGCAAGCGTGATCCACCTTAGACTGCATTTCCACTTGACATTTTTTTTGTGTTTATGGCTTGGCAACTAGGCCTTTAAGCCAGGCGCAATTGTATTGTAGGCTACAATCGACGCCGTATAACGGAGTTCTTGTGAAAACTCAAAAGGCTACATTTGACTATACAGTTCATATTTCTTACAAAAACACATAATTACTACTCAAAAACTATCAATATCCTACAACTATTGTTCATTTTAGAGATATTTTACACATTTTTAGAAAATAAAACTACACAGCACAACGTCCCCTTTCAGTTCCCGCCAAAAACTCCCTCGACCTGACATCAGACGCAATGTCAGTCAAACGCGAACCTATTCAATATTTAAAAAAAAATGTCATTTATAATTTTTCCATGACGTGTGTTTTATTCTATAGAATAACTTTTATCTGATGACTACCCTCTGCCCGCGACTTCGTCCGCATGGAATAGTTAAAAAAAGTAAGTTAAAAAATCCCCCTGATTTTGAAACATTCTTCATTGGTGCTTCGCTCCTATTGGTCTTAGCGTGATGATAGATATATAGGCTATTAGATGATATATAGGCTATTTAACACTGAAAGAATTTTTCAAATCAGATCCTGAGATTAGCTCGTTCAAACAAACTCTTCAGCTTTATATCTTATACTAATATATATATATATATATATATATATATATATATATATATATATATATCCCTACCCCACAAGGGAACTGGCGTGAAGTTATGTATGTATGTATGTACTAATATATAAAGCTGAAGAGTTCGTTTGTTTGCTTGAACGCGCTAATCTCAGGAACTACTGGTCTGATTTGAAAAATTCTTTCAATGTGGGATAGTCCATTTATCGGAGAAGGCTATAGGCTATATATCATCACGCTAACACCAATAGCAGCGGAGCACTAATGAAGAATGTTTCAAAAACGGAGGTTTTTTTTAACTATTCCACGCGGACGAAGTCGCGGGCAGAAGCTAGTATTAGTATAAGATTGAAAAATTAATTTTGTAATTAATTGCAAAAATCGGGTATTGATTCCTTCCAGTATTTTTGAGGGGATTGTACTCGTCGTGAACGTGCCTTAGATTTATGAATCTAATTTAACAGGTAACATCAGTATTCTTTGTGCTTTTATCAAAGGAGCATACTCCCTCCATTTTGGAACTCTTGTATCATATTTTCCTGGTACTTCTGGAGGACACACGTAGAGGTTGCATCCCGCTGAATAACTGATCAGAGTAGCAGCTAACAGTATAAATACCTTGAATAAGACATAATTACATAAAGACATCGTTGTGACACCACGTGAACACAGAATATTGATGAGATACGATTAGCCTTGACCTATGCTATCCCCATATTTCAAACCTATATCCTATATCTCATTCCCTTTATCGAATTCCTTCTTTCAGAACCCTCGCTCTCATAATCCCCTTTTTTTAATGGCGTAAGGGAAAGTATTTTTTTAGGACACCATGCTCGGGCTCGGTGGAAGACTTTATACTGAAGAATGTGTGGGACTCCCGAACGGCCGTATTACCAACGTGGACTCCGATTAGAGGACAGGAGATGTCAATCATCAAACTACCTACTATACCTAACCTGCGCCCCTCTCGAGTTGCACTACATCTGTGGCGACTTTACGCTTGGTTTCTGACCAACAGGAGTCAGCGGGCTTCCCCGGTTCCCGCGGACCCCTGTGATGGAATCACGGCCTACGGCCCGTAGGCTGCCTTCTGTGGATGGAGTCCGTTGATGCGCTATCCTTTCTATCTCGTTCGGCGGCCTCCTTCTGGGCCATTACTTGCTCGCAGGAGGCTACGGCAATCTACCTTTGTTTGCTAACTAAGCATCGGAGTGGATTTGCCGGATCGACAACGCTTTCGTGAAGTCTTCTGGCATATGTAGCGCTGTATCTAGCAGTGCGCCGCAGTGCTGGCATTCGAGCTTGGGCTCCTACACCGCTATAACTGCTATAAGCAACAGATACTTACCGAAACACCCGTACCTGGTTAGTATCTGTACCGTCCTAGATGTTAGTCCCACTGTTACGTGGCTGTCTCGTTACCCTATCCTATATTTTGCACATCCTAAAGGCTTATCCGTGGAGGAACGGAGAAAGAATACAACAAACAGACAAACCAACCCACAGCCAAGTGGTAGGATATTTGCCCATCTGGATAGCTACCACCCTTGGTCTAGAGCTAGAGTGTGTGCTATAACAACCTTAAGTTGTGTTCCGGTATTAGTGGCCAGGGTCCAGTCTCCTTTGAAAGAGGGGCAGTACATTGGTAACTTTGATGATAAAAATGTCCACAGGCGACGGTAACCGCATTCCACCAGGTGGGACCTGTGCCTGTCTGCTGAACTCCTACAATATAAAAAGGCTGCCAACGCGTTGGCGTCGCTCCTGGTTTTGCAAATGTTTATGGGACCCGGTAACCACTTTCCATGAGCTCGGCCGTCTACCTGTTTGCCAGCTTCGCAATTAAAAAGGGTTAGGACATTCAATTTAAGCCTGATTTTAATTTAAAATATGTTTTAAATAATGAGCAGTTAATTTAAAGTTTTATTGTAACCTTTAAAAACAACACTGTGGAAAGAATACATGATGAAAGAATGACTAAGCAGATATACAATGCAAAAGTGGATGGATGCAGAAGTCGTGGAAGGCCACGACACACCTTCCATGATCAAATTGATCGTGTACTAGCAGAAGGTGATGTCAGGAGCCTTAAGAACAGACGAGCTTGCATGACAAGAGTTATGAATGTCAAAGAGGCAAGTGAGGTGTGTAAGAATAAGCCTAAATCGCACTCTGTTGTTCGTGCCTACCCCGCAAGGGAACTGGCGTGAAGTTATGTATGTATGTATGTATGTAAAAACAACAAAGGGCTAGTGGCGCCAGTTATGAATGCAGAATGTGTGAAGAGTTTTGTATGGTATCTTTAAGAATTGCTTACCAAGTGCAGTTTCATGTTGTGTATTATTATATAGGATTGTATGTTTAGATTTTTATTTCCTTATATAGCATAAAAATACCATAAATAATTGAATTTAATATGTCATTGATTACGCGGGTCACTTGCAATGATTATAAGCATATTAATGATAATATAATTGAATATGTATTTTTATAAAAGAACTAGCGGCCCCGGCAGACGTTGTCCTGCTCTGAAAAAATAAAAATCTAGGACCTGATCTCAGCGCCACGTACCGGTTCCAATTGTGGATTTAAACCATCCGGGGACCCACTCCAACACACAAAAACAAAATCACCAAAATCGCTCCAGGTGATTAGGAGGATTCTAGAACCCGATCTCAGCGCCACCTCCCGGTTCTAATTACGAATCTCTCTCTCTCTCCACAGCCAGGCGGTAGGGCATTTGCCCGACTGGATGGCTACCACCCCTGGTCTTAAGTATGTCGCCATAACAACCTTGAGTTGTGTTCCGGCATTAGTAACCAGGTTCCGGTCTGCTTTAAGAGAGCAGCAGCGCATTTGTAGCACTTCTGGTGTTAGAAATCTCCATAGGCGATGGTAACCGCTTTCCTTCAAGTGGGCCATCTGCCTGTCTGCTGAACTCCTGTAATAAAGAATAAAAAAAATAACTACCTCCATTACTTGTTTTTTCCCTCGTTCGTAAAGTATAAAACCTCGCGGGAGTGGCGCACATGCGTCAGTGTAATATGTGACAGTCAAGTGTGAGGACGATAAGTTCTGTGCAAGTGTTCGGTGTAAATCGGAAGAACAATACATTAAAGTGATTTACGGATCGAAATGCTGCTTCTCACTTCTGGATCTTTAACTTGAAATGAATATGTAATAAATTTTTTTTATTTATTTTTTATTGCAGGAGTTCAGCAGACAGGCAGACGGCCCTCTTGATGGAAAGCGGTTACCATCGCCTATGGACATTTGTAACACCAAAGGTGCTACAAATGCGCTGCTGCTCTCTTAAGGGAGACTGGAACCTGGTCACTAATGCCGGAACACAACACAAGGTTGTTATGGCGGCATACTCTAGACTAGGGGTGGTCGCCATCCAGTCGGGCAAATGCCCTACCACCTGGAAAACTTATTACGTACCTGAACATTATATAACGGTAAATATATACATACATACATAACTTCACGCCAGTTCCCTTGCGGGGTAGGCACGAACAACAGAGCGCCATTCAGGCTTATTCTTACACACCTCACTTGCTTCTTTGACATTCATAACTCTTGTCATGCACGCTCGTCTGTTCTTAAGGCTCCTGACTGTATAACAGTAACAGTAAGAAGTTAAAACTAATTAATAATTGTTGTGTTGCGGATTTTTTTGCATTTGTGAAGTATAAAACGACGGCCTGATGGGGAGAGGAGGCAGTCAAGCTACGACTACGATGCGGGCGTGACGTGTGTACATTCGGGAATCTAATAGTGACGGACTTTGCACGTTTTATTGAATGATGGCCTTCTGCATTACGTTTGGATTTGTTGTTGTCGGTTATATAAGTACCTGTGTTATACGTGTTTGTATAGTTCTAATAAACTCTATAGTAATTCTAACGGCATTTTAATTCTAGTCCCACTAAACTCGTAACAGAATTTTCAAAATACTATTTCTTTCTTCTCTTGGAGACACTATTTTTGTGTGCTTCTAGCACACACTAACATCTGTTCATTACCCTTAAATTTTTGGAAGCTGTCTTTACATTCCCAATTTAAATTTAAATAAACAAACAATTTTTTTTAAATTTAATTTTTATATGTCCTGTTCCTTTCTTCTCGCCATTTTAGATTCATTACTGAATAAACTCTTTCAGTGAAAGCTGGATCGATAATAGTTCAGTAATTATCCATATAAGTATTACATTTTACGCATATTGGAAATGGAATATTTTCACATACTTTATTTTTATGCAGAAGTATAATAGTACATTATGGTACTAGTGTGTAACATTGGTGATTACCGCCGAGGCGCCATTGAGACTCGAGCCGTAGGCGAGGGTCTTAAGAGAGCCGAGGACGGTAATCACCAATACACACGTGTATCATACGACGTTTTTCAACACACTTGTGAATAAAATAACAACAAAAACTCATTTTAATTAGTAGATAAAAAAAGTTATATATGAGTGAAAGTTTTATTTATTAAACACGTACGAGTTAAAATTATCCATTTAAATAAGAAGTTGCATGAAATGAGCAAGCAATAGGAACATTAATTTATTTGTTCTATAGAACACGATCTTTTTTTTGAATAAAAACTTTTTTAAGAACAAAGCAACTCAACCAATAAAATTAAAAAAAAAAAACTATAACTCACTAGTGAGTAATAATGTTTTTTATAATGTAATATAATGTTTTTTAGTCACAGTTTGATTATGGGTGTCATTCTGTGCCTAATTTCGGTGACCATAGAGCCACTTTATGAGCAAGTGTGTTGAAAAGTATATTTACCAAAAATAAAGTAGGATACGGTATTATAAAGTGTGGTTGGCAACCCTAGTTAGTTCCTTCCTATATGTGTGACTTGATTTTATTTTATTCATATTGTGGGTAGAAAGGTTAAAAAATCTCTCTCTCTCTCTAATATATGGCCATATAAACTTGTATAAACAGATTTTTATTAGCAATTACCTGTGTCTTACTATTCATTCACTTGCCTTACCGTTAGTTGAGTTTTGTGATAACTTATATGTATACTTTTTTTTTTTATTGCAGGAGTTCAGCAGACAGGCAGACGGCACACTTGATGGAAAGCGGTTACCATCGCCTATGGACATTTGCAACACCAAATGAGTTACAAATGCGCTGCTGCTCTCTTAAGGGACACTGGAACCTGGTCACTAATGCCGGAACACAACTCAAGGTTGTTATGGCGACATACTCTAGACCAGGGGTGGTCGCCATCCAGTCGAGCAAATACCCTACCACCTGGCTATGGGTTGTTTAGTCGCCTCTTACGACAGGCCGCCAGGCCGCAGGAAATTGTATTCTTTCTCCGTTTCTGCAAGGATAAAAATATGTTTATTATTTTTCAACACACTTGCTCATAAAGTGGCTCTATGGTCACCGCAATTAGGCACAGAATGACACCCATTATCAAACTGTGACTAAAAAACATTATAACTCACTAGTGAGTTATAGATGTTTTTTTTTAAATTTAATGGTTGAGTTGCTTTGTTCCTAAAAAAGTTTTTATTCAAAAAAAAAAAGATCGTGTTCTATAGAACAAATAAATTAATGTTCCTATTGCTTGCTCATTTCATGCAACTTCTTATTTAAATAGATAATTTTAACTCGTACGTATTTAATAAATAAAACTTTCACTCATATATAACTTTTTTTTATCTACTAAATAAAATGAGTTTTTGTTGTTATTTTATTCACAAGTGTGTTGAAAAACGTCGTATGATACACGTGTGTATTGGTGATTACCGTCCTCGGCTCTCTTAAGACCCTCGCCTATGGCTCGAGTCTCAATGGCGCCTCTGCGGTAATCACCAATGTTACACACTAGTACCATAATGTACTATTATTTATTTATAATTTTATTTCAGGAAAACATGTCCCATAGTTGTGTAATTATTCTAAACCCATAGTGCTATTAGCCATTACGCATGTCTTACTATTCATGCACTTGCCTTACCGTTAGTTGAATTTTGAGATAACTTGTATGTATGTATATACTAAGTTTCAGTCAAATTGGTCCAGTAGTTTATCCGTGAAAGCGTAACAGACAGGCAAAGTTACTTTTGCATTTATAATATATAAGTGATTGAGCCATTGAGTGTTGCCAGCTTGAAAAAACATATTTGAATGTTTATGTTGTATTTGGCTTTGTTCAAAACATAATAAATATATGCGATCGATATCATTACTTATTTGGTCACAACACTACAACTATCAAATTAGAACTTTCATCGAGAAAATAAAGAAATGGAAATAGTATAATAATCTTCACTATATGAGATGTAACGTAGTTTTTACGTAATTTATCTACAGTTATTTCAAGTTAAGAAAAAATTCATCAAATCACCTCCTAATTATTAACATGAATCCATTTTACTCCATCAGTTTGTATTAAAACAGGATAAAAAAATTACATACATACTTACATACATAACTTCACGCCAGTTCCCCTGCGGGGTAGGCACGAACAACAGAGTGCCATTTAGGCTTATTCTTACACACCTCACTTGCCTCTTTGACATTCATAACTCTTGTCATGCAAGCTCGTCTGTTCTTAAGGCTCCTGACATCACCTTCTGCTAGTACACGATCAATTTGATCATGTTAAGGTGTGTCGTGGTCTTCCACGACTTCTGCATCCATCCACCTTTGCATTGTATATCTGTTTAGTCATTCTTTCATCATGCATTCTTTCCACATGCCCGAACCACCGGAGCATTCCTTTCCTTACCTTACTTACCTTACCTAAAAATTACTTACATCTTTATATAAGAGATAAATAATTTGGTCTTATTATCGTTTTAAATAATACTTTATTTATTCACAATAAAATAATAATGCAACTAAAAGACGAACATGTCTGTGAAATACCTACTACTGCCCGAAAAATCAATACCGGAAAACCGTCAAGGACTTTGGCGTTGCTAAAAGCCTTAATTTAAAACATTTTCTACGTTAACATCTATCTTTAGAAGTTTCTTAACTAAAGACAATTTATTCACAAAACAATTATAAAATTATATATAATCGACTATGATAAAAGACAAATTATTTGTATTGTATTCTACCCATAGTCCCTCAAGACTATAAGTAGAATACGGAGCCCAGATCACCGTCTTCTATGGGTAAGGTGCCCAGAAGGCTGGCTACGTTTCCTCGCTGGATCGCCATACTGATCCGTCGCCCGAGGTAAGCACCAGTCCTCTGATCACCTGAAGAGTCAATGAATCGTTTTGGTAAATTGTGGTAGAAGTTCATGCCCTCAAGAGCCCACAGCCCAAGCGTCTCGACAGCAAACGGCACAAACATATAACTCTCACTGAGGGTTGCATATTTGCGCCGCTTGATTGATTCAGCTGTTTCAGCCGCCGAACCGGCTGTTCTAGAAGTGTTTAGTAAATGCGATGTAGCCAACGTATCTACGCAAGTCGCATCCCATACCAAAGGCTTGCCAAGTCGGCTGAACTTAATTAGGACAATTAAAAAATTATTAAATTTTGTGATTAGTTGCAAAGGTCGTGTGTTCTTTTCTTCTGGTATTAAGGCTTCGATTTTGGATCTTTGGTATTATAATATGTTGCCGGTACATCTGGATCGCAGAAGTTGGGGTTGCATGTTGCGAAACAACTGCTCAGACTGGTTGCTAACAGTAGAAATACCTTCAACAAAACATATGATTTATTATTTATAAGGTTCCTCTTGTCGTAGATGATCGAAAGTTCGGTGCAAACGAAACAACGTTAGTAGTTACTGATCTATCGTCTACTTATATATAAATCCTAGGCGCCGACAAACACAAATTCCACATTTTATTACCTGTCGGCATTTGAACTGATTGTAATCCTTTTATGATCGTCTTCTTTTGTTCACTTATTTATTGGCATACGTTTCTAGTGGAGAACAGCCTATTGTCATGTTGTACTCGCTCATTAGCATCATTAGCCAGGTGTTACAAGCTAATTCTAGGAAACTGTGGCGACGTTGCCGGGCGAGCACATTGCATTTGTGGAACATATAACGACGGCCTGATGGAGAGAGGAGGCAGTCAAGCTAACAGCTACGATACGAGCGTGACGAGTGTACATTCGGGAATCTAATAGTGACGGACTTTGCGCGTTTCATTGAATTACGACCTTCTGCATTACGTTTGGATTTGTTGTGTTCGTTTTTGTATAGTTTTAATAAACTCTGTAGTAATTCTAACGGCATTTTAATTTGAGTCCCGCTAAACTCGTAACAAGACGATCTGTCAAAAAAGTATCGGGATTGGATGATTTGTTAATGGTTCCAAATTCAATTTTTGTTGTTGTTATTAGATTGGCACAGCTGTTTTTCATTTTAGCGCGGAGTTGGAGTTCTGTCCCTCATGTAGACTAAATACAGTGCTGTTTTTAGTAAGATCATAGTGTTTATCGTGAATTTCATAATGGCCAAAAACATCGAACAAAGAGTTTGTCTTAAATTTTGCATCGACAATGGAATTTCGTGTTCGGAGACACTGAAAATGTTACAGAAGGCTTACGGTGAATCGACTTTATCATAACCACGTGCTTATGAGTGGTACAAAGCGTTCAAAAGCGGTCGAGATATGCTAGAAGATTTGCCTCACCCTGGTAGACCATGAACATTTTCAACTGAAGTTGAAGTCAGAGCAAGTCCAAGAATCTATATCTAGGCTGCATATTTAGCATGGATGGAAAGCATGAAAGTGACATTGAAAGAAGAGTAAGTGCAGGTGATAAGGTGAATGGAGCTCTAAACTCTTTTATGAGAAGTCAGAAAGTGTCTATAAAGGCATGTTTGACTGTCCAGCAAGGGCTGTTGGTGCTAACGCTAATGTAAGGCTGTACTCAGCAGAAGCATGAAAGTAGGTTAAACGCAGTCGAAATGAAAGCTTCGAGAAGTATATATGAGGTACGCACATTTTATTTGTTTAAACGCTCTAATCTCAGGAACCGCTATTCCGATTTGAAAAAATCTTTCAGTGTTGAATAGTACATTCATCGAGGAAGGCTATAGGCTATATTATATTTTCAAAGAAATTAGGGATCCTTACTAAAAGTCCAATAATGTAACCCAAGGTGTAAAAAAATGACCCGAAAAAATCCTTACACGGCGTGCGCTGCGAAAACTATTGATTATAGAACAAAACAATGTACTACCACTTTGCAGAACATATAATTGTCTACAAAAAATATCGCGTAACCATATGTGTAACTATTGTAGTTATCTCACAATAAGTGTTTTCTTTTATTTTTTAAATAATTAAAATGCCGTCGCTTCAAAAACTCTTTATTTTGTACCTTGGTATTAATCCTTATCAAAATAAATTACTCCATATTCAAGACGAATTCAATACCTTTCTAGAACTTTTTGAATTATTCAATTCGGACGTTTCATTCAAAAGATATCGCGATATTTAAAATGTAAGTATTAGTGTTGTAGCCAAATATACTAATATTGTTTGATTGAACGCGCTAATCTCAGGAACTACTGGTCTGATTTGAAAAATTCTTTCAGTGTTAGATAGCCCATTTATCGAGGAAGGCTATAGGCTATATATCATCACGCCAAGACCAATAGGAGCGGAGCACCAATGAAGAATGTTTCAAAATCAAAAGTAATAACAAAAGTTGAAAGAGGAATGTTAAGGTGGTTTGCACATGTAGAGAGAATATATGAAAGTAGAATCACAAAACAAGTGTATAACAGCATTGTGAAAGGTAGAGTTGGAACTGGAAGAGTGCCACGATCATCATCAGACGATACACACCATAATCAAATAGCCGAAGTGTTAAGAGGACAACGAAAGTAGATGAAGCGAAAGTTGTTTGTTAGGATCGTCGCAAGTGGAGATTTGTAGTCTGTGCTTACCCCTATGTAAAACAGGCATCAATATGCATGCGTTAATAAAACTGTACTTAATATTTTCTTAAGTTTTCGCGACTTGTATACATAATAAAACTACGTTTTAACGGTTTTAAGCGCGGTAATTTTATTTTAAAACTGTACTTACCAAGTAAATCTTCATGATGTGTATTATATAAATTTATGCTCAGATTATGTGTTTATATAGCACTAAAAGTAAATAAATAATTGGGTTCAAGATTTTGATTACTGGGGTCATTTGCAACTAATATAAGCATATAATATATATATATATATAATATTATAAAATTCTAAACATGCCGTGTCTTTGCATTAAAGCTATTTTGTCAGCAAAAACAACTGGAATATACTATACTAGCGGCCCGGCGCGGTTTCACCCGCGCTCTGTCCCGGTCCCGTGGTATATAGCGTCATGTTATATAGCCTATGACACTCCCTATTAACGTAGCTTTCGAGCAGTTGAAGAATTTTTAAAATCGGTTTAGTAGATCCAGAGATTACCGCCTACAACGTCACAAACTCACAAACTTACCTCTTTATAATATTAGTATAGATAAACGATGGGGAACACGATGCAATTTTTTTGTGAATTTCTTGGCTGTTTGTTCGGGATTCACGTAAAAACTACTGGGCCGATTTTGATGCGGTTTTCGCTAATCGACAGCAAATTCTTAGACTTAAAATCTGCGCTATTTTTTATCCCGCGAATTTGACGGCAGCGATTAGTAGTAGTTCGGGTGCATGAAAATCTGCTTATTCTGGCACAGTTTTTACTAAAACGATAGCTTACATTCTTTTTTAAATGCGTGTCCCCGAATAGGAATTTCAAGTCAAACGTGGACGAAGTCGCGGGTGATAGGTTAATCTAATGTTTGGTACATTATATTGTTTATAACCTTTTTAAAATTTTAATGTACATACATACATACCATACATAACTTCACGCCAGTTCCCTTGCGGGGTAGGCACGAACAACAGAGCGCCATTTAGGCTTATTCTTACACACCTCACTTGCTTCTTTGACATTCATAACTCTTGTCATGCACGCTCGTTTGTTCTTAAGGCTCCTGACATCACCTTCTGCTAGTTTTGATCATGGAAGGTGTGTCGTGGTCTTCCACGACTTCTGCATCCATCCACTTTTGCATTGTATATCTGTTTAGTCATTCTTTCATCATGCATTCTTTCCACATGCCCGAACCACCGGAGCATTCCTTTCCTTACCTTCACCCCGACACTCTCTTTCAGACCAACTCTCTTTCTTACTTCGGTATTACGAATGCGGTCCGCGAGCGTCACTCCGCAGATTTTGTGCAGTGCTCGCATCTCGACCGCGTTTACTCTACTTTCATGCTCTCTCTTCCATACCCAATTCTCGCATCCATACGTGAGCGTAGGTACCAGCACCGCGTTGTGTATGGCGAGCTGGGCCTTCTGGCTGAGGTTCTTAGCGCCTAGAAGTTTACCTAACGCTCCATTCAAACTATTCCCCAAATTTACTCTTCTTTCTATATCAGCGGTGTACCTTCCATCCCTGCTAAAAGCACATCCAACATATACAAACTCATTCGCTTGCTCCAGCATAACATCATCGACCATTATCCTTGCATTCGTTCTGGTTTCTTCTCTTTCAAACACCAACCCGAATGATGGTTCTAGTATTCTTATTTTTCAAGTTTTTGGTACTTAAATGAGTTGGTACGTAGAGATCATGAAATTGTGATATTATTCTTGAAATAATAATCGTTAAAGGTTTTGAAAGTTTATTGTTGCTTTCATGGAAATGTAGAGTCATTGTTGGTCAGGAACAGCCGAGTGGTTGTGTGAACAAGTACTGTGTTTTACTTTTGTTCGCAGACTAGCAGACGCACGAGGACGTGTGAATTGCGAGACGGCCGTGTAGGAATCGTATTTGTTATTATAAAGTAACCATATGACGGAAGTAGTCAATAACCGGATAGAGCATTCTTTCATGTAGTAATCGCAAGCCTACACGGGCATATCCTATTTATAAAATAGAAAGATAACCGTTAAGGGCGGCGTATAAGCGTTGCCAGCCATTAGGGAATGTTCCCAATCGACGGTGATTTGTGATTTTTCATTGTAATTTTTTTTCTTTAATCAATCTCTGTGGATGGTTGTGTTATATTTGTATATATTAATTTTAAGTTCGTGTGTTTAATTGTGAATAAAGGATCAAAAAAGAATAAGGGCCGCTTGCATAAGGTTGCTTAAATTTATTTAAGAAACACAAAACGTATTTAACACTAATAAAACTACGTTTTAACGGTTTTAAGCGCGGTAATTGTTTTTGAAATTATATATATATATATATATATATATATATATATAAGCGTCGGAAAAACCAAAATCAAATAAAAAAATAAAAAAAATTACCGCGCTTAAAACCGTTAAAACGTAGTTTTATTATGTATACAAGTCGCGAAAACTTAAGAAAATATTATTATATTTAACACTCTTAAATACAATTAGCGTCTTGCCCAACGCAAAATTTGCCTCTAAATATGTTTAAAGAACTGTCAATATGTTTTGTGTATAACGTATTTAGGCAGTTTAATATGATTAACTAATTTTATTTAAAGGCGGTCGTTATGCAAGCGGCCCTAAGTACCATTAATGTTGTTATTAAATTATTTGACATACATACATACATTCATAACTTCACGCCAGTTCCCTCGCTGTCGTTCGTCGCGCGCGCACGTCTCCCGTTCCGCCTCGGCAGTCCGTTATTCGTGTTCGTTGTGTTCGTTCGTTCACCCGGTCGATCTGTGTTTTTTCTGTGACAGTGCAGTGAAAAGTGCATCATCAGGTGGTTTTTCCACCAAATCGTTCGTCCCCCTCAGGGACAATGGACGGCGTGGAGGCCTCTCCGTCGCTGTTAGAGGGTTTGCTGTCGTTTTTACGACAGCAATTCCCTCAAGCACTCGACCAATTTTTGAGGACTCCGGAGTCCCAATCAATGGCGTCCGTTGTTATCTCGGAACTTAATTCCGAGAAACCTGTGTCCCGCGAGTCACACGTGCAAAGGGCCCCCGCGCAGGCCTCCCTCCCCGCGCCCGCATCTGCCGCGACCATCGCACCCCCCGCGACCCCCGCAGCCGCACATGCCGCAGACCACCTGCGCTCTACCGCAGCGCCCGCGCCCCCCGCGTCCGTACCCGCCGTGTTACCGGTGCGCCCGCCGCCCGCACCCCCGCTCAACGACGCCCACCGTGTGGCACCAAAGTCGCGCGCCTCGTTTTCTCGCGGTCCCACACCGGGAAAACCGCGTTCGAGCTCCGCGAGTTCGACGACATCGCGTTCGCGTTCGCCCATCCATCGCGTAATCGATTCTCGTCGAGAAATCGACTTAACCACTGAAGGTTCGCAATACCTCGGGGTTGCCCCTCTTACACCAGCCGATGAAATTACCCCCATGGATGTCGCGCCTCCCGCGAATATCCCCTTAGACCGCGAAGACGATGACGGTTTCATAACCGTCAATCGTAGTAAAAAACGAAAGACCCAGAGGGAGGTCCCCCCCAACCCCGCCCCCACTGCGGGCACAAAACCGACAATGGCACCTTCCAGCCGCCCTGGGCCACCTTCACAGCGCCCGCCGCCACCCCTGATCATCCGCGAGAAAGCTCATTGGCTTCAACTCGCTAAGGAACTGCCAGGTAAGGCAATCTCCATAAAAGAGGCCCGTGATACCCAACACGGCATCAAAGTTATGGTCACATCTTCAAGTGACCACCGCGCCCTAACTACTCTATTATGTGACCGTAAAATCGGTTACTACACTTACGCCCTGCCAGAAGAAAAACGCCTTCGGGCTGTAATTCGCGGACTTCCTCAGGAAATTGAAAGTTCCTACATTCTAGAGGACCTTAAGTCCCAAGCCCTACCAGTGCACGAAGTGCACCGTATGCACAGAGGCGACGCCACAAAGTCGCCTCTAAACCTAGTATTGGTTGTCCTCGACCTCTCCCCAGAGGGGAAAAAGATCTTCGAACTTGAGAAGGTCTGTGGCCTCTCTGGCCTTCGTGTGGAACGTCCACACGAAAAACATACACTACGGCAGTGTCATCGCTGCCAACTTTATGGGCACTCTGCCCTTCATTGTCAATCCCGTCCCAGGTGCGTCAAGTGCCTGGGCGACCACGGGACCTCGGAGTGCACTCGCACCCGGGACTCCCCGGAGCCACCCAGCTGCATCCTCTGCGGCCAAGCGGGTCACCCTGCTAACTACAGAGGCTGCCCTGCCGCCCCCCGACCCAAACGTAAGGTCGGAAAGGGCAATGCCCAAAAAGGCACTAGAAAAGTGCCGAACAAACCCGCATTCGTGGCGGCCCCCCCTCCAGTGGTAAACCACTGGACGGGTCTTCCCACGACGGAAGCGTTTCCTCCGCTGAGGACGCGTGCCCCAGTTATGGCCGGCCTACCCTCGGCCACCCTCTCCCCCGCCCCCATTTCTAAGGCACCTTCTGGGCCATCGGCCCACCACTCTATAGCGGAGGACTTAGCTTTGGCGACTAAATTCGCCAAGAACTTGCCCTTCGACCTGGAAGAGGTCCAACTCTTGGCTCGGAAACTGAGACAAGTTTCAGAGTCAACTCAACCCTCCCTCCGGGATCAACTCGTGATCGAAATGGATCACGCGTACCTCCTCCAAATACTTAGATCGTTGTAACTAAACAACCTAATACAAATTCTTGTTACCGGTAACAAATGGCGCATGTAGGTAGAAATAAACCACGCTCATTGACTCTGGCGACTTATAACGCCAACGGCCTTCGAAACCAGCGCGACTTGGTCCATGACTTCCTGGTTACCAATCAAATAGATATACTACTAGTACAGGAGACCTTCCTGAAACCGAGTAATAGAGATCCAAAGATCTCTAACTATCGGGTCACTAGACATGACAGGGTAGGCCGTGGTGGCGGCACCCTGATCTATTTCAGGAGATCCCTACACTGCATGCCTGTAGTCACCCCTCCACTAGAAGGTATGGAGGTATCCGCCTGCAGACTAGCAATGACTGGCCACCAACCTCTAGTCATAGTCTCAGCATACCTCGCATGCCAAAAAACCCTTATTAAAAAAGACCTAGAAGCCCTATTCAACCTAGGCCCGGCTGTTATAATAGCCGGAGATCTGAATTGCAAACACGAGCAGTGGAATTGCAATACCACTAACACCAATGGCAGAGCCCTAATAAATATATCAGACAATCTTTTGTTTGATATACTAACGCCCATGACCCCCACAAGATATCCCCCCAACCGCGACTGGGGGACCCCAAACACTCTCGACCTAGCATTACTGAGGGGCGTAACTCTTCAGTTCCATTCGATCGAAACGATGGACGATATAGACTCGGACCATCGTCCGGTTATCCTTAGATTAGGACCACAGACAGACCAGACATCTGAAACTAGGACCTCTGTGGACTGGTTGAGACTTGGGGACCTCCTCAAGGCAACCAGCTCACAAGACCTGGACCGCATCCCAGATCACATCGGGTCCCGCCAAGACACGGAGAGGGCGATCGAAGCCCTCACCAGCCACCTTCAATCCGCAGTGCGGAACTCGTCCAGGCAGGTGCCAGTGGAGGATGACCGCCACTTATGCCTGCCGGACGAGGTGAGGATACTGCTGAGGGAAAAGAGAGCCGCCTCCAGAGCTCATGACAGATATCCCACCGAGGATAACAGAATCCGACTCCGCGAACTAGAGCGCGAGGTCAAACTACGTATCCGGGAAGTCAGGGAACAACGTTGGGACAGAACGTTGAGGGATATCGAACCAACTCACCAGGCGTACTGGAAGCTGGCTAGAGCTCTCAAATCAGACACCCTTACTGTCATACCCGCGCTAGAAAGAGCCGACAACACCGAGGCGTTCGATGACGAGGAGAAAGCCGAGTGCCTTGCTCAGAGTCTAGAGCTTCAATGCTCCCCCACTACGCAAAACGTCGACCAGTCACACCTGACGGAGGTGGACTCCGAGGTCGAACGTAGATCCTCCTTACCAGCGGAAACCACACTCGACCCGGTCACGGTCGAAGAAGTGCAAGATCTGATCAAGTCTCTCAAACCGCGAAAGGCCCCAGGGACCGATGGCATCAACAATCGCGTTTTAAAACTCCTACCCGCCCATCTAATTATAATCCTGGTGAGCATCTTTAATGCCGCCATAACAAACTGCTCCTTCCCCGCGATCTGGAAGGAGGCAGATGTCATTGGTATTCACAAGCCGGGAAAACCGGCTAATAAACCGTCCAGCTACCGTCCAATCAGCCTACTAAGCGCACTCAGCAAGCTTTACGAGAGAGTCATCCTCTCACGACTTAGAGATTTTGCCTTCAGCAAACATCTATTACCTGATGAGCAATTTGGCTTCCGTGCTAGACACTCATGCGTGCAACAGGTGCACCGCATCACGGAGCACATACTATCTCACTTTGCCCATCGCCCCCGCCCTATAGGAACAGCCGCACTGTTCCTAGACGTAGCAAAAGCCTTCGACAAGGTCTGGCACAACGGCTTGATTTACAAGTTGTACCAGTTCGGTGTGCCAGACAGACTCGTGCTCATCTTGCGAGACTTCCTCTTAGACCGAAGCTTCCGTTTTCGAGTGGAGGGAACGCGCTCGTCCCCTCACCCACTCACAGCCGGTGTACCACAGGGCTCGGCTCTGTCGCCACTACTCTTCACGCTGTACACCAGCGACATCCCAAAAACTCCAGATGTGGAGTTGGCCCTCTTTGCGGATGACACCGCACTCTATACATCAGATCAAAACCGACAAATGGCTTGCGTCCGGCTGCAGGCAGCTGTCACAGAGCTAGGCGAATGGTTTCGCAAATGGAGGATAGAGGTAAACCCGGAGAAAAGCGCAGCAATGTTCTTTTCCCCGGGCACGCTTCGCTCCCCCAAACGCGCTTGCCTTCGCCTAAAAACCATTTCGCTCTACGAACAACAAATTCCCTGGGAAAAGTACACCAAATACCTGGGTGTCACCCTAGATCGGAACTTGCGCTTCAACGAGCATATCACTATAATCCGAAATAGAGCGCGATTTGTGATGGGTCGTTTAGCACCCATGATAGACAAACGAAGCAAAATGTCCCTCAGACACAAGCTTACTTTGTATAAAACATGCATCCGCCCGATCATGACATACGCGAGTGTGGTATTCGGCCATGCCAAGCCTGCCCTTTTAGATAAATTGCAAATCGTGCAAAACAAATTCATGCGCAGAGCCGTCGGTGCTCCCCTCTATATGCGTAACGTCGACCTCCACCGCGATCTGGAGCTTCCCTCCATCAAAAACTACATTACGTCGCTCTCGCGTAAGTATTTCGATCTCGCGCCGCACCATCGTAATCCACTCGTCGTGTCCGCGTCCGATTATAAGTATATTACCCGTCGCCCGTTCTCAATTAGTGCTTTGTGTCGCCCTATGGTGGCCATCATTAAATTCATCCCCCTCTCATGGCAACAGTTCAGCCGAGGTAAAACTCCTTAGGGAGCTCCCTCGAGCAAGTTGCCCCCCCGGGCTCGAGCGCCTTCGCTTCGCGAAGGCACTCGCCCCAAAAACCCCGGTAAAGTTGTAAGGTCTTCGGACCAACAACATAAAGTCAAGTCCAATAAAAAAAAAAAAAAACTTACCATTACCTCATTACAAAAACGTGCGCTGTCGAGCGCGGACCTCTGCCTGCACTATCATTATGGCCTACTCGCGTTCGGAGTAGGCAGTAGTGCAGGCATACCTCACGGATCCCGGGCTCCGGTTGCGTTCTGCAGTCCCGTAGCCCGGTTTCCGCTACCCTTTTGGGTCCCGGGTTCCAGGCGGCGTTCTGCACGCCTGTAACCCGGTTCCCTTTACATGCTGAGTCCCGGGCTCCAGGCGGCGTTCTGCACGCCCGTAGCCCGGTCTCATTTACCGGGATCTAATAGGGTCCTACTTTCAATAAAAGGCACAACGCTACAACATTTATTTCCTAGTGAGTTAAGGCTTATTACATTTTATATTCAATTCTTATTCTTATAATTTATTTATTTAATTTCAAATTAATAACGGTTAAAAATAAACTATATCTATCTCAGTCCGACCCGTCTCTTTCCTGCGCCTAACGGTCGCGTCTACATAGTCTATGAGGCTTAGCAAATTATACCTATGTTCTTATCGCCTATTGAGACGGGTCGGTGAGTTTCATACATTGTGTTTGTCGTCGTCAACATTCTCCCGCCGTCGCGTCTCGCGATTCTCCTATGGGCAGCACGACGACTCTCTTGGTAGGCCGCCTCAGCACTCGTCCGCTGGCCGTCGTCACGTCCAGGACTCGAACCTCGCCGTCTCTGCCGGGATGCACTGCAGTCACTCGTCCTCGGGGCCATGTGTTGCGGGGCAGATTTGGGTCGCAAATAATAACCAAATCGCCTACCTTAGGGTTGTCACCACTTGCGTAGGGCTCCCGCCGGTATTGTAGTAGCGGCAGGTACTCCCGCACCCACCGTCGCCAGAAGACATCGGCGAGGTACTGCGCGCGTCTCCAGTGCGCGCGCGCAGTCACGTCGCTGGCCTCGAAGTTCCCGGGGGCCGGCATGTGGCAGTTCGGCCCCAGGAGTAGCAGGTTCGGCGTGATGGCTGGGGGCTCGTCGGGACCCACGGCCACATGAGTGAGCGGCCGCGAGTTCACGGTGGCTTCGACTTCGGCGAGCAGTGTGGCGAGCGTCTCATCGCTCGGGCGCTGCTCGCGCAGGGTGACGCGCAACGCCTCTTTGACGGTGCGCACCATGCGCTCCCAGGCGCCGGCCATGAAGGGTGCCGCCGGCGGTAAGAACCGCCAGGCGATCTGCCGGCGCGACGCTTCCTCTTCGACGGCGCGCCCAGCCTCCGCGAGTTCGCGGTCGGCCGAGCGGAAACACGTAGCGTTGTCGCTCCAGAGTTCGGTGGGGACGCCGCGCCGCGCTATGAAGCGGCGCAGCGCGTTGATGGCTGAGTCAGCACTCAGCGACGCGACGACCTCGAGGTGTAGTGCCCGTGACGTCATACATGTGAATAACGCCACATATCTCTTCTCCCGGTGACGGCCCACGGTCACCTCCAGTGGGCCAAAATAGTCTACGCCCGTGAAGGTGAAGGGGCGCGAGTGATGCGCCAGGCGAGCTGCAGGCAGGCTCCCCGTCGATGGACTCGCTGGCTGGGCCCTCCTCAGTCGGCATTGGAGGCAGTTCCTCAACACTGCTTTGACTGAGGGCCGTATCTTCATAACCCACAGCCGCTGTCGTAGCTCGTTGACCACCATCTCGACGCCACCATGGTGTAGTTTCTCGTGTACATGTTGTATGTACAACTTTGTGTATTTATGTTTCCCGTCTAAGATGGCAGGATTGGCCATCTCGTAGCTTATTTCTTGCGCCTCGTCGATTCTTCCTCGCAGTCGCAATATGTTATGTTCGTCGGTTTCTATAGTTAAACCGGCGAGCTCTCCCTTGTTATGACGTCGACGTATCGTATCGAGCGGTTTATCGCCGAACGATTCGCGTTGTGCGAGCGCAATGAGTTTACGCTCAGACAACATTAACATTTTCCCGTTGATTTTCTTGAATTTTCTTTCAACGTTATTTTCTTTTGGACACTTCGATTTTTCTTTGTTCTTCTTCTTTATGTTTTTCTTCCACTCTTCGTCTGGAGTAGGATTCTTCTTTGTTCTTTTACGGCGCGCGGCTGCCACCGTGTTCGTGGGTCGTTTGCACAGTCTGATAAATTGAAGTACGCGTCCCATCGTTCTCACTATGGTAGTCCAACGTGAGAAACGTTTGAAGTCGATGACGATGACGTCATTGTCTTCAGTTAATGTTGCGCACTTTTCTTCTCCGGTGGTTGGCACCTCGGTCTTCGTTTCTTGCGGCCATTTTTCTATGTCAAGATACAGGAACTTGGGGCCCGTAAACCACCTGTGTTGTGGGTTGAAGTCGCTTGGTGTTTTACGCGTTGCGTCGTCTGCAACGTTCTGCGCCGAGGGTAACCATCGCCATTCATTCTTCTTAGTGAGGTCTTCTATTTCGGCGAGGCGATGGGCCACGAACGTTTTGTAAGTTCGCGGTTCCGCTCGAATCCATGCTAGCGTAGTGCGCGAGTCGCTCCAGTATGTGTGACGGTGTAATTCCCAGTCGTGTCCCTCTTGCACGGACTTGCTCAGGCGGGCTCCCAGGACGGCTGCTTGGAGTTCGAGTCGCGGAATGGAGACTGGTTTCATTGGTGTCACGCGACTTTTAGCTGCCGCTATCATGACGTTGACCCGGCCGTCCGCCCGTGTCGTGCGTATGTACACAACCGCAGCGTATGCCTCTTCACTAGCATCGACGAATGTGTGCAACTCCCTGATCGCTGCCGGTGAATATTCGTAGCAGCGTGGAATGCGTAAGTTAGGTAGAGATATCAAGTCTCTCAGCCAATTTTTCCATTTGTCTTGCAGTTCCTCCGGGATGACTTCGTCCCATGTTGTTTTATATTTCCATGTATCTTGCATGATGCGTTTCGCCGGTGTGGTGAGGGGGGAAATGAACCCCAGGGGGTCGAATATCGACATGATGAGTCCCAGTGCTTCTCTCTTCGTCGGCATTCGACTCCCCTCCAATACTTCTGCCGGAACTCTTCTTTGATTGACACGAAAGCCAAGCGTGTCTTCTCTCACGTGCCACATCAGACCCAATGTTTTTTCTATTTCGCTCCCGCCGATTTCAACGGTGGTTTGACCGGATGGCGCGAAGCTTGAAATCGCCTCCTTATAATTGGAGGTCCACCCTCGGAGTTGGAAACCCGCTCGCCGCTGTATGTTGTCAACGGCAGCTGTCATTTTCCTGGCTTCTTCAACTGTTTGAAGGCTTTGCAGATAGTCGTCCATGTAATGATTGACCACTATTGCCCTCGCCGCTTCTCTGTCTTCATTTTCAAATTCCCTTGCGTTCTTGTTTTTCACGTACAAGGCTACGCAAGGCGAAGACGTTGCACCAAAGATGAGCGACGTCATTCTATATTCCTCTGGAGGCTCGCTATCGCGGCGGTTGCCACGCCACAGAAAGCGTAATGCATCCCTGTCGGCTTCTATGATCTTCACTTGCATGAACATTTCCTTTATGTCGGCAGACACTGCCACTGGATACTGCCGGTACTTCATGATGACTCCCGGTAGTGATCGAAGAAGGTCGGGTCCAGGCAGCAACATATCGTTCAGACTTCTGCCATGATACTTGGCGGCTGCGTCGTGGACCACCCTTATTTTCTCCTTGTCTGGATTCACGACGGCGAAGTGGGGAAGATACCACGTCCTCCCGCTGGTGGGGGGAGTGGAGGCGCGCTCGGCGTAGCCTGACAACATTAAATTTCCAATTCTCTCTTCATACTTCGCTTTAAGCTCTTCATCGCGATCCAATTTTTTTTCTAAGTTCTGAAGTCTCTTCAATGCATTTTCATAATTATTTGGCATAGGTGAACTTTCATCTTTCCATAAAAGTCCCGTTTCAAATTGTCCATTTTCCAAACGACGAGTTTTCTTTTCCAATATTTCCAAGGCGCGTTGTTGTGGATCGCTAACCTGCGTTCTGGGTTCGATTCCCAGTGATTCCAACGCGAAATATTTTTTCATAATTTCTTCAAGCGGGTCGTGGTCTTCTTCCATCATGTTCAAGTGTGAGCAGAACACGACCGGCGATGTGGTTGAGGTGCGGCAGCCGTGCAGCACCCAACCCAGCTGCGTACGAGAGGCGACCGGTTGGTGACGCGGGCCTTTACGTACTTCATTTGAAATAATCAGCTCCCAATTATCTTGGCCGATTAGTATCTTCGGTGTAGCTCTTTCATAGATGAGTACATTTTCTATCTCCTGCAGATGTGCACAGCCCTGCACATCGCTCCGATGAACGGTCTGGCTGAAGAAGCTCATGTTCTTTATTGTGCGAGCGTCCCTTAGTGTGTGTTCTTCTGTTTCATATGAGCCTCTTATCCTGGCGGACACTCGCATGCTGTAGTCGTGCGATGATTCTTCACCGTTGACTCCCTGCATCTTCATGGGGTCCCGTGGTCCGCTAAGTCCCAGTTGCTCGGCCAGTTGCGCATCAATAATGGTCACGGTGCTGCCTTCGTCCAATAGTGCGTAGGTGTGACGACTGCCCCTCGGTCCGGTTATAGCGACCGGGGCCACCTTCAGATAGGCACGTCGTTTGTTTCTTCCATCATTGATAACGCTGTTGATCGCGGACGCTAACACTTCTCCCGCCGGTTCTGACGTCACACTCACTGCACTTGGACTTACCTCGTTAACTTCAGGTCTCCTTTGGTGATGCAGCAAGCGGTGGTGGTGTAGCGTACACCTTTCCACCCCACACGGCGGGGCGCGGCACGAAGAACGTCGATGCCTACTTCGCAGGCAGCGGAAGCACACTTTACACTTTTTGGCTAAGTCCCACCGCGCGCTCACATCCGCACCGACGAACTTGCGGCAATCGCTAAGTTTGTGATCGCGTTTGCAGACTGGGCACGGTTCACTTTTTCTCATATTCACGCGTTCACTGTCGTTGTTCACTATGTGTATGTGCTCCGTCCTCCTTTTCGATCGTGCCATCTCGCTCTCGCGTTCGATCGGTGCATACGCGGCGCACTTGTCTGCCTCTTCATTCAGGAAGCTCGCAAGTTTCTTAAGTTCCGGAACCCCTTCGGTCTTCACAGCTGCATAGTCGTACCACTTGTTCCTTACGATTGGAGTCAGCTTCTCCACTGCCGCGCGTAGCATCTCTGGGCTATGTAAATACTGCGGCTTGTTCAATACTTCAATTGTTGCTACTAGGTTTGCCATCTTGTTGGCAAATAAGCACAAGTCCCGAGGGCTGTCGGTGACTCGTGTCCATGTCTTCATTTTCTCCATTTCTCCCAGCACAAGGGCATCTGGACGGCCGAACCTTCTTTCCAATGCCTTCAAAATATCTTCAGGCCCCGTCTGGGTAATCAGCAGGGCACTGACGGCCTCCAGTGCGGCTCCCCTTAGGCTTCTACGTAGGCGCGCGACGTTCTCCCCTGCTGAGAAGCTCCCTCCCGTTTCCCGAAAGGCTGCCTGGAAGGACAGCCATTCGCCACTATTTCCATTAAAGGTCGGGAGTTCTTGCATGTATCGCTGCGCCTGTCTTGTGCTCGTTCGCGCCGCTTCAGTGATCGCTTCTGCCAGTGACGTCACATCCATGACGTTTGAACGTGCAGGCGGGCCTCGTTCTGAGACCCGTTGTCCGCGTGCCATATTTCCGACGTGGACGCCCTGTCCCCGTTCATTCATTCTCCCTATATCGCTGGCTAACGTCGCTGGGGCGGGGGGGGGGTTCTGTGGCATGTGGTTCCTGCGTTTGCGGCAGTCTCTCGAACCACATGTCCACTCTTCTTGATGGTAGTTCGCTTTCTTCGATGACGTCATCATCGTCCGATGATTCGGCTTGTAGCCTATTTATTCTCGCTTGTTCGAGTTCAACGGCTGCCTCCAACTGTTTCAACTTCAATGCGGCTAGTCTCTCTTTGGCTTCCAGCTCGGCAAGTCGTCTGCGGGAAGTCGTGGAGCGTAGTGACTGCGGTCTTGAAGTTTCTTCTAGAGTGCATTCTTTTCTGCGAAGTATTTCGCGTAAAACTGGCGGTGGTTGTGGCTGCAAATCCGTAACAGAGACCGGCATTGTTGCTTTTACTGTCGTTGCCGACGCCGTTGGCGTTGCTTTTACGGCAGTTGCTTTTACTGTCGTTGCTTTTACGGTCGTTGCTTTTACTGAGCTAGTCTCTGTTCCGGATTCCGCCGTGACACTGCCAGTTGTCGTTGAGGTTGTTGCTACCTCTGTCGCACTCTTCTTGTTCGCCTGCGCAGCGTCCTTTTCGATTCTGCTTCTCGTATTCGGCATACTTCAGTTCTTCCAATACGGCTCGAAGCTGACCAGACGATGTTGGTGTTGCAGTGGACTGTAGGACTGTAGAGGGTTGGTCGCTGGTTCGGGTAACCGATTTTCCGAAATGAAAACAACCGAAAACGATGCTACGGGAGGCTTCGACTTCGTTGGCGTCGGCGGGAGGGAGCTTCTTCTTATGAACTGCGAACGAACTAACGAACTACTCACGAACTACAAAAATGCGCCCCAAAGGCGTCCTATATTTATAGAGGCTGCCTCCGCCGACCCCTCGCTTCGTCGTAACACCCCCTTTACTTTATTTCCTTAATTTTACATACATTAAGCCTTATCTCAACTTATTACTATCATACATTTTAGTACACCCTAGATCTTAGTACATTTCGAGGGTCCTTACACAGTTGTGACCCATAGTTTTTGTTAGCGGGACGTCGTAATGGGCGTTTACCTCGCCCCCCGCTTCATTAGTATAAATATAAAGCGCTGAGCGCCCTTACCATTACCTCATTACAAAAACGTGCGCTGTCGAGCGCGGACCTCTGCCTGCACTATCATTATGGCCTACTCGCGTTCGGAGTAGGCAGTAGTGCAGGCATACCTCACGGATCCCGGGCTCCGGTTGCGTTCTGCAGTCCCGTAGCCCGGTTTCCGCTACCCTTTTGGGTCCCGGGTTCCAGGCGGCGTTCTGCACGCCTGTAACCCGGTTCCCTTTACATGCTGAGTCCCGGGCTCCAGGCGGCGTTCTGCACGCCCGTAGCCCGGTCTCATTTACCGGGATCTAATAGGGTCCTACTTTCAATAAAAGGCACAACGCTACAACATTTATTTCCTAGTGAGTTAAGGCTTATTACATTTTATATTCAATTCTTATTCTTATAATTTATTTATTTAATTTCAAATTAATAACGGTTAAAAATAAACTATATCTATCTCAGTCCGACCCGTCTCTTTCCTGCGCCTAACGGTCGCGTCTACATAGTCTATGAGGCTTAGCAAATTATAAAATGGCTGGTATTTTTGACAACTGCGTTAGCGTTGCCATAACAACATGAAAATGGGGTTAGCATTTTGGTAACCCTCCTTACGGACAGAGATCTTAAATCCATTTTTAGTTTGTATATAATATACAAGATAGACAAAAATCACAAAATCTATCCTAGTTTTCGGGATAACCTTTACATAAATCTATTCCATTGTCCGGGATAAAAAGTATCCCTTGGCCACCCTTGATATTACAATTACATATGTACCGAATTTCAACCAAATCGGTCCTATAGTCTTTTCATAAAAGCATAACAAACAGAGAGACAAATATATTTTTATCCCGGAAACTATCCCATTTTTCGGGACAAAAAATATCCTATGTTCATCCTCAGCATCGAAAATATATATATAGTACTGAGTTTCAGCCAAATCGGTCCAGTAGTTTTTCCGTGAAAACGGAACAGACAGACAGACATGGTGGTTTTATTTTTAGGTTTGTTATATAATGCATTTTTTATCCGTGCAGGAACGGAGAAAGAATACAATTTCCTACGGCCGGGCGGCCTGTCGTAAGAAGCGACAAACACAACCCACAGCTGGTAGGGTATTTGCCCGCCTGGATGGCTACCACCCCTGTTCTAGAGTATGCCACCATAAAAACCTTGAGTTGTGTTGTGGCATCAGTGGCCAGGTCTCAGTCTCCCTTTAGAGAGCGGTACCACATTAGTAGCACCATGTCCATAGGCGACGGTAACCACTTTCCATCAGGTGGGCCGTCTGCCTGCTCACTGAACTCACGCAAGAAAAAAAAAATGTTTTAGTTGGTTTTGAACACTTGTAAAAGTATGTTCTAAATTTAATTCAGCTGTCATTTTGGTCCAGTTAATTAAAAATCAGAGTACATAGTACGTCAGAATCTGTTTAATTTATTATACCTACGCTCGTGGGAAATCGAGAAGTAAACACGCCGAATGCTGCAACTTTGATCGATTATCTATGGTTTCTCAAAAATATAGATAATATCAGGCCTGTGAGAGGTTAAGTTGCGACATAATACGTTATTATGTGATTATCGTGATGAAACGGTTCGAAGGAACGTTACACCGGTGTGAGCTTTGAATCTAGTATTAAAGTGGAATATATTGTTACGAGTGTGGGACTCGAATTAAAATACCGTTGGAATTACTATAGAATTTATTAGAACTATACAAACACGTATAACATAGGTACAAATATAACTAGACACTACTAGTACATAACTGAACGATTCAATAACACGCCTAAAGTCCGTCACTTTATCGCTTGTCGAATGTACGTCTTACTCGTATCGTAATCCTCCGCGTTCGTAATACCGAAGTAAGAGAGAGTGTTGGTCTGAAAGAGAGTGTCGGGGTGAAGGTAAGGAAAGGAATGCTCCGGTGGTTCGGGCATATGGAAAGAATGCATGATGAAAGAATTACTAAATAGATATACAATGCAAAAGTGGATAGACGCAGAAGTCGTGGAAGGCCACGACACACCTTCCATGATCAAATCGATCGTGTACTAGCAGAAGGTGATGTCAGGAGCCTTAAGAACAGACGAGCGTGCATGACAAGAGTTATGAATGTCAAAGAAGCAAGTGAGGTGTGTAAGAATAAGCTTAAATGGCGCTCTGTTGTTCGTGCCTACTCCGCAAGGGAACTGGCGTGAAGTTATGTATGTATGTATGTAATCCACAGTTCTAATTTTACTGATTTCGCAATAGAAAAATAACTATATAATATTTACGAACACAATTATTATCTATTTCCTTTATTATAATACTATTACAACTCAGGTCCCGACAAAAACAAAATCCACCTGCATATCTGAAACAAAGCGCATTTATTACCCGTCGGCATTTGAACTAATAACATTGAAATTCTTTTATGGTCGTCTTCTTTTGTTTACTTATTGGCATACGGCCTATTGTTGTATTGTAATCATTAGCCAGGTGTTAAGGATTTTAAAGTAAAAGGTGATTCTACGAAATTCGGTCCACGTTGCCGGGCGGACATATTGCATTTGTGCAGTATAAAACAATGACCTGATGGAGGGGGAGGCAGTCGAGCGAGAACCACGAGCGAAGCGAGACGTGTGTACTACAATCGGGAATCTTTTAGTGACGGACTGAGCGTGTTTTATTGAATTACAACCTTCTGCATTACGTTTGGACTTGTTGTGTTCGGTTATATTTGTACCTGTGTTATACGTGTTTGTATAGTTCTAATAAACTCTATAGTAATTCTAACGGCTATTTAATTCGAGTCTCGCGACTCGTAACAATACGTAACAAAACATTTAAACACACTAAATATTCTAGGTATCATCTAAGGGATTATTATATGCAGAATAGAACTAAGTTAAGTTTTCATTATTGCATTGGCTTATTATATATATCTTTATATATATAATTCTTCTGTACGTGTGTTGACAGTGAACTCCTCCTAAATGGCTGGACCGATTTGAATGAATTTTTTGTGTGAGTTCAAGTGATGATATAGATAAATAGACAAATTGTAGTTTTTGTTTTTGTTCTGTGTTGTATTGTATTATTTAATTCCTTTTTTTTATTTTATATTTAATTTTCCAATATTGCATCAAATTTATTATAATTTTCTTATAGTTGTATGAGCCAAATGCGTAACAAGAATAATTTTTTTAGTGGAAACTTAGTTGACACGCTTAAATACGATTAGCGTCTTGCACAACGCAAAATTTACCGGTAAATATGTTTAAAGAACTGTCAAAGTTAATCATCCAAAAATGGGTATTTAACTGCCTTAAACGCGTTTAAGGACAAAAAAATGTTGAGTAACCTCTTTTCATAAATTAATATTTACTATTCTTTATGAAATTGTCACTTATTAAAAAGTCAATTACAGATTGTCACTCGTATATTATTTGCTTTAATTATTTTTCTCAATTCTAAATACCCATTATTCGTACAAACTTTAACATGGTAGCAGAGTAATAAAGTTAAGGATTTGGATGCGGTAAAGATATTTTAACTTGGAAAGAATAAATACAATATTCTAGCATTGTACTCGGCCTGACGTTCACCATGGATAAGGCGATCGCAGAGGCTTCTAAGGTACAAATAATGCACCTAGATGGTAAAAACTATAAGCATTGGTGGTATCGTATTGAGACAGTGTGTAGGGCAATACCCGGCGCTGAAGAAATTTTGCAAGGAAAACTTCAAAAGCTCGACGAGCCTGTAGCATCTGATGATGCAGATGCTAAAGCAAAATATGAAATAAATTTACAACAATTTCTAAAAATTGACTGTGTCGTTTTAACTCTGATGACGACAAACATGACGGATGAGATTCTAGAACAAGTTATACGATATAAAAGCGCTAAAGAAGTATGTGATGAGCTAGAACGCCTATATAATGGAAGCAGCGAAGACAAACCTGTGATCTTTATCTAAAATTCTTTGATTATAAAAAGGACCCTGAACAAGAGATGGGAAAGCATATATCTGCATTAAAGAACATTTCAACAACTGTTTTCATAAATTAATATTTATTATTCTTTATGAAATTGTAAGTTATTAAAAAGTCAATTACATATTGTCACTCGTATATTATTTGCTTTAATTATTTATCTCAATGCTAAATACCCATAAAATCGAAAATAAAACAACACAGCAAAAAATCATTCTTCAGGTTGCCGCCAAAAATTCCGAAGTAAACCTAACCAAACGAACGAAATTTCAAATGTCAAGTTGACATTGGCCAACTAAAATCCCTTTTTACGCAAGAAATAACTAACATTAAAGCTAAATTTCGTGTGTTTGTTCGAAAATATGGATCGCCGCGTGAAACGGAACACATCTGGCTGTTTTACCGACGGCATAAATACATTTAGCTAAATAACATGGGAGACCGCCTTATGCAAGACATCTTAAATACGTTTTGTGTATCAAAAGTGGAATCATTTGCCGGAGTCTGTTTTTCCTGACAAATACAATCTTGAAGTCTTCAAGTCACGAGTGAATAGGTATCTTCTAGATAAGCTTGCTACATTCTATACTGCGTCATCACTCAACATCAGGTGAGATAGTGGTCAAACGCAAAGCTATACTTCCATAAAAAAGCTACGTTTACCGAGACGCGGTCTCCACTCCAGGACTCGGCTGCTCCATCGGCCATCGGTCCTGCGGCAGACGCGACCGGCCCACTGCCACTTCAACTTGCTAATTTTGCGAGCTATGTCGGTTACCTTAGTTCTCTTACGGATAGCTTCATTTCTAATTCTATCCATAAACACCCAACATAGCTCGCTCCATAGCCCCTTGAGCGACTTGGAACTTGTGGACCAATCCTGCCATCAGTGTCTACGCCTCGGCCCCGTAGGTCAGGACGGGGAGTTATTGCATGAGTTCAGCAGACAGGCAGACGGCCCACTTGATGAAAAGCGGTTACCATCGCCTATGGACATTTGTCACACCAAAGGTGCTACAAATGCGCTGCTGCTCTCTTAAGGGAGACTGGAACCTGGTCACTAATGGCGGAACACAACTCAAGGTTGTTATGGCGACATATTTAAGACCAGGGGTGGTAGCCATCCAGTCGAGCAAATGCCCTACCACCTGGCTATGGGTTATTTTGTCGCCTCTTACGACAGGCCGCCCGGCCGCAGGAAATTGTATTCTTTTCTCCGTTACTGCACGGATAAAATTTCTTTTATAGATGAAGAAACGAAGTCTGAAGAACCTTTGTCATGGCCGAAGAAGTTACACTTGCGAGGCGAAGTCATTGATCTGTCTCTAGCAATCGTTAATGATTTTGAGTATTGGTTAGTATACAAAGAAATATCTCAGTTTACATTATTGTTACGAGTTGCAGGACTCGAATTAAAATGCCGTTGGAATTATTATAGAGTTTATTCGAACTATACAAACACGTATAACACAGGTACAAATATAACCGAACGCAACAAGTCCAAACGTAATGTAGAAGGTCGTAATTCAATAACACGCGCAAAGTCCGTCACTAAATCTTCGCTCGTGGTTATCGCTCGACTGCCTCGTCCCTCAATCGAGGCATTGCTTTATACTGCACAGATGCAATATGTCTGCTCGGCCGCATGGACTGAATTTCTTAGAATCAGTTTGTACTTTAAATCCGACACACCTGGCTAATGACTGCCATAAAAGATTACAATTCACAATGGGCTATTTTCTAATCACAAATTTTAAACACAAAGTAAACAAAAGAAGTTCAAATGCCGAAAGGTAATAAAATGTGTTTCTACAGGTATGCACGTGCGAATTTGTCTTTGTCGGCGTCTAGGTCGTAACATTATCATTGCTATTGTTACGGCTTTGTTAATATTAGAGTTCGGCTTTTACTATTTTATTTAATTACTACGATGTGCCTGCGACTTCGTTCACGCTTAAGATTCCCGCGGGATTCCCCGGACACAAGCTATCGCAGCATTTAAAAAAAGAATGTGAGCAAGAGGAAGAAGAAAGTGTCTTAGGGGAAACTGCGTCGGAATAAGCGAACTTTTATGCATCCGAACAACTGCAAACCGCTTCCGGGAACAATCCCGCGGAATTCCCGGGATCAAAAATCACACATTTTATTACATTAAGCTGTCGATCAGTAAGAAAAATAAAAAAAAATAATAATAATAATCGGCAGACAAACACACATAAGCCTTTGCCGGCCTACCTCACTGCTATGCAGAGGCTCCGGCTTCGATTCCTGGTATAGTAAATTTCGGAAACGTATTATCTCCGTTATTTACTATGGTCTGGGTGTCTGGGATCGGCCCTAGAGTGGTCCGTTGTATATTACCCATAACACAAGCGTAACTTGCTTAATTTGGGGATGTACAATATGTGTGTTTGTCTGCCGATTATTATTATTATTATAAAAAATCACATTGGAATTCGATTTTTTTTCTTAATATGGCCATTTTAAATCATTCTCAGGAAAATTTCCCCATGATAAAAAGTATCGCAGAGTTTAAGTCTAAGAATTAGCTGACGATCAGCGAAAACCGCATCGAAATCGGTCTATTAGTTTTTACGTGAATTCCGAACAAACAAACAATAAATCTAAAAAAAATTGCATCGTGTTTGTTTTCTATCGTTTATATAGTCTATTCCAGTTTTTTTTAATAGTTTTAAGGAGTTTTTGGCGGGAACTGAAAGGTGACGTTGTGCTGTGCAGTTTTATTTTCTAAAAATGTGTAAAATTACTCTAAAATGAACAATAGATGTAGGATATTGATAGTTTTTGAGTATTAATTATGTGTTTTTGCGAGAAATGTGAACTATATAGCCAAATGTGGCCTTTTGAGTTTTCACAAGAACTCCGTTGAATGACGTCGATTGTAGCCTACAATACAACGGCGCCTAGCTTAAAGGCCTAGTTGCCAAGCCTTAAACATAAAAAAATAGTTTTAATGTACAGACACAGCATGATTAGAATTTGTAATATTATAGATTAAAATAAAACCAACTTGTTTTGCGTGTGAACATTTTACGCTACATTCCATTAGGGGATCACAACGACGCTCTATTCCGTTCCACTAGCTTGTCGGCGTTACAATCGTAAACCCAAGTGGAACGGCTATTCGACCCAGCTCTTTGCGTGATCGAAAATTATGACGTCATTACTGACGTTTCCGTCGCGACCACAACGACCGCGGTCGCCTTGTGGAACTTCTAACTGAGCATTTTGGGCGTTGTGAGCTACTAATGAAACGCCCTGATAATATAATATGTAGTTCGTGTAAACAGTACAGATAAAACTGACAATTTGTTGACATATTGTGTTCAATGTTCGCGAGGCCTGTGTCTGTTGTAAATATTATGTTTATTGTAGTATATTAGATTGGCAGAATTTTCTTTTTCTTTTTCTTTTTAATTTACCGGCCAAAATTCCTTTTTATGTCACCTGACTTTTCTATGTACTCGACATTAGCAAAATCAATGCATAAATGGCATTGCAGCCATCACCTTTAAAAAAAAAAAGGCCTGTGTCATCGACGCCTTGTTAAGCAAGTTGGTTCTGCTGTTTGGTAGGTACTACGAACATTGGTAGCTGCCTACGTCTCATCACATATTTTGTAAGCTGATAGTAAGTTAATTATCGTTACATATTATGATCATATTTTTAAATAAGCTTTTTAAAAAGGTTTTTAAATATAAGCTTTTGAGATCGTAGATATCATGTAGCAGCAGAGTGCTAGCTAAGACAAGTGAAACGAGCCCAAACACGACGGGTTTTTTTTTTTTTTTATTGCAGGAGGTCAGCAGACAGGCAGACGGCCCGCTTGATGGAAAGCGGTTACCATCGCCTATGGACATTTGCAACAACAAAGTTGCTACAAATGCGCTGCTGCTCTCTTAAGGGAGACTGGAACCTGGTCACTAATGCCGGAACACAACTCAAGGTTGTTATGGCGACATACTTTAGACCAGGGGTGGTAGCCATCCAGTCGGGCAAATGCCCTACCACCTGGCGGGTCTATCTTGTTTAGTACAGTTCCTATGGCCACCTTCCGACTCCATCATCAGATCAGCTCCATGGTACCATATTATTGCATTGTCACGCGATATACATATGCGTGCAAAATTTCAGCTCAATCGGAAACCGGGAAGTTGGTCAAATTTAACTTGCAAGATTCCACCCGAACTTCCATACATACATCCATTGCAAGTTAAATAAAAGCTTGTAATAAAATGCTATACGACCATTTTTCTTCAAGCTACAACCTGTTGAAAATCACCCAAAAATTTAGTTTTTTTTGCTCTCTTACTATTTGTGCGACGTTTATTTACATAAGTCGTGGAAGGCCACGACACACCTTCCATGATCAAATTGATCGTGTACTAGCAGAAGGTGATGTCAGGAGCCTTAAGAACAGACGAGCTTGCATGACAAGAGTTATGAATGTCAAAGAGGCAAGTGAGGTGTGTAAGAATAAGCCTAAATGGCACTCTGTTCTTCGTGCCTACCCCGCAAGGGAACTGGCGTGAAGTTATGTATGTATGTATGTGTTTATTTACATAGAAAGTGTCTCATTTGATTTTGGTTCCAGGCTCGACGGTCGCCTTGGTCACTCCAGGATAGATTATCACAATGGCACATATAAGACTTATTACTACATAGGCGGTGCAATGAGGTTTCCCAGAATGTACCACGTAAGTCATGTTATGATTGTTATGTTCTATAAGGGTCAGCGCAGACAGAACGGAGCGCAGCGGAGAGGATTTTATTAACGCACTTGAAAATAAACTTTAAAATTATTACAATAAAGTGCATAAATGCTTGAACGTGACAAACGCGTCCTCGAAGATACGCGGCAATACTCGCGCGGCGTCGAGTCGGCGCCCGCGTCGTATGCGTACTTTCAGTGTTGTCACTGAGTTTAAAGAGGGATGACGTCATTTTCTTAGATTTTGAATTCGAAGTACCTACATAACGAATAATAAATATAACCAACATTATACATTTATGAAGTTGCTTTGTTTGTTAAAAATAATCTGCATTTATACAGTAAACGACATAACAGCTACCTGCTTTCACTTCCTTCAAAAATCACTTTGTTTCAAAACAGTTTAGTCTGTATAGCGACTTAAATTTATAACAAATTACCACTGAAAATTAAGGAACTCAACATCAAAAACTTTAAATTAAAATTAAGACAATTATTAATAAATAAAGCATATTACCCAATACATGTATTAAATTAAGATAAGATTGATGGATGTTGGGGTGCGGATGAGTGATCTAGTTGTAAGCACCTTGCTTTATGCGGATGATGCCGTGCTTTTAGCCGAATCGCCATCAGAACTGCAAACACTAGTCACAATGATGAAAGATGACTGTCAGGCGAGAGGCTTACATTTGAATGCGAAGAAAACAAAGGTTATGGTGTTTGAAAGAGAAGAAACCAGAACGAATGCAAGGATAATGGTCGATGATGTTATGCTAGAGCAAGTGAATGAGTTTGTATATCTTGGATGTGCTTTTAGCAGGGATGGAAGATACACCGCTGATATAGAAAGAAGAGTGAATTTGGGGAATAGTGTGAATGGAGCGTTAGGTAAACTTCTAGGCGCTAAGAACCTCAGCCAGAAGGCCCAGCTCGCCGTACACAACGCGGTGCTGGTACCTACGCTCACGTATGGATGCGAGAGTTGGGTATGGAAGAGAGAGCATGAAAGTAGAGTAAACGCGGTCGAGATGCGAGCACTGCGCAAAATCTGCGGAGTGACGCTCGCGGACCGCGTTCGTAATACCGAAGTAAGAAAGAGAGTTGGTCTGAAAGAGAGTGTCGGGGTGAAGGTAAGGAAAGGAATGCTCCGGTGGTTCGGGCATGTGGAAAGAATGCATGATGAAAGAATGACTAAACAGATATACAATGCAAAAGTGGATGGATGCAGAAGTCGTGGAAGGCCACGACACACCTTCCATGATCAAATTGATCGTGTACTAGCAGAAGGTGATGTCAGGAGCCTTAAGAACAGACGAGTGTGCATGACAAGAGTTATGAATGTCAAAGAGGCAAGTGAGGTGTGTAAGAATAAGCCTAAATGGCACTCTGTTGTTCGTGCCTACCCCGCAAGGGAGCTGGCGTGAAGTTATGTATGTATGTATGTATGTATGTATTAAATTCACCAAAACTACATCTTTCTTGCCAACATTCCTCGACCCATGTTCTTCGCCTAACTTTCTGACACCTTATTTTATTAACATGTTCTTCCATTTCTTCTTCTTCCGCCAAAAGCACAATTATAATCATATCCCAGTCCACCATCGTTGACGAACGTTCGCGACAAACTGGCATGTTTATTGTAGAGTGGTAACCCAGAACGGTTTACTCGCGCAGGTTCGCGAGGTCGCGCGCAAGCTCGAGCATACGCGATCCGTAAAGAAAATGCCCGAGACCGCGCGGGGATTATTCCTCTCTGTCTGCGCTGACCCTAACCCTATCCAAGCATTTATTTTATTTTGACATCATTATTTATTTATGGTAAAATTGCATAAAGGCGGAACCTGAAAATTACGCATTTTTTGTATTCAAAGACTTTACATATGGTTTTCTATGGTACAATAACGACACTAAAATCATCGGTAAGCCATCATTTAGGCAAGAAATTAATAAACAATACAATTAATTACGAAATACGTGCATTATATCGCTAGAAATAATGTTCAATTTTAGCGTGACGACTTACCTACTAATTATAATAAAAACACAATTACTTTAATTTTGGGATTAATCTGCAAATGTAACATGTATGACATGATCAAAATAATTAATAATTATAAAATCAAATATTACGGCATTGCTAAAACATCACGACATTTTGTAATATGTAAGTAAAACCTCAGATTAATAATATTGAGAGACAAAGTTTTTACCTCACTTTGCTAAATGTCAGGCAAAGGAACTAAATCCGTACAGCATGAATATCAATATTATTCAATCAAACTGAACATCTTTGAATGGCATAAAAATACGGAATTTTAGATTTTTCACATTATTGTGATTAAGATCATTATTATATTTTTGTAGTTTGTATATATAATTAACGACAACATGCAATACTAATGTTAGACAAACAATATATAGGTGTGAGGAGTGTTCGAAGGTTATGGCAAGGACAGTGGGTTAGGTTAGGTTATCTTTAGACCAAAGCCCACGAGCCGAGCGAGCGAAGCGAGCGTGCCGCGCCAGCGGGCGGCGAGTGGCAGAACCGACTTTAACTTTTATCAAAATTATCAACGAATACATGGAAACCAGTTGGTTCTGCCACTCGCCGGCCGCTGCCGCGGCACGCTCGCTTCGCTCGCTCGGCTCGTGGGCTTTGGTCTAAAGATAACCTAACCTAACCCACTGTCCTTGTCACTGGTTACACCTTCGACCACCCCTTACACCTATACTTTGTTCTGTTTACATTGGTATTGCATGTAGTCGGTATTTATATATACAAACTAGAAAAATATATTAATTATCTTAGTTACAATAATGTAAAAAATCTAAAATTCCATACTTTCATGTCATTCAATGATCTTCAGATTGATTGAATAATATTGATATTCATGCTGTATGGATTTAGTGTCTTTGCCTAACAAGTAGCAAAGTGAAGTAAAAACTTTCTCTTTATATTATTAATCTGAAGTTTCACCTACCAATTACAAAATATGGTGGTTTTTTAGCAATGCCGTAATAGTTCATTTTATAATGATTAATTATTTTGGTCATGTCATATATGTTACATTTGCAGATTAATCCCGAAATTAAATAAGTGATTGTGTTTTTATCACAACTAGGTGAGTCGTGACGCTAAAATTGAACATTATTTTTATTTATATGATGCAGGTTTTTAACGTAATTAATTGTATTCTTTTTTAATTTTTTACCTAAATGACGGGTTTCCGATAATTTTAGTGTCCTTATTACACCATAGCAAACCATATTTATAGTCTTTAAATACAAAAAACTCATAATTTTCAGGTTCCGCGTTTATGCAAATTTACCTTATTTATTTAGGTTTATGGCTTGGCAACTAGGCCTTTAAGCCAGATCTTAGTTTACAATATAGTTTCTTCATTTTCTTAAAGCCTATGTGTAGCACAGCTGAATTGTAGGTTATCAGCTGGTGCCATTCAACGGAGTTCTTGTGACAACTCAAAAGGCCACATTTGACTATACAGTTCACATTTCTCACAAAACACATAATTACTACTCAAAAACTATCAATATCCTACAACTATTGTTCATTTTAGAGTAATTCTACACATTTTTAGAAAATAAAACTGCACAGTACAACATCTGCTTTCAGTTCCTGCCAAAAACTCCTTATTTTGACATCATTTATTATTATTTATTTAGGTTTATGGCTTGGCAGCTAGGCCTTTCAGCCAGATCTTAGATTCAATGTAGTTTCTTCATTTTCTTAAACCTATGTGTAGCACAGTTGAACTGTAGGTTATCAGTTAGTGCCATTCAACGGAGGTCTTGTGACAACTCAAAAGGCCACATTTGACTATACAGTTCACATTTCTCACAAAACACATAATTACTACTCAAAAACTATCAATATCCTACAACTATTGTTCATTTTAGAGTAATTTTACACATTTTTAGAAAATAAAACTGCACAGTACAACATCTCCTTTCAGTTCCCGCCAAAAACTCCTTATTTTGACATCTCGATGACGGATCAGTTAGTAATGTCCTAATACGTTACCTAGGTCCTTACTCGATATGGGATAGAGGTAAGGAGAATCATCTCATATAGGAAAATAGTTGAAGAAGTGTCCAGTTGTAAGCTGTAAATAACAGAATAATAAAACTACGTTTTAACGGTTTTAAGCGCGGTAATTTTATTGGATTTTGGTTTTTCCGACGTTTCGGCCACTTTTCAGTGGCCGTGATCACGGAAGACAAAGATGTCAAGTGTCAACGAGTATTGTTAAAGTTTTATATAGCCTACCGCCAACTTGTTAATTTTAATTATTTAATTAAAATTTTGTTTATGGTTATTATTTACTCTATGGGAGCCTAATCTAATTTATGGCTTGAAGAGAAGAAGCGGCGCAAGAAACTCTTCAGCAAACATGCCTAGCTCTAATAATTTTATATAATATTAAAAGGGGTGGAAGGAAAAATAAAAGTAATTATCAGTCAAGCTGGTTTGTGTTCCGTTGTACGCAGAAAGAGCTCACAGTTTTTTTTTTTTTGGTTTTGAGGCGAGGGAAAATGCTTAACCGATTTACGCACAAACTGGGTCGTTGCTAGGGGAACGACACGCGTCGGTCGGGGGCGATAACACTGCAGCAATAGTATGCTCTTGGCAGCGCTCCGTCCGCGATCGACGTCACAGAATAGTGTGGAAGACTCCGAGCGTTGCTGCACGGGCGAGCAACCCCAATACCCACTAAAAACCCCCTCCTCCCTGACGACCCTGCGCTTTGAATGTGTTGGAAAGGCTGAGATTTAGAACATAGTTACGCCCAGCCGATCCAGCGCAATAAAGTGCCTGGAGTGTGCCCTGGGAGAACACACCCCACTTCGTTGTGCGGGGGTAGAAGGTCCTTTGCTCTTCCTAGCAAGCTAAAGGCCCCCCGCGGTAAACGGAACCTAACTCAGGGAGGGAAGTAATGCGCGTACCTGCCTCTCCGGGTGCCAGCTGAAGGCCGGCGACCTCGAGAAGACGCATTGGCACGCGCTGCAGGACTTCTCTCCCTGTCTCGTTCTGCGGCCTCCTTGAGTGACATTACTGTCTCGCAAAAAGTAACCGCAGCCCCCCAATTGTCGCTGCTCTGCAGCATGGCCTTGACCAAGTCGCAGAGCGAGTCGACTGGACCTACGTGCGTCTCAAGTTCGAAACGCTGCGGCGCCCATGCGGCGCACTCGACAAGCGTGTGTAACGCCGTGTCGGGCGCGCCGCACTGGCGGCAGTCCGGGGAAGGCAAGCAGCCCACAATGCGACACAGATACTTATCGAAACATCCGTGTCCAGTAAGTATCTGTGTCGTCCAAAGAGCTCACAGTGTCTTGAGGTCTGGCAGCTGGTTTTTCTAGAAACCAGCTGCCAGACCGTAGTTTTATTATGTATACAAATCGCGAAAACTTAAGAAAATATTATGTAAATAACAGTTCAAAAACCGTATACAATGGCGCTGATGTAGACAAAGGGTATGGTATGAATGTAGCTGTTGTAGACGAATCGAAGTATGCCTAGTTAAAAAAAATAATATCTTTTGCGACTAGAGTAGTTGGAGACAATACACTGTTATAAAACGACAACTATTTACGTAGTGCGAAGTAATTTACTAAATATAACCTCAAAGAATTGTTATGTGAAAATGTGAATAGTGATTTTATTTCGTGAATTTTGAAATATGATGATTGGTGATTTTGTAATATTTAATTTGATAAGGGACAGGGACACTGACAGCGGGACTGATCCACAAATTCAAAGTCGCTCAACGGGCTATGGAGCGAGCTATGTTAGGTGTTTCTCTTATGGATAAAATCAGAAATGAGGACATCCGTAAGAGAACGAAGGTAACTGACATAGCTCGCAAAATTAGCAAGTTGAAGTGGCAGTGGGCCGGTCACGTCTGTCGCAGGACCGACGGCCGATGGAGCAAACGAGTCCTGGAGTGGAGACCACATCTCGGCAAACGTAGCGTAGGACGCCCTCCAGCCCGGTGGTCTGACGACCTGCGCAAGATCGCCGGCAGGGGCTGGATGAGGAAGACGGGAGACCGGGATATGTGGCGCGTACTTGGGGAGGCCTACGTCCAGCAGTGGACTGAGAGTGGCTGAAGAAGAAGAAGAAGAAGAATTTGATAAAACTAAAACACTATAATACTACTCTACCATCGCATTGCATTACACGCACACTCCACAAACAAACCAAGACACACAAAGAGCCCAAAAATTAATAACCCAGGCACAGAAAAGAAAAAAAACAACACACATGGCACTAGATAAGACTATATATAAGTATAGATATAAGGCCAACACTGCACGTGCACTTCCTCACAACACCAGCATGTAACAGATACACTCTACATTAGTATAAGCTTATTATTAACATTAGAATAAATTAATATAATAAGTTATTCTTAAGGTACACCAAAACACAAAAATTACTACATATAATGTCACATACACTAACAAAAATAAACAATAAGCGTGTATGGAGTCTCAAATTTTTCACAGAAATTAAGTAGTAAAAAAGGGTACGGAACTCGAGTCAGTAGAGATATTAATAAAAATAAAAAAATACTACTCTAATCACTTTTGGCGCTTTCTGTAAAATTCACCCTGATGCCAAAGTGGCGCCACCCTAATTCAATGCATTTCGACGGACACTTCTTTACATATAGAGATGGTTCTCCTTACCTCTACCCTCCATACTCCTCGACTTGTTATAAAAATTGACTTCATTTATAAATAAGATTTAACCAGTTTAACTTATCTATATATTTTTATTTCACGGCCTGTATGGTTGAGCGGGCTAAGCCTTTGCCGGCCTACCTCACTGCAACGCAGAGGCTCCGGGTTCGATTCCTGGTATAGTAAATTTCGGAAACGTATTTTCTCCGTTATTTACTATGGTCTGGGTGTCTGGGATTGGCCCCAGAGTAGTCCGTTGTATATTACCCATAACACAAGCGTAAGTTGCTTAATTTGGGGTATATACAATATGTGTGTTGGTCTGCCGATTATTATTATTATTATTGCTAAAAATACTATATCGTGTAATAAATATACTCACATTTCAATAATAATATTTTAAATATATTAAAGAAGCCATTTTATAAGCACTTATAATAATTGGGACATTATATTTCTTTAAAGTAGAATAATTTTTATTTTCAAATCGATTACATTCGATTTATTTCGTATAGAGTCGATACAATAGTCTATGCTGTGACTCACAGAACATCACTATTACGTCACCTACAAAAATAAAGTACGACAGGAGTTTTTGGCGGGAACTAAAAGGGGACGTTGTGCTGTGCAGTTTTATTTTCTAATAATGTGTAAAATTACTCTAAAATTAACAATAGTTGTAGGATATTGATAGTTTTTGACTAGTAATTATGTGTTTTGTGAGAAATGTGAACTGTAAAGTCAAATGTGGCCTTTTGAGTTGTCACAAGAACTCCGTTGAATGGCACTAGCTGATAACCTACAGTTCAGCTGTGCTACAGATAGGTTTAAGAAAATGAAGAAACTACATTGAATCTAAGATCTGGCTTAAAGGCCTAGCTGCCAAGCTATAAAATCCAAAAAAATAAACTAAAGTACGACATTATGAGATTTGTTTCATGTGGGCCTTTCTTTCAAGAAATATGTCACTTGATATATATTTCCGGATTTATTCAATCTAAAGCGCAGTTGAATTGTTGGCTACAAATGACGCCATTCAACGGAGTTCTTATGAAAACTCAAATGGCCACATTTTACTATACAGTTCACATTTGTCTCAAAACACATAATTACTACTCATAGTGTTGTAGTTTTGTGTTTTATATCTAAGAATATTAATTATTGTATGTTTCCCAAACAAATTAAATAAATAAATAGCTACAAGTATTGTTCATTTTAGACTAATTTTACACATTTATAAAAAGTAGTGGTCGCCCGTGGTCGAAATTCGACCATAATAATTAATGTCAAAGATTACTTCTATAATCACAGATTTCGCCAAGGCTACGCTGTTAATTTGACTTGAACAATAAACAAAAGATTATATATGCGCGTGTGTGTCAAATACATTGTACTGTGTGTAATGTTTTTTTTATTGATTTAATGTATTTTTATGCATAATTAAAATAGCATTTGTCCCTTCTTCTCTATATAAACTATGTGTGAGAAATTTCATACTCCTCCATCCGCACAATTTTTGTAAAAATGGGTACATTGTTTTTCTGCCTCAGAAGCCTCAGAAGTTTATAAGGGATAGCGAAATTGTTGTTTTTACTATATTCTACCAGGTGGTAGGGCATTTGCCCGACTGGATGGCTACCACCCCTGGTCTAAAGTATGTCGCCATAACAACCTTGAGTTGTGTTCCGGCATTAGTGACCAGGTTCCAGTCTCCATTAAGAGAGCAGCAGCGCATTTGTAGCACCTTTGGTGTTGCAAATGTCCATAGGCGATGGTAACCGCTTTCCATCAAGTGGGCCGTCTGCCTGTGTGCTGAGCTCATGCAATAAAAAAAAAATCTAAGCATTTTTTTTATATTTACTCACCTTTTAAATCTTCCCTGCACTTCCACAAATAATTCAATACCGAAATTAGCCAAACAGTCCAGCCGTTCTCGAGTTTTAGCGAGACTAACGAACAGCAATTGATTTTTATATCTTAATATATATAAATCTCGTGTCACAATGTTTGTCCTCAATGGACTCCTAAACTACTTGACCGATTTTAATCAAATTTGCACACCGTGTGCAGTTTGATCCGACTTGAAAGATAGGATAGCTTAGATTTGGATCCGGTAGGTGGCGCTGGAATCGGGTTCGAAATTTTATTAGTTCAGGGCAGAACAACGTCTGCCGGGACAGCTAGTATACCTATATAGATAGATTAATACTGCACAGCGGAACGTCCCCTTTTAGTTCCCGTCAAAACTCCCGAGTATGTTACGAGCTTATCTTTACCAATTGTCATTCGGTAATATGCTTCCCTTATGATTCAGGTTATACCAATATTAAAAGATGACAAGGTGGAGTTCATCTGTCTCAGAGCGAGCTCTAGGAGAGACCAACTCCTGCCTTCACTAATTGGCTATGAAAAAGTAGGTAAGTGTATTTGGCATGAGTGTCTGCATTCAACTGAGTTTTTTCATGTTTGTTACGCGATCTCTCCGTGAATTGTTGACCGATTTTCAAAAGATTTTCATAACTCGAAGGAGTATACTCCTGAGGCAATCCCATTGTCATCATGTCAGGATCTGATGAGTGGATTCCAGGGCAGCCGTTTTTGAAGAGCGCCGAGCGCCTACGCTCGTGGAAAGGCAAAACTTGTTTACTGCCAGGTGGTAGGGCATTTGCCCGACTGGATGGCTATCACCCCTGGTTTAAAGTATGTCGCTATAACAACCGTGAGTTGTGTTCCGGCATTTGTGATCAGGTTCCAGTCTCCCTTAAGAGAGCAGCAGCGCATTTGTAGCACCTTTGGTGTTGCAAATGTCTATAGGCGATGGTAACCGCTTTCCATCAAGTGGGCCGTCTGTCTGTCTGCTGAGCTACTGCAGTAAAAAAAAACGCGGGCCAGTAGTCAGTATCTCCTGGATGGCTACCACCCCTGGTCTAGACCACGTCGCCATAATCTTGAATTGTGTTCCGGCATTAGTCGCCAAGATCTAGTCCCCCTGTAGGGTGCAGCAGCGCATTTGTAGCACTTTTGATGTAACAAATGTCCATAGGCGATGATAACCGCTTCCAATCAGGTGGGCTGCCTGCGTATCTGCTGAACTCATGCAGTAAAAAAGAGTACAATTTCTACAGGCGCTTAATATATGATTTCTAAAGCTATTCAAGTATTAGTTTTTTTAAATATATTGTTACACGCCGACAAAGTGAATGCACACCTGTAGTTTACCTTTCCCGTATTTGGACTTCTTTTGTTTACTTTGTGTTTAAAATTTGTAATTAGAAAGAAACATCCTATTGTTATTGTACTCGTTTATGGCCGCAGGTGTGCAGATTACGTTTTCTTGGAAAAGTCAGTCCACGCGGTCGATTGTTTATTGTACAGCTTAGTATAAAACAATGCCCGAATGGAGGGGTGAGTCAGTCAAGCGAGCATTAAGATACGAGCAAGACGTGTACAATCGATAAGCTATATAGTGACGGACTTTGCGCGTGTTATTGAATCGTGCAGTTTGTACTGGTTGTGTCCAGTTATATTTGTACCTGTTATACCCTGAGTATAACAGCGAATTGCTGAGTAAGTCCACGTGCTCATCGCAAAATAGGCAATCTAGGTAATTGCTGACGATGCAGCACGAGGCCTCGCGGCTTTGGCAGCCGCGACGGACACGAGGCACTTCGTTCCTAGCATCGGACGTGGAATCATATATTTTAGCTAGTCGTAATTATTAATTTTAATAAATTCGTGTTAAGAAATTTGTTTTTTTTTAGTCCTCCTGCGTCCGTATACGTAATCTACCTATGCTAAACGTATTTGTATAGTTCTAATAAATTCTATAGTAATTCCAACGGCATTTTAATTCGAGTCCCGCACTCGTAATAATATGTACAATTTTTTTTTAAGAAGAACTAATTTAATCAAACAATAAAATTAAAACTAAATAACAAAACTAAAAGTTAATTTTAGAAATAAATAAACTAAACTACATACATACATACATAACTTCACGCCAGTTCCCTTGCGGGGTAGGCACGGACAACAGAGCGCCATTTAGGCTTATTCTTACACACCTCACTTGCTTCTTTGACATTCATAGCTCTTGTCATGCACGCTCGTCTGTTCTTAAGGCTCCTGACATCACCTTCTGCTAGTACTCGATCAATTTGATCATGGAAGGTGTGTCGTGGCCTTCCACGACTTCTGCATCCATCCACTTTTGCATTGTATATCTGTTTAGTCATTCTTTCCACATGCCCGAACCACCGGAGCATTCCTTTCCTTACCTTCACCCCGACACTCTCTTTCAGACCAACTCTCTTTATTACTTCGGTATTACGAACGCGCGGTCCCCGAGCGTCACTCCGCAGATTGTGCGCAGTACTCGCATCTAGACCGCGTTTACTCTACTTTCATGCTCTCTCTTCCATACCCAACTCTCGCTTCCAAACGTGAGCGTAGGTACCAGGTAAACTAGACTATACTATAAATAAAGCTATACTTACAAAATAACATAGATCTATAGTATAAAATTGACTCCAAATCGCTGTCGGCGGGGAGCGTGCCCAAAATGCAGGCCGCATTTCCGCGTTGGATGGCAACGCTTTTAAACAAAATAAAACCCACTCCGAACTAAACAGCAAAAAATGTATATTTTCTACAGCAACTTGAAGTCTGTACCAAATAAAACATAAAGACACGACAAATATGCTAAATTCTTAATGCGGGGGAAATGCTATTTACCCACAATACCGGGTCCTTTGCAAGGGATTAGACCATAGTTGATCACGGAGGCCTTCCCAGAAGGGGCAATCCAAACAGTAATCAACCGGCTTGTGTGGAGACTCCGAGAAGTTGCACGGGCAACAACCAATACCCACTAAAACCACCCTCCTCCCATGTGCCTCGCGCTTAGAACGTAGTTACGCCCAGTCCGATCCAGCGCAAAAAGTGCCTGAATGTGCCCCGGGAATCAGAATACATCCACTTCGTCGACGGGGGTGATGAATCCTTTGCTCCCTTGATAGCTAAAGGCCCCCCGAAGCGGTATTATTCAGGGTGGGAAGTCATGCGCATACCTGAGTCTCCGGATGCCAGCCAACCGCCGGCGTCCGCGTGGAGTCGCATTAGCACGCGCAATAATACTCCCAGTTACTTTGGGCTAACGTTAACTTCTGTCAAATATGATTTTTGCGAAATTTTAACCGTTTACGCAGCGTACGCAGCGGGAGCTCTTAAAAGGAAAAAAACCCGTGATTTTGAAACATTCTTCAATGGTGGTCCGCTCCTATTGGTCTTAGCGTGATGATATATAGCCTATAGCCTTCCTCGATAAATGGGCTATATAACACTGAAAGAATTTTTCAAATCAGACCACTAGTTCCTGAGATTAACGCGTTCAAGCAAACAAATAAACAAACTCTTCAGCTTTATATATTAGTACTAGCTGTACCCGCGACGTCGACTGCGTGGAATTTGTTTTCAAAAACCCCCGATTTTGAAACATTCTTCATTGGTGCGCCGCTCCTATTGGCCTCAGCGTGATGATATATAGCCTTCCTCAATAAACGGGCTATCTAACACTGAAAGAATTTTTCAAATCAGACCACTAGTTCCTGAGATTAGCGCGTTCAATCAATCAAACAAACAAACAATCAACTAAACGAACAAACTCTTCAGTTTTATACATTAGTAAGTATAAGAAGATAAGATATATTGAGCGCCTGTAGCAATTGTACTACTGGCACGCATATACGAGTTTGCCTTGCCACGAGTGTTTTTTTTTTTGAAAATCGGTCCACAATTGACAGAGAAATCGCGTAACGAATTTACACTCGGATTGACGACTTTCTCCTTTTGGAAGTCGGACAAAAAGTTAGTAAGTACGTATGTTATTTTTTTATTTCTATAATAGGTTACAAAAAGCATGGAAACAAGAGTATAGAAATTTGGCAAAGGTTGGTGGAAGATCATCCGAGGAGAACCGAGGAAACAATCTTGTATGTTAAGACTTATTCCGAAAAAGAGCAGAAGTTCGTAGCGGAACCTTTCCAGTGAGTATTATCCGTGCAGGAACGGAGAAAGAATACAATTTCCTGCGGCCAGGCGGCCTGTCGTAAGAGGCGACAAAACAACCCACAGCCAGGTGGTATTTGCCCGTCTGGATGGCTGGTCCCACCAACCCCGGTCTAAAGTATGTCGCCATAACAACCTTGAATCGTGTTCCGGCATTAGTGACCAAGTTCCAGTCTCCCTTAAGAGAGCAGCAGCCCATTTGTAGCACCTTTGGTGATGCAAATGTCAATAGGCGATCCAGTCCATCCAGTCGGGCAAATGCCCCACCACCTGGCTGTGGCTTGTTTAGTCGCCTCTTACGACAGACCGCCCGGCCGCAGGAAATTGTATTTTTTCTCCGTTCTGCTCGGATAAAACGGATGCACATTTTACTTTGTTACTTTTATTCTAACATTTATATAATTTTAGGCACTTACTATCTATTTTTCTTATGCCCTTGCTACAACAAGCTTCTTAATTCTCTCTATTGTATATATATATATATATATATATATATATATATATATATATATATATATATATATATATATATATATATATATATATATATATATATATATATATATATATGTAGTTGCTGCTATTTTATATAATTCTATATTTACTACCACTGTTTAATATTTATCTTTCATTTAATACTATATGATATTTAAGTTTTCGCGACTTGTATACATAATAAAACTACGTTTTATCAGTTTTAAGCGAGATAATTTATTTGATTTTGGTTTTTTCGATGTTTCGAAACGTCGGAAAAATCAAAATCAAATAAAATTACCGCGCTTAAAACCGTTAAAACGTAGTTTTATTACGTTTTAACAGTTTTAAGCGAGATAATTTATTTGATTTTGGTTATTCCGACGTTTCCGCCACTTTTCAGTGGCCGTGATCACGGAAGACAAAGATGTCAAGTGCCAACGAGTATTGTTTAAGTTTCATTTAGCCTACCGCCAACTTGTTCATTTTAATTATTTAGTTTTAATTTTGTTTATGGTTATTATTTACTCTATGGGAGCGTAATCTAATTTACCACCGCTTCGCAACATGTTATGGCTTGATGAGAAGAAGCGGCGCAAGAAACTCTTCAGCAAACATGCCTAGCTCTAATAATTTTATATAATATTAAAATTAAAACCGTTAAAACGTAGTTTTATTATATAATACTATATGTCTTATATACTACCTATTTTTGTTTGCATTTCTGCATTTATGTTTTTTGGACTTAATCTATTACTTGCGAATTTAAACATTGTTTATATCGAGGGGTGAAAGGCTATTTGTTTCAAGCGACATTTTGTGACAGAATTGACTTGATGGTTTTCTTGCATCCTAATGTCTCAAACTTAAGGATTTATAATGAACCTGGTTTCCAACTAAAAACTACAGATTATTTTCTTTTTTAAATATAGTTATGTAGTTTACTAATGAAGTATTTTTGTGGGTCATTGAAACTTCAAACTCCTCTATCGACACAATTTCGCAAATGTCGCTTAAAACAAATAACCTTGGACCCCTCGATATATACTAAAATATACAATTCATATACAGCTTATCTATCTATTGTTTTATTTCTAGCTATTACTCTTTTAACTGTATGTACTTGTTGATTTCTACTACTACTACACATATATTATACATACATACTACTACATATTTATTAATAATAGAATGTATAGTTCGCCGTGACGTCGCTCTAGGGTCAAGCGGAAGATCAGCGTTGGTCTAACAGATCGACATTTATGCTGAGCTTGATCCAATTCTTAGGACTTAATATGTTTATATTCAGATACTATGTGGTTGTTTTCTCTTTTTTCATTGTATTTAATTTTTACTTTTAATGTGTTTGTTGTATATGTCCTAAACATAAACTTGTTTTCTTTCTTTCTTCTTCTTTCTTCTATATACTGTACTACTCATATATTTTCTAGATTCAAGCGAAAGAATCTAACTATGTTTTTGGGTGTTGTGTTTTTTTGGGCTTTAGTGGTTCAAGCATTTTGCAGATATTTTTGTAAGCATTTTTACCGCCGTAGGCAGTTGTCTACCGTCTCGAGCAGCCCCTGATCATGTTTAATGAATATTAATGTTTGTTAGTTAATTAATTTGTTAAGGTTAAATATTGCAAGATGAATTAGAACTAGTTCCTTTAGACCAGTGGTCCCCAAACTATTGTGTCTGATAGACTCCTTACCAGTTTTTATTGCATTTAGTGGACCCCCTATCTTTTTAACCGACTTAAAAAAGGAGCATGTTTTCAATTCGTTGTCTAAGGATATTGCTTGTATATATATATATATATATATATATATATTTCTTTTTTATTCATTAACAAAAGAAATTTATAAATAATCGAATACAATAAAAGAAAACTTAACTTATTTGTATTGTATTCTACCCATAGTCCCTCAAGACTATAATTAGAATACTGAATACTTTAATATATATTTAACCATAACTTTTGATAACTGATTTTGGTAATTCTTTTCGGGTTAGATTCAGTATATTGAATAGTTGGTCCCATATACATTTTATAGCTTGTAAGTACAAACGCACGCTATTTAAAGAAAGTTAAAAATTTCGAACGACTTGCTTAAATGAAATTTATTACTATTGTGGACACTTATTTGCAGCTCGCGGAATCCCAGACTTTGTTTTCGCTAACGTGGACCCCGTGAAGTTCGATATGGACCCCCAGGGGTCCATAGGGACCACTTTAAGAACCTCTGCTTTAGATTTAGGACTGCGAATATGCAGGCTTGGTCAATCATAAATTTTCTTTCAACAGGCATATAAAAAAAGTATTGAATGTTCAGAAAGGTAGGACTGAAATTTACAGGATCACGAATTATTATAACATGGAACTAGATTTTCAAAATAACAAGTTGGAGATCGAAAATGGTACGTATCTGTTACATTTTTTTTTTAAATACATTTTTTTGTTACATTTTATCTAGATATATTGTGCAATGCTAAATTACGGATCCCAGACAGCGTCGCTGGTTCGAGGAATTTGAATTTGCTTAGTGGACTGTGAGTTATGAGTAAACCGTTTTGCAGTGAACGTGTTAAGGGAATATATGGGAGTGATAGGTATGCCAAATCCTGCACAAAAACCAATAGGGGTAATAAGCACCACTAACCTCGGAATCCCGCTCCAATGGGGCAGCTAGACAATTCCTGAGAGCTCAAATAAGCTAGTTATTGATGACTTCTTGTACGTAGTACATTATACCTCAATGGACGGTAACTACTGTAGGGGTGTGGGTTACGCTTAGGTACGCAAAAGTAGTTTTATGCCAACATTGTAATAAGTAATATGTGTCACGGCGGCCAGTCAGTCGTCCGTTAGCTCACATGTAAGAAAGTCGTTGTTTAAGTCTCAGTAAATGTGTACAAAGTATTTCATTCCATACAAATACCTAAACTACTTTCCATCACAGTTGGGCTGCAATCTGTCTGTAATCCACCAAATTTAAATCGTGATTAAAATACATTATTACTTTTTGCAGTAAACGGATAGCAGTGTTTTAAAATTTTTACCAGTTTATTATTTTAACACGTTCACAGCGGTGTGATATATCTGTACTTTCCATTCTCGTGGTACGGGGCGTTTTAGACCTTGTACCAAACTACCGCTAAGAGAGCACGGGGCCCATTGAGCCCCGTAATTTTTTATAGCTGGCACCGCAAGTGAGACACATTTGGGGCAACTTAGACCCCGTTTCGCAGTGAACGTGTTAATGATTTTTAAATCAATATCTTAAGTTCTCTGAGAGTGGCAAGCAATCTTCTTTTTGCTGTTGCAGATGATACCGTAACTATACAATGTCAGAACAGTAACAAAGCATCAGAAATATTTAAAAATGTTGAAATACCAAACAAAAATAGTCAATTACACTTGGATCTCTTATTTAACAGGTAATTTTTTTTTAAAGGGATGGAAGCATATAGTTCTTGCAATTCACGAAGGTAAGTGGCCTTTTTTTGTGGTAAACAGGTGTATGCGTGAGACCAAAAGCCACCAAGGAATCTGATCGTTACGTCATACACACACACTATCGCAATGTTCATGTAGACACTTAAAGCTCGCTCGCCTTAGACAACTGCAAGAATTATATTAGGAATGTATATTTCAAAAACTCCAATATTCTTCTGGATTGCCGTAGTCGCCAATCATTAGAGCACAGGCGTTCCAAACGCAAAGGGTGCGGATTCGAATTCTGACCAGAAAGCATGATACTTACGCACTTTTCTGACCTAATGTGCATACTGTTATAATTGCCATAAATTGTGATAATTGTTGTGGAAAACATCGTGATGACATTTACACGTCGAGACAACCGATGTGTTAAACTCACCAATCCGCTTTGGACAAGACTAGCTGAGTATACTGTCCATTACACTATAAAAGTGTTAAAGTTATTATTATATATTATTATACCAGGAGTGTTAGTCACTCATTAGAAAACGTATATTTAAAAAATATTTTTTTACTTTATTTACAGTTACACCGAACACCATTCAAAAAATTACGAAGAAGAGGAGCGCGAGACAAGAAAGCAGATATTTCATAAAAATTTGAGGTATATTTGTATTTGCAATATCTAAAACTCCTAGCCTTTCCATCTTATTATAATATCTATATAGTTATAATAAATTTACAATTGGGTAGTAAGTTCGTCAGATTTCGAAAATGTATCTTTCAAAATTTTTGCCTGTCTGTAAGAGCAACATATAAAAACTATTTACATAACGGATTTAACACGTTTACGGGGTCTAAGTGGCCCCGAACATGTCTCACTTCTGGTGCGATTAAATAACAGAGACTTCTCTGTAGTGCGAAGGGCGCAACTTCAATTTGGTTCAGTGTAGAAAAAGATTAATATATATCTAAGATGTGCTATTACACCAGAATTCCGTAGTATACCTACCTTAATGTAAAAAAAGAGTTTCAGCTAGATAAATAAGAAGACAAACAATCTTTACCTAGACGTCGCTGAGGAGTTCGTTGCAGCTTCTCCTTAACAGCAATAATACGTTGCGAAACGGTGTACATATAGACTAGGAAGTAAAATTGAATTTTAACCTAAATGTATGACATTCAAAAAGTGTGCTCCAGTGGAACTTATTTTGAATAAAAGATTTTGAATTTGAATTAATACGGGGTTACCTTAACCTAGTATCGCATAACATAAAACAAAAATACATAAACTATTTTATATATACACCAAAAAAGATTTTAGTTTTTGGAACGAAGTTCCTTATCGCGCGTTGTGAAAGGGGGCTAGACGGAAAAAATTCTTACGAAAAGTTGTCACGACACTTTTTGCTATAGTAAGCTATTGTAAGCTGTGCGGCGTCGCATGTTTCTCTGTTTGTCTGTCTGTCTCTCTCTCTCAATTCCAATTCCTTCACTAATTAATCGAAAGGAACTTCGTTCCATCCGGGTGTCCCTTGACACCTCTCAAGTTTTTTAAAACGTTACAGGGGCTTGATAGGCCTCGTGTCGCTGTAATGGTAGTTTTAAAACGAGGTCTAAAACGCCCCGTACCGCAGGAATGGAAAATACAGATAAATCAGTGCCGCTGTGAACGTTTTAATGTAACTCGAGATTGAGCTAGGTAAATATGCAGTTAAGTAATGTCGGTTCCGTGAGTTGTTGTTCCGTGAGTCGCGGTTGTGTGGTTCCGACGTTGCAAGTTATTAACAAACGTGTTGTCATGGCATCGCGAACAAAGTTCTGGTGGCATTGCTAATCTATACATATAATAAAACTGTAGAGGTCGAATTTCTGTACAATGAAAAAAAAATGCTAAGAACCGAGTCAGAGAATGTAAGAAGTGAAATAGAACTAATTTAGATTTCTTCCAAATTTTTTGTTACTCTGTTTGTCTGTCTGTTTGTACCGGCTAATTTCCGAAACGACTGGACCGATTTAAATGAAATTTTGTATTGTGGTAGCTTATATCCCTGGTCAACATATAGGATCCCGAAAAATCAAGGAGTTCACGTGGGATAGTTAAAAAACCGCACCACGCGGACAAAGTCGCAGGCATCAGCTAGTATTAAAAAAATGTGTGCGTCTCGGGACGCCCGACAGAAGTGATAACTTAAACTAATCTAAGTTGAACTGTTTAATGTTCAAATTGTTTAACTTGAGAAAAGCTTAGGTTATTACTTAAATTTTATTAATATGATAATGTAAGGAAAGGTTATTGAATAATAAAATCTTTTATTGATTATAAAATATATTTTATTCATAGTTACAATTCTTGAATATGTACATTAGAATTGTGTGTATGTACATTATTAGTATCAATATTTAATCTAATTACCGAAATACGGCTAGTGCTGTGGGTTAGAGTGAGAGAGGAGGAGACTGCCTATCGCTGCCGTATGTGTGAGAGAAAGGGAAGCCAGACAGACTGGCGCCGTAACGCGTTACGTAACGAAGCGGTTTACCCTCCCATAAGAAGTTATCACTTCAAAAATGTAACTCCATTAATTAATTCTTTTGCAGACTAGTGAATGAACATAACAAAAAAAATCTAAGCTATAGGCTGGAGCTCAATGCGTTCTCAGACTGGACTGATGAGGAACTCGCTTACTTATCAGGGACCTACCCTTCTGACCCTGAGGAAGTCCTCGCTTTACCCTTCCCTCATACGGAGGAAGAGGTGGAAAACCTCGTAAAGGAGCTCCCAAGTGAATATGATCTCAGACTTGAAGGCTTAATATCGCCTGTAAAGAGTGAGTTTATATAACTTATCTTAGACCAGTCGTTTGGTCTTTGCCTAGTATAAGTAACCCACTAACTTTTGATCTGAGAGGCTATAAAAATAATACATAATATTTTCTTAAGTTCTCGCTACTACATATTTCAATACAAGCCCGCTTCAAAAAATAAAAACAAGTTGTTTCAAAACTAACTATAATTTTGATACATTTGGGTTCAATTTTAATTTTACAAGTACTCTGCATTTAAGTTACGCAGAACCTTTTTCCCAACCCCGAATCACACGCCAAGGAATGGGGATGGCACTTACCAAACGCCGTCGTGCGTGCAGTTCAGCTAGGCCTAGCACTTGCAAATCACAGGTTTTTTTGTGGTATTGATGATCGAATTCACTGTTTAGTGTTTATGTTTGGTATTCAGTTCGTTTTGAAGATTAACTATTCGTTTTTGGGTTTTTGGAAACGCACACGTTGCAATGGTCGACTCACTACTACTGATCTTTTTACCGCTCAACGCCATCTAGTGTTGGCTTTCCCAAGCCCCTGTATCCGCGACGATGTAATCGAAATAAAAAGAGGTGCGCAGTTTAAATTAATACATTAAACAAACGATGAAGTTGGTACACAAGTTATATTGTCTCTGAATTTAATATGGCATTTCTTTCAGACCAAGCTCATTGTGGAAGCTGTTGGGCGTTCGCCGCCACAGCAGTTTTGGAAGGCGCTTTAGCCTTGAAAAATGGGGGAAGAGACCTGGATCTTAGTGAACAGAGCATCGTGGACTGCGCTTGGGAGTAAGTCTTGTTTTAAACTTACATACATACATCATCATCATACAAATAATATAAAATATAGTGTATTTTATTTGTATGTATCTCAAGATCACGGGCCATAAAAATTACCTGGACTTTTGGAGGGCTTGCGTGGGGCCATGGGAAGGCGTTGGCCTTACGTAGAGGCCCCTTGACAAATTTAATCTAAATGTGGCATGATACTGACCGGTCATTATCCCTGTTTGCATCTTATAAAAATGCACCCAAGGACAAGCCCCGCTTAGTGTAGGACTATTATAGGAAGTGAGAACAAAAGGTACCGGGCTATTGGGATGAACTGCTAGTGGAACTGGGAATCTGGGAACATCAGAACTATGGCGTCTGCCCGTCGCAATATTTGGAGTATATGGATAAAATGGGCAAACGGTGACTCGCCACTCCCTGTATGGGCCTCTAAAAATGCCGTACAAGATTGCCGAGGGGCAACATGGCTGTCAGTGGCTAAAGAGTGTCGAGAGGTGGGCTGCAGCTTCACCGAGGCTACTTCTGACGTTATGCCATTTATCACTTTCACCCCTGAAGCACCTCACCTTTAGCTCACTATCAGCACATATGTGTCCGCGATGAGAGTGCAGATCGCGTTTGTGCACGTGATCGTTAATTGTGTTGTTGTCTCACTCTGTTTATATAGGAGTTGTATGATTTGTACGAAATGGGTATATTTTCTTGGTATATTACGAGATAGTGATAGTGTTAGTCTTGCGGCTTTTTGGCATATCGATAATTGTCTTAAGGGTTAAGGCAAACACGCAGGCTGGGGTCATACCTTGGCCACCTGGAATCGTGTCGGAGGTGTCGCTTCTCACCTCAGGCGTCGGTTAACCATTTCATGGCTAGTGTGTCGGCTTCGTACGTTGAACCTTTTATCGAAATCGTAAATAATCATTTATTTGTATGATTATTTAGAATTTGAATAAAAAATTGTCACTCACGAAGCCGACACGCTAGTGGCGAAATCTTTAACTTGCAATTATTCGTATTCTGTTACAATTCCTAAAAAATCTAATACCTGTAACTTAAAACTATCCGAAAAAAAAAACATATCCGTAACTGAAACTGTTATGAGATATTATTTATATATTTATACCCATATAAAGATTCGAAATGTCATCATTATCGTCAACATCTCTGCTTTGTTCTATTCTATTCTTTGTTGCTATAGTGGTTCTAAATACATCTTTCTTTCTATTCAGTTATGGCAACAGAGGCTGTCGTGGTGGAAAAATGGATAAGGCATTCAAATATGTCATGGACAAAGGCATTCCCACGGACAGAGAGTACGGATCGTATTTGGGCATGGTAAGAAACTCACCTCTATTTAAATAACTCTATAAAAGTGGATGTTCTGAATTTGTCGTATAAATATTTTTATTTAGATAGAAGATAAATAATTTGCACTTAACACCTTCACTGCGAAACGGGGTCTAAGTCGCCCCGAACGTGTCACACTGGCCGTGTGGCTACGAAGACCATATACTTCTTGGTGATGCAGAGGACATAGCTTCAATTTGGTTCAGTGTAGAAGAAAGATGAATATAAATATGGCTAAGATGCGCTATTAGACCAAATTCGTGATATACCTTAATACGGGGTCACCTTGACCTAGTAACGCACAGCACAAATCAAAAATCCATAAACTACTTCATAAATAAGCCAGAAAATGTGTTCATTTTGAAAACGTTACGGGGTTCGATAAGACTTGTCCTGCGTCATTGTTACTTTTAGTACAAGGTCTAAAACGCCCCGTACCGCAAGAATATGGATAATGCAGATAAATCAGAACCACTGTGCACGTAATAAATAAATAAAAATTGTTTCACCTTCAGTGCCGTAAATAGGGCGGTGCCACCGGTGCCCGGACACAGGGCGTAGATTCTGGGTGGCGCAAGAATGGCCAGACCAGGCAGGACTATTGTTTTTTTTGGTTTGCTCCTGATATGTTCCCGCTGCGCCCCTAGTGCTCGATTCTAACACATACATACCTACATACCAGTATCATCAAAAGCGTCTGTTAAATTAGACAAAACATCGCGCTCGTATTTGTGTTCTAGTTCTTTCAAAAAATAGATTTTTCTTCCGAAATATTAGATAATTGGTCCACCAACACCAAGGACCTTGTGCATTAATTTATCACCCTGAATGAAATAAAGCAGGCCTATACTCTATAGAAGACATAGAAACGCCTAACCATCTGTTCAGATAACCAGAGGGCTGGTTTCTATCTCGGACAATGGATCATCTTAATCTTAGTATTAATTCCCGGTTGTGTTTTATGCGTTTGCTTTAGAGCTCGGGGTCTGGTTTCTTTTTATTATCCACTTCGCGCAGACTTTGGAAAATCTTATTGAGAAATAATTGGCATATATGTCAGTCATCCTTCAGCAGGGATCAGGCAGAAGCGGTATGGCTTGATATAGGGCGTTATGGCGTTCAATAAGGTAACGTAGACACTCTCTTCTGAGCATCTTATTGATAGAATACGGTGAATCTGGATAATATTCTTTTATAATGAACTAGAACAGACGAGCTTGCATGACAAGAGTTATAAATGTCAAAGAGGCAAGTGAGGTGTGTAAGAATAAGCCTAAATGGCTCAGCCTCATCCGTGCAGGAACGGAGAAAGAATACAATTTCCTGCGGCCGGGCGGCCTGTCGTAAGAGGCGACTTAACAACCCACAGCCAGGTGGTAGGGCATTTGCCCGACTGGATGGCTACCACCCCTTGTCTAAAGTATGTCGCCATAACAACCTTCGAGTTGTGTTCCGGCATTAGTGACCAGGTTCCAGTTTCCCTTAAGAGAGCAGCAGCGCATTTGTAGCACCTTTGGTGTTGCAAATGTCCATAGGCGATGGTAACCGCTTTCCATTAAGTGGGCCATTTGCCTGTCTGCTGATCTCCTGCAATTAAAAAAAAAAAACAAAAATGGCACTCTGTTGTTCGTGCCTACCCCGCAAGGGAACTGGCGTGAAGTTATGTATGTATGTATGTATAATGAACTAGCGGCCCCGGTAGACGTTGTCCTGCTCTGAAAAAATAAAAATGTAGGACCCGATTCCAGCACTACCTACTGGTTCCAACGGCTCTAGCTAGGGTACCTGTAATATCTAAAAAAAACAAGGGTGCAGTTATAGAAGCTCGCATAGTGTGCATAAAAGGCTATTTACGGCGCTGTTCGCCTTTCTCTATTTAAGAAAGAAAGAAAGAAAAACTTTATTAGAAGACATTGCGACGCAATTACATTCCTTATACATTTTTATACACAAAGCATATTTTGAGAATTTGTACGCCGCATTTTCAGCAGCTATTTCTAATATGGTTTTTTGTAGGAGGGTGTCTGCCATATATCGAACACTAGCAAGCAATACCAGATCTCTGGCTTCGCGAGGATCACGCCGAGGAACATAAACGCGATAACGCACTTGGCATTGATTTTGCCAATATCAGAGTAAAAGCGACAGGTGATTATTAAAAAAGCAATAAAAGCTTAAGAGACAAAAGAGGGAGGGATAATTTTGAACGGTGCTCGATTTCTGAAAACCTGAGGACAAAATAAACCGTAATGTTAAACTGAACCCAAACCCTACTTAGTAATGTTATTGATTTAATAATTTAGCGTAGATTATACTTAAATTTAAGTTAGTGTAGGAGAGTTAAGGGAGGTTTAGTCAGTGTTATAGATAGATATTATTTAGGGATAGAAATTTACTTAAAATATATACATGTTTACTATGGACTAATGTCAGGAGGTAATTAAGATTGATGGGACGGGGTATATCTGAGGGTAGAATGTCATAGATATGGGTACAGATATAAGGGCAGTGAAAGAAGATGTGTTCTAATGACCCTTCGTCCAGGCCACACTCACAAAGAGAGTGGTCGCGAACTCTTATTTTAGCTAAGAACACGGGAGAACAGACGTGACCTAGTCTCAGGCGGATTATAGCCGTGGTTAATTTTTTTGATAAACTTCGGAAGCGTGAGAACCACGAGGTTCGATTGATGTGTGGTTGCAATTCGCCATAAAGCCTGCCGGTCGTCTGACGAGATTGCTGCCATGTGTCATTCCATGAATTGAACATGTCATTTTTGGCTGTGAGGCGGAGGTCTCTGCTAAAACATTTGCTATATTTATCGCATCCTATATGGACAGCTTGTTTAGCACAATTATCAGCGGTCTCATTACCACTGATACCTGCATGACCTGGGATCCATGCCAAAACTATTTCGAGTCCTAGATCATGGCAAGTCTTGAGAGAACTTTTGATTTTTAATGTCAGGGAGAAGTTTTCTTTTGTACGAAAGGGCAGTTTAGATAAATCCTGAAGGCAGCTAAGGGAGTCTGTTAAAATTAAACATTTACTGAGGTGATGTGATTTGATATATTGAATGGCCTCCAAGATAGCAATAGCCTCACCAGTAAATACAGAACTGTGTGGAGGGATTTTATAGTTGAGAATGATCCTAAATTCTGGAATCCAGACAGCAGCACCCACATGGCTATCTAGAGTTAATTTGGATGCGTCCGTAAAAATTGGTAACCAGCCTTGCCAGTTTTTATAAAGTATCCTGTTGAATATTTGGTTAGCTCCAATGGAATTCTTTTCGACACCAAAATTAAATATGATTTTAGGTCGGAAAAGTAGATCATCAAACTCAGTTTGGAAGAGGGGATTTCTATAATTTTGGTAAATGCCAGTAGAGAGATTTAAAGATTTTTGGTAAGACTTGATTAGGGGGGGATAGGTTTTGTGGTTCCAATAGGGTGAAGTTGTTACTAATTCATGAAGGTCACTAAGGCTAATCAGGAGAGGGTGGTGAGAAAGTTCAGTCACTCTAAAAAAAAACCGATCGGCTAGAAATTGACTACGTAGTGCAAGTGGGGGCTCCAGGCACTCCACTTGCAGAGCATTGGTGGGAGACGATTTCATGGCACCAGTGATTAATCTTAGACATTTAGCTTGGAGTCGGTTTAGTTTTGCAAGGGATAGTTTGTTACATGGTTCCATTAGAAAGCTGCCGTAATCTATGTGACTTCTGACAATAGCGTTATAGAGTAGTTTTTGACAGTATGGGTGTGATCCCCATTTAATGCCTGAAAGAGCACGGATGACGTTTATATTTTTTTCAATTTTCTCACAAACGAAATTTAGGTGAGTAATACCAGACAATTTAGGATCCAAATGAATCCCTAGAAATTTTACTTTGTCTTCTACTTTGATAGGGTTGTTATTGACATTTATATCAAGTATGGGAGTTACTCTTTTCCGTGTAAAAATCATCGCACTGCTTTTAGCAGGAGAGAGTGAAAGCCCATGCTCTGTTAGCCAACCATTAAGATAAAAGAGAGCCGAGTTCACGCGAGAACAAGCATCTGGAAAAGAGTCTGAAATGGCATACAAGGCGATGTCATCCGCATATTGAAGTATCTTACAGAAACAGTTCACTGATGTGTCTAGACTAGCAGTGTAGACGTTATAAAGGATAGGGCTAAGCACCGATCCCTGTGGGAGGCCCTTCCAGACAAGTCTAGGGGGGAGATAGGTTCCACAGGAACGGACCACTATTGATCGCTCCGAGAACAGGCTATAAATGAAATTTACAATCTTCTCTGGTATACTCAGCTGTAGCATTTTGTGCCTGAGTATAGAGAGATTGACATTATCATATGCGGATGATATATCTAAAAAAACCCCAATAACATGTTCATTACGGGAGAAAGCAGTCCGAATGTCCGTCACAAGGAGACTTAAGCTATCTAGAGTCCCCAAACCTCTTCTGAAGCCAAATTGGCTATGTGGCAAGATGCCTTGGTTTTCAACTATCCATTCCAATCGGTTTTTTATAAGCATCTCCATAATTTTGGCCAGGACTGAGGAGAGGGCAATGGGTCTGTATGAATTTGGGTCTAGAGGATCTTTACCAGGCTTTAAGATAGGGATAATAATTTGGGTTTTCCATGAGTGTGGTATATAACCTGTTTCAAAGATAATATTAATTAATTTGAGAAAAAATAGTTTAATAGGTTCTGTAGATTTAGTAATAAAAGAATAAGGGATGGAGTCAATGCCAGGAGAGGAGTCACGGAGGTGGTCTAAGGCGCCACAGAGTTCATTATAAGTAAAGTCATTATTCATTTTGTCAGTATATCTACTAGAAACGGGGGAGGGGATAGGGAGCTCAGAGGGAACATATGGAGGAGCTAATTTATTCACAAATTCTAACAGCCAAGCGGGGTTATTAGAGGATATATTTGGGTCCACTTGGGATTTACGAAAAGCTTTTATTCTTTTCCAGATAATAGAGGCAGGGGTTCTTGGTGTTAAACTTTCACAGAAAGAACGCCAACCTAGTTGCTTTTTTTTGGATAAAAATCTTTTCGTATGGGCAGATATTTTTTGGAAGTGTAAGAAGTTTTCCAAGGATGGACTTTTATTGAAATTTGACTCAGCCTCCTTTCGTTTTCTTACTTTATCAGAACACTCCGCATCCCACCAAGCAGGAGATGGTATTTTGTCTCGAGCGGAATTTTTTAGTGGAATAGCCTCTTCTGCAGCAGAAATAAGTATAGTAGTAAATTCAGAATATATGTGGAGAATATTTTCGCTACATGTAGGAGGAAGAGAACTTAGTTTATCCTGGACTATGTAAGAGAATCTATCCCAGTCAGCCAGATTTAATCTATATTTTAAGATAGGGGGAAGAGATGATACTGGCAGGGAGGAATCGACTAAAGTGGTTAGAATGGGTAAATGATCACTGCCATATGAGTACGGCAAAACTGTCCATGTTAAGATACTAGTTAAGGAAGGGGAACATAATGTAAGATCAGGGACGCTAACATTTTGGGTAGGAGAAACTCTGCGAGTAGGGGTGCCGTCATTAATGACACACAAATTTAAATTGTCTAAAAGATCTAGGAAAATATGAGAAACAGAGTCACAAACAGGGGAACCCCATAATGTGTGACGGATATTAAAGTCACCTTGAACAATAAGAGGGGTAGGTAGGGGAGACAGAATGGATGACAACTCTTGGATGATGTTAGAATTAGGATGTGGGATATATACCGATACAAAAGTTATTTTGAGAGAGAGAATTTGAACTGCTACTATGTTGAGTTCAGGGGAGTGAGGAGGGAGGGGAATTTGGGAGAAAATGGTCTGCCTGCTAATTAAGAAGGCAGTACCAGCCCATCCATCATCTCTGTCGTCCCTGAGGCATGAATACCCGGGCACCCTAAAGATTGTATTAGGTTTCAACCATGTCTCCGAGATGGCAAAGATGATGGGTTTATAATTATTTAATAAATAATTAATTTCATGTTTTTTATTCTTAACATTGCGAGTGTTCCACTGAAGAAACACTGCCATTATTAAGGTAAGAGTTAAGAAGTGTAGTAATTATAGTTTGGATAATTTCGAGAACATTGTACGGTAAATTATCTTTAAGCTTTGGAATCATGTTTGTTAGTGCTATTGATAGTATCTGAGCGAAATTGGATGATGAATCTGATTGGCTAGGAGCACCTATAGCGCAACCATTAGGTAGGGAAGAGGGAGGGGAGGAAGTGATATTATAGTGAGTTTGGTGATCATAGGTTTTGCCAAGATCTGGTCTAGGTCGTTGTTTAAGGAATATGGTTCTTTTAGAAGAGGAAGTGGAGGGCTCCTGGAAGGTTGTTTTGAATGTCGAGGGAGTGTTATATTTTGAAGATGCCCTACTCAAAAACATTGGTTTATCTGGTTGAGATGCATTAGCAGTGTCTGCATATGACTTAATTACAGGGGAAAATCTGCGTGCTGCTTCACTATAACTGATATTTTCTACTGACATTACCATCTTGATATTTTTTTGCCTAGAGTGCTCTGGACATCTTGTGTCAGTTGCTAGGTGATTACCTGTGCATAGAATGCAGGAAATATCGCTATCAGAGGCACTACAGTTAAGAGAATCATGGGGACTGGCACACCGAGAACAGCGGGGACTGGAGCGGCACTGTTCTCGTACATGTCCAAAACGGCAACACTTATGACATTGAATTGTGGGTAGTGCGTAAGTTTGAACAGGGAGAGACATGTTGCAGCAGTATACGTAATCTGGTAAAGATTGTGATAGGAATGTGAGCACCACAGTTCCTGTTGGTTCCCAAACAACCCTACCCTCAATTGTTTTTTTTCTATTAAGACGCCTAGCTTTGATTACTATAGTGGATCCATTGCGGCAGTCTATTGTATTTACTAGATATTCTAATGTCCAATCAAGGGGTATGTTACGTACCACTCCCATTCTTGTAATATGGAAGCGAGGTATAGCAGCCGAAAGTTTATGGGAAGGTAAAAAGGGGGAAGCTAAGAAGTTGTTTGCGTCTTGGTAGTTTTTAAATATCACCGCCATTTTATTTCTACCAATATTTCTGATTTCATCTATGCCGGGAACATTATTGTTGTATATAATTTGGGCAATTTTTAAAGACTTCATCCCGTTCGACAGAGAAGACGATTCACTCTCTGTGTGAGCTATGTGGACGATGAAGGGAGCTGAATCATTACCTGTGTACTTGAGGTCAGAGTTTGACTCGTAACCATCGCGGGTAAAAGTATGTTGAACCGATGCAGTTGCAGGAAATGGAGTACTGCGTTTAGCTTGTATCTCGTCAGGTGATTCTAGAGGATGTTTAGAAGCGGCTCTAACCGAAGTACGACACAAATCCGTTCCGACGTCCATTTGAACGTCCAACGGTTTTTTACCCCTATCAGGGGGAACTTTCTCTCTCATCGACGACGTCATATATAATTAAATAATAGTTAAAACTCACCAATATACATGTAAATACCACCACCAAAACACAGAAAAGACAACACAAGCCCTTAAATTATCAGAAAACAAACGCGAAAGGTTTTCCGAAACGTGTGGTTAAAGTTGCTACAAATGCGTGGTAGCCATCCAGCGGGCAATTGCCCGCCCTACCACCTGGTTGTGGGTTGTTAAGTCGCCTCTTACGACAGGCCGCCCCAACGCAGGAAATTGTATTCTTTCTCCGTTCCTGCACGGATATAAAATATAATATAAATAAATTGTAGACCGCCGGCAGTGGTTTGAACTACTTAGTCCTTTGAGTAGTAGTCCTTGGTAGTTTAATTGCACTTAGCACTCGCACTCGTCTGCGGGAGCGGATCAATTCATAACTGAACTACGAGGGCGAGCGTCGCGTGCGCCGGGTGAGCGTAAGGAATTGGCAAAGGCGGATAGGCGATAGATGGCGTTATCAATCAGTTTACGATAGTTTCTAAGAAGAAAATAATTATAATATCTATAGGACTACTTTTATAAAACAAAGCAACAAAGATATAACCTTATATTCCCTAGACAAAAACACAAAAAAAAAAGTTAAAGTTTATATTGAAGTTCTGATAATTCACTTACTCTAACTTCTGCACAATATCCTTTTCAATCCCTGTACTCCCCCATATTTAAAGGAACTCTTTAGTTTCCTCTATCAATCTCATTCCTGAAATTTGCGCTCAAATGAAAATGTTCTGCTGACAATATGTATACACACTTCGTCCTTCGTAGGAAATTCTTTTGCTGTAGAGGCTGTTCACCTGTGGAACTCCCTCCCTTGAAAATCAGACAAGCTATATCCATTTCTACATTCAAATTTTGTGCATTAAATAAAATTTGTTGCAATAAATCTAATATATAAAATTCTCGTGTCACAGTGTTAGTTACCATACTCCTCCGAAACGGCTTGACCGATTCTCATGAAATTTTGTGTGCATACTGGGTAGGTCTGAGAATCGGACAACATCTATTTATCATCTCCGTAAATGTTAAGGGTAGTCCACCCCTAAATATATTTTTTAAATTTTTAGATTAATTTCCTGCTTTTTTAGGATACAGCGTAAAAAATACATACAATCCTAAATTTTCACCCCTCTACAATCAACCCTTATTTTTTGTTTGTTAGTTATAAACTTTAATTTATTGGCAAGATTTTTAATCTAATTTTGTCATGACTTAGAATAAAAAAAATTATATTACTCTTTTAGATTCACAATTAGAACCGGTAGGTGGCGCTGAGATCGGGTTCTGGAATCCTCCTAATCACTTGGAGCGATTTTGGTGATTTTGTTTTTGTGTGTTCGAGTGGGTACCCGGATGGTTTAGATTCGCAATTAGAACCGGTACGTGGCTCTGGGATCGGGTTCTAGAATTTTATTTTTTAAAGGCAGGACAACGTCTCTCGGGCCGCTAGTAGAATTATATTATTGTACGCATGTAGGTATATATAATTTATATTATTATAATTTATTTAATTATGTATATGTAGTTTATAATTTTTTTTGTTTTTTCTTTAATTATATTTAATTAAGATTGAATTCGTTTTAATTTTGTTAAACCACCAAATGTTATTTAATTTTTCATTTAAAGTCTCCTTGGACACCGAGTTGCCCGGGAGAAATCGCTGTAAGCGATAGGACCGCCCATTGTTATAAAGTAAATGTATTCATATTAAATTATCTAAGTTAAAGTTATGGTGAACTATAAAGAGATATCATTCATACATTCATTCATGATGAAAGAATGACTAAACAGATATACAATGTAAAAGTGGATGGATGCAGAAGTCGTGGAAGGCCACGACACACCTTCCATGATCAAATTGATCGTGTACTAGCAGAAGGTGATGTCAGGAGCCCTAAGAACAGACGAGCGTGCATGACAAGAGTTATGAATGTCAAAGAAGCTAGTGAGGTGTGTAAGAATAAGCCTAAATGGCGCTCTGTAGTTGGTGCCTACCCCGCAAGGGAACTGGCGTGAAATTATGTATGTATGTATTTATTCATGATATTTTAATAGCCCAGTCCAGGATTGGAGGTAAGGAAACCCTCATCCCTCTATTAATAAATAATCTTTCACCTTCTTATCTCTCCTATTTCATCTCCCATACCCATCATAGAGGCCGGCAACGCCTTGGCATTGCACGTGGTGTTGCAAACGCTTATAGTTCGCGCTAACCATTACCTATAAAGCTGTCTGTCTGCCTATTTGTCGGATGTATGCCCGAACAGGATTACCTGGAACTCACTCGTCCGCTTATGTAATTACAGTGAAAATCATCGTAAGAACCATGCGATTACGGTGGTTGGATACGGCGAGCGTGACGGTGACCTCTACTGGATAGTGAAGAACTCTTGGGGCGAGACTTGGGGGGAGGACGGGTACATCCTCCTCTCGGCCAACGATAACAACTGCTATCTCACCGACGAGGCTTACTTCGTCGTACCTTAATGGAGAACTATAGCTTAACATTTATAAATAAATTCCACGTGCTTTTTGTATTTTGTATTTCTTTATTTAAATCCATGAAAGAACAGAGAATAGTACATTATGGTACTAGTGTGTAATATTGGTGATTACCGCCGAGGCGCCATTGAGACTCGAGCCGTAGGCGAGGGTCTTAAGAGAGCCGAGGACGGTAATCATCAATACACACGTGTATCATACGACGTTTTTCAACACACTTGTGAATAAAATAACAACAAAAACTCATTTTATTTAGTAGATAAAAAAAGTTATATATGAGTGAAAGTTTTATTTATTAAACACGTACGAGTTAAAATTATCTATTTAAATAAGAAGTTGCATGCAATGAGCAAGCAATAGGAACATTAATTTATTTGTTCTATAGAACACGATCTTTTTTTTTTGAATAAAAACTTTTTTAAGAACAAAGCAACTCAACCAATAAAATTTAAACAAAATCTATAACTCACTAGTGAGTTATAATTTTTTTTACTCACAGTTTGATTATGGGTGTCATTCTGTGCCTAATTGCGGTGACTATAGAGCCACTTTATGAGCAAGTGTGTTGAAAAGAATATTAATTCTTGCTACCCGACTGCCTATCATAAGAAACGATAAAACCTATAGGTTGTTTTGGCTAAGATTCCCGTAAAATTTCTGGGTCTATAAGGATAAAGTTTAACAGGAAATTGTTCTTTCTTTATATAGCTGGAGTACACCAGACAGGTTGACGGCCGGATGGTAAGCGGATTATCCGTGCAGGAACAAAGAAAGAATACAATTTCCTGCGACCGGGCGGCCTGTCGTAAGAGCCGACAAAAAAACCCACAGCCAGGTGGTAGGGTATTTGCTCGACTGGATGGCTACCAACCCTGGTTTAGAGTATGCTGCCATAACAACATTGAGTTATGTTTCGGCATTAGTGACCAGATTCCAGTCTCCCTTAAGAGAGCAGCAGCGCATTTGTAGCACCTTTAGTGTTGCAAATTTCCATAGGCGATGGTAACCGCTTTCCATCAAGTGGGCCGTCTGCCTGTCTGCTGAACTCATGCAATAAAAAATCTGGTTACCGTTGCCTATGGACGTTTGCGACACCAGAGATGTAAGCAACGCGCTGTGGGCCTCAAAGAAATCTTTTGACATCCTTCTTAAAAACTCCATATTGTGGCGCTGTGGAAAAATGTCAGCTGAGAGCTCATTCCAAATCCTCTCGGTACGCAACGTTGCGTACATAGCGAAGTGGCTCAAAATGCGGATGAACACCCAGTTGACAGCGACGGATGCGGTGGCAAAATGAGGCAAAGGCACTGTTCTGAACAGTTCCTCGGTGCACTTTCCCTTATAAAGTCAGTAGGCTGCATAGAGACGCGAAGTTTTTCCGAAGGCCAAGCGTAATATGAATTTCGTATAGCCAAAAACTGCCAAACAGGCAGACGGTCCACCAGAAGGAAGGCTGTCATCGCCATTTATGGACATTTGTAACATCAGGGGCGTTGCTGATGCCTGCGGGCCACGATGGAATTGTATAACGTTCTTCTTAAATGACCCATGTCGTTATGCAGAGGGAAAATCATCGCGGTATTATCCCTCCAAGGCTGGTACTGGAAATAGACATTCTAGAGAACTGTTATGTAGTTGAGCGTGATAGCTCAAGGTAATGAGAGTGAACGTAATGCCAATGTTGAGCGGTGCTGTTTAACATTTAGAAAGAAAAATACTTCCCACCAAAAAAGAGTACAAAGTACTTAATTAACGTGAGAAGGACAGGAGCTGAAACTAGGTTAAAACCTATGTGATGATATTCCTGGTCCTCGCCTCTCTACTTATAATTAGTACATAATAATAACCGCCACCATTGAAACATTATAATAAAAGGAAAGAAGTATGCGTGCGCGCGTGCGTGCGTGTGTGTGTGGGTGTTTTTTTTTATATTATTAACATATCTACGGACTCGAGTTCCGTACCTTTTTTGACTACTTAATTTCTATGCAAAATTTTAGAGTCCATACACGCTTATTGTTTATTTTTGTTAGTGTGTGACTAATTTAGTGATTTATATGTTATGGTGTACCTTAAGATTAACTTATTATATTAATTTATCCTATTTTTAATACTAAACTTATACTAATGTAGAGTGTATCTGTTACATGCTGGTGTTGTGAGGAAGTGCATGTGCAGTGTTGGCCTTATATCCGTGCCATGTGTGTTGTTATTTTCTTTTCTGTGCCTGGGTTATTAATTTTTAGGCTCTTTGTGTGTCTTGGTTTGTTTGTGAAGTGTGCGTGTAATGCAATGCGATGGTAGTGCGCGTTGGTTTGAGTATGTGTATAAGTTTTATTGTTAGTTATGTGTTTGTGACTTTGTGTGGTGTCATAATTTATTGTGTTAAACAATTTATTGTGTTGTGTGTGGTGATTACAAATTCCAAATGTGTCTGGCTATGAGAGTATCAGTGTACATATGTAAACAAACGTATGAGTGTAAGTAAAAAGTAATTGTCATTCCGCAACTGTTATTAGTTTCTCAGTTTCTGAGTAAACAACTGTTAGAAAGTTTAACAAGTGTTGGAAGGTCAGGAATTAAACAAAAAATCTCAAAAGCACGTGGAATTTATTTAAAAATCTAAAATTAATGCATTGAGCGGCAGTTCCTTCTTAAGCGACAACGAAGTAGGCCTCGTCGGTAAGGAAGCAGTTGTTGTCGTTGGCCGAGAGGAGAATGTATCCGTCCTCCCCCCATGCCTCGCCCCAGGAGTTCTTCACGATCCAGTAGAGGTCACCATCACGCTCGCCGTACCCGACCACCGTAATACCATGGTTCAAGGAGTAGTCGTTGCTATAACATGATAGAAGCCGAATTTTAATTTACGAGGTTCTTACCTAGTATGCCATGTTCGACAGATGTGTTTACATACTGGCGCTGCCCAATTCACTCGCTACTTTCATGCTTACTTTCGTGCAAATGAGTATAATTTAATGGACGCTTAGTTTGATAACAATTGTCGTTAAGAGGCTATGAACTACTGATTTAAATCGGTGTTTCACATAATTTAGCTCCGTGACTTCGACGGGACAGCGTCACTCATAGGACGTGCATGAGTGGTAAAGTGTTGTATCAACCAAACATCCGCTACATAGGTACGTAGCTAGCGTCTGTATATATCTACTTATATATAAAATTCTCGTGTCACAATGTTCGTTCCCATACTCCCTCGAAACGGCTTGACCGATTCTAATGACATTTTTTATGCATATTCAGCAAGTCTGAGAATCGGCTACTATCTATTTTTCAAACCCCTAAGTGATAAGGGGTGTCCACCCCAAAAGTTTATTTTTAATTTTTTGGATAATTTTTATTTTTTTAGGATACAGCATTAAAAAATACGTACAACCCTAAATTTTCACCCCTCTACAATCAACCCCTATTTTTTATTTGTTAATTATACACTTTAATTTTTTGGCAAGATTTTTAATCCTATTTTATCATGACTTAGAATAAAAAAAAATATATTACTCTTTTAGATTCACAATTAGAACCGGTAGGTGGCGCTGAGATTGAGTTCTGGAATCCTCCTAATCACCTGGAACGATTTTGGTGATTTTGTTTTTGTGTGTTTGAGTGGGTCCCCGGATGGTTTAGATTCGCAATTAGAACCGGTAGGTGGCGCTGAGATCGAGTTCTGGAATCCTCCTAATCACCTGGAGCGATTTTGGTGATTTGGTTTTTGTGTGTTTGAGTGGGTCCCTGGATGGTTTAGATTCGCAATTAGAACCGGTAGGTGGTGCTGAGATCGAGTTCTGGAATCCTCCTAATCACCTGGAGCGATTTTGGTGATTTTGTTTTTGTGTGTTTGAGTGGGTCCCCGGATGGTTTAGATTCGCAATTAGAACCGGTAGGTGGCGCTGAGATCGAGTTCTGGAATCCTCCTAATCACCTGGAGCGATTTTGGTGATTTTGTTTTTGTGTGTTTGAGTGGGTCCCCGGATGGTTTAGATTCGCAATTAGAACCGGTAGGTGGCGCTGAGATCGAGTTCTGGAATCCTCCTAATCACCTGGAGCGATTTTGGTGATTTTGTTTTTGTGTGTTTGAGTGGGTCCCCGGATGGTTTAGATTCGCAATTAGAACCGGTAGGTGGCGCTGAGATCGAGTTCTGGAATCCTCCTAATCACCTGGAGCGATTTTGGTGATTTTGTTTTTGTGTGTTTGAGTGGGTCCCCGGATGGTTTAGATTCGCAATTAGAACCGGTAGGTGGCGCTGAGATCGAGTTCTGGAATCCTCCTAATCACCTGGAGCGATTTTGGTGATTTTGTTTTTGTGTGTTTGAGTGGGTACCCGGATGGTTTAGATTCGCAATTAGAACCGGTACGTGGCTCTGGGATCGGGTTCTAGAATTTTATTTTTTAAAGGTAGGACAACGTCTGCCGGGGCCGCTAGTAATATATAATTCTGTGTCAAATAGAGCGAGCGAATAATGACAAAACACACGACTCTTGGCGGCACATAATTGATCCGCCTTACTTGCGCCTACTGGCGGGAACATTTTATGATTGTCAACTGTCATAGAGAGAGAAATTAGTCGTCATTAAATACATACTCTTTACTCCGTATAAATAAAAGTATATGTTAAATATTATTTCGTTCCGCTATGTAAATAACATAGAGAAAATTATACATATTTACAATGCACGGGTAGTTTTTATTTTATTTATTTTTTTTTGTTTTTATTGCAGGAGATCAGCAGACAGGCAGACGGCCCGCTTGATGGAAAGCGGTTACCATCGCCTATGGACATTTGCAACACCAAAGTTGCTACAAATGCGCTGCTGCTCTCTTAAGGGAGACTGGAACCTGGTCACTAATGCCGGAACACAACTCAAGGTTGTTATGGCGACATACTTTAGACCAGGGGTGGTAGCCATCCAGTCGGGCAAATGCCCTACCACCTGGCTGTGGGTTGTTAAGTCGCTTCTTACGACAGGCCGCCCGGCCGCAGGAAATTGTATTCTTTCTCCGTTCCTGCACGGATAATAAGTAAGTGTAGTAAGTAAATTCTGTTAATTTGTATCTTCAAAAATGTAGTGGTTCGCGAGCGAGACAGCAAACTCCATGTAGATAGACCCTTGATTAAAAAGTGTAAGTACTCACCAATCAACATCATAGAATATGCCATTGTCATACATCTTCATTTTCCGGCTCGCATGAATAGCTGCTACCACTGGCCCATACTTGTAAATAGCGACCTTCATCGCGTTCACATTCCTTGGTGTGACTTTTGCGAAGCCAGAGATCTGATATAACTTAGTCGCGTTCCACCTATGGCAGGCACCATCCTAGAAGTAAGCAATTTTTACTGACCTTTTTTCAAGTTTTATCCGAGCAGGAACGAAGAAAGAACACAATTTCCTGCGGCCGGGCGGCCTGTCGTTAAAGGCGAAAAAATAACCCACAGTCAGGTTGTAGGGAATTTGCCCGACTGGATGGCTACCACTCCTGGTCTAAAGTGTGTCGCCATAACAACCTTGAGTTGGGTTCCGGCATTAGTGACCAGATTCCAGTCTCCCTTAAGAGAGCAGCAGCGCATTTGTAGCACCTTTGGTGTTGCAAATGTCCATAGACGATGGTAACCGCTTTCCATCAAGTGGGCCGTTTGCCTGTCTGCTGATCTCCTGCAATAAAAAAATGACATTGACGTGGTAGAGCATTGCTGGGATTATTGTCTTGATTACAGTTTTTAGGGCCAACTCGATTGGTTTGATACTACTCAAACACAGAATATCAGCGTTAAACGGTATACGTATATGTGTGAGTGAGACCAAAAGCCGGAATGATTGAACGGCACGTTTGCAACTGATCGCTTCGTCAGACACGCACACTATGACAATGAGCATGTACACGTTCAGATACAGAGAAGATTAGCATGGCCTCTGCACAAGGATGACACGCAAAACCCACGATGGCCACCAAAAGCCCGAGATGGCCCTAGAACGCCGCAGTCGGAGCCAACGCGAACACCCGTGATGGCCATCGAATGCCGCTGATTGGCCGACGCGAGCCGCGGATATATCCTTTATGTGTTAAGCGGCTGCCGTATCCCGTCACCGGGGGGTAATCCCCCCCCCCCACCCCGAATTTAAATCCAGAGCAAAGAGCAGTACCTCGAGGCCCCATACCGGCTCTGCCATCATCAGGCACGGACGATGAACCTTGATACATGTACACGTTGAACAGCAAGAAGTTCAGTCTCTCAAACTATATAAAATTTATATTAAATTGACTTTGAACAAAGCATAAATATTCATACATACATACATAACTTCGCGCCAGTTCCATTGCGGGGAGGCACGAACAACAGAGCACCATTCAGGCTTATTCTTACACACCTCACTTGCTTCTTTGACATTCATAGCTCTTGTCATGCACGCTCGTCTGTTCTTAAGGCTTCTGACATCACCTTCTGCTAGTACACGATCAATTTGATCATGGAAGGTGTGTCGTGGCCTTCCACGACTTCTGCATCCATCCACTTTTGCATTGTACATCTGTTTAGGTCATTCTTTCATCATGCATTCTTTCCACATGCCCGAACCACCGGAGCATTCCTTTCCTTACCTTCACCCCGACACTCTCTTTCAGGCCAACTCTCTTTCTTACTTCGGTATTACGAACGCTGCGCAGTTTCACTCCGCAGATTTTGCGCAGTGCTCGCATCTCAACCGCGTTTACTCTACTTTCATGCTCTCTCTTACACACCCAGCTCTCGCTTCCAAACGTGAGCGTAGGTACCAGCATCACGCATAAATACTCGTAATGTAAATATACCTTTGCTATGTAAGGTCCATATTCCCTGTCGGTGGGAATTCCTTTGTCCAGGACGTAGTTCATGGCTCCAGCCAGATCCCCACCGTTGCAGCCTCCATTACCATACCTGAATTCATTATAATTTGTTTTATATAATATAATTTTATATAATAATGCAGTATAAACTTTTAGTACGTCTCGTCATTAAGTAATCTCATCGCTAACGGGTAAAGAGAAATTTGTTTTATTTCGAATTAAATAAAGTACAATTTTATGTGTTTATCCCTTTTTAGTGTCACTTTTTCGTTACATCGATTTTCAAATCACAACGATTCTAAAGAAGTTTCACTTCAAAAAGAGCTTGAGATATAAATAGAATAAGAAATATAAAGAAAAACAATTTTAAGGTAAACGGGTTGCTGGGGAGTTCTTGCCGCTTCTTCTCCTTAACAGCAATAACACGTTGCGAAGCGGTGTTCATACATAGAATAGGAAGTAGATTTAAATTAGACATATCGATACCTCGGGGCTCAAAGGGCGTAAGCACCAAAACTCGATTTTTCAGGAGAGCCAAAAAACAAAATATAAAATATTATTTCGGACATAACTTTTTTCATTCCTGGCCTAAATAAACCATTCTAAAACCAAAAGTCATAAAATTTTATGATGCAAAACACTGTTAAATTATATTTCAAATACGTTTAAAAGTAACAAAAACAGCTTTCCTATACGCCCCGGAAAATTGCATGTTTGGGGCGTTTACACCCTAAAAATGTATGGATGTGTGATCAAAGATGGTTGTAACTGCCAATTTGCCTACTAATTCTATCAGTTTGTAGACTGTTGCATTGTTTTCTTCAGTTGACTAAATCTCAAGTAAAGAGAGAAAACAAGAAATTCTTTTCTTTCTTTATTTGCCTATTTAATTTCAATTTTATTTATGAACTTAGTATATCAATTTATCAACTCAAACAACTAATTGTATCATCTACGGTGTCGTTTACTACCCTCGCGTTTATGATCATTAACATTGGTTGCTGTTACGACACAAAATCTAAAAATATATGTTTTATTTTCTACAAAAAATGGGGTCGTAAACACCATTTTTTGACGAATTGGAAGACTTTACATATACTGATCAATAGAGGAGAAAAAATTAAGTAGGGCTGGATTAAAAAGTGAATTTCGACGAAATGACGGTTACGTCCTTTGAGCCTCGAGGTATCGATATACTACGTCGAGTCATAAGTTCTGTCAAAAACTTATTATTAAAAATCTTCGAATACTGGCTAGATGAAGTTTACCAATTTTAAAAATAGAACGTTTGCGCTTGCCGAAAATAAAATAGACATTAATTTTCAAATATGGAGTGGTCGGAGAAAGAAGATAGAGTAGCGGTTATCGCGTTGCACCGCTGTGGTTACGCGCCAAAAGAGATTTTCAATATTCTACAAAAATTGAAAATAACCCTACGATTTGTTTATCGCACTATTTTTTTTTAATTATTATTATTAATATCTCTACGGACTCGAGTTACGTACCCCTTTTTACTACTTAATTTCTATATAAAATTTTAGACTCCATACACACTTATTGTTTATTTGTGTTACTGTGTGTGATATTAATTTAGTAATTTTTATGTTGTGGTGTACCTAAAGAATAATTTATTATATTAATTTATTCTAATTTTAATACTAAACTTATACTAATGTAGAGTGTATCTGTTACATGCTGGTGTTGTGAGGAAGTGCATGTGCAGTGTTGGCCTTATATCTATACTTATATATAGTCCTATCTAGTGCCATGTGTGTTGTTTTTTCTTTTCTGTGCCTGGGTTATTAATTTTTAGGCTCTTTGTGTGTCTTGGTTTGTTTGTGGATTGTGCGTGTAATGCAATGCGATGGTAGTGCGCGTAGGTTTGAGTATGCGTATAAGTTTTATTGTTAGTTATGTGTTTGTGACTTTGTGTGGTGTTATAATTTATTGTTTAACTGTTGTGACATGAAAAATTTTCAGTTGGTGTTGATGATGATGGATGGAGGCGCGAATCCAACGAAATCCTGTTCGCAAACAAAAAATCTTAGCTCTTCAGATAGGCCTAAGCAGAACCACGGTCAAAAGAGGGATAAATGAAGACCTGGGACTACGAGCTTATCGTAAGAAGACATAGACGGACATTTTTTGAATGAGCGTTTGAAAAAAAATTTTGTTTTCGGACGAAAAAATTTTTAACATCGAAGAAAGTTATAATAAACAAAATGATAAGGTGTATGCCCACAGCAGTGAAGAAGCCAGAATGCGTATTCCGAGGGTTCAACGAGGAAATTATCCTTCATCACTCATGGTTTGGCTTGGAGTCTTATATTAAGGCTTAACTGAGGTGTTTTTCCTGTGAAAAAGATGTAAAAACTAGTGCCGAGGTGTACCAAAATACCGTCCTAACAAACATAGTGGGACCTCTTTTCTCAAACAATATTCAAAAACAGACATTGGATATTCCAACAGGACTCTGCACCAGCTCATAGGGCACGAAGCACGCAAAATTAGTTGACCGCCCGTGGAATTGACTTTATCGGACATGAGGACTGGCCCTCTTCTAGTCCAGATTTAAACCCATTGGATTACAAGATATGGCAACATTTGGAGGAGAAAGTCTGCGCTAAACCTCATCAGAATTTGAAATCTCTTCGAGCATCTTTGGCTAAAGCAGCGGCAGAAATAGATATGCATGTGGCGCGTGCTGCGATTGATGATTGGCGCGTAGATTAAGGGCATGTATTCAAAATAGGGGAGGGCATTTTGAATAATGTAAATAAAATTGTATTGTATATTAAATTACCTTTCATTTCATTATATAATTTCTATATAATTAATATTTTCTTAAGTTTTCGCGACTTGTATACATAATAAAACTACCTAAAAGTACTAGTTACCTAAAATTCACAAAAACAACATCCCCTTGCGCCCTATAGTTAGCCAGCTTGACTCACCAACATACAGACTGGCACAACATCTCGCGAAGACACTCAACAATCTCCGCGGCAACACACCCTACCATGTCAAGGATTCCTTCGACTTCATCAGCGCAATTGAAAATTTGACATTGGCTGAGGATGAAGTACTAGTCAGTTTTGATGTCCAGTCCTTATTCACCAGTTTACCAGTGGAAGACTGCATTGAGATTGTCAAAAGGAAGCTAATAGATAATAACATGCCTGAGGAATATGCAGATCTACTAAAACATTGCCTCACATCTGGCTATTTCGTGTGGGACTACGGCTTCTACGACCAAATCAACGGTGTAGCCATGGGCTCACCGGTGTCTCCTGTCGTAGCTGACATTTTTATGGAAGACTTCGAGCAGAAGGCACTGGATACCGCTCCGGCTGAGCCGAAGATGTATAAAAGGTACGTAGACGATACTTTTGCCGTCCTCCCAAACGATAAAGTCTCTGCATTTCTAGATCATCTCAATTCCATTAGCAGTAATATTAAATTTACTATGGAACTAGAGGCAAATAATAAATTAGCTTTTCTGGATGTGCTCATCCTAAGGAACCCTGACAATACTCTTGGTCATACGGTGTATAGGAAACCTACCCATACAGATAAATACCTTAATGGTTCGTCTCACCACCATCCTAGTCAGTTAGCTACCGTGGGCAAATCTTTGTTTCAGAGAGCACGGAAAATTTGTGACGAGAACCACATAGCTGGAGAGCTTCAGCATGTCAAGCGAGTTCTACAACGCAATCAGCTGAAGACTCCACACCAACGTCACAAAGGCCCCAAACCACCTTCAGTTGAGCGGTGCCCTGCTACCCTACCCTACATCAAGGGGGTCACAGACAGAATTGGTCACATCCTCAGGCGAGCTTCAATCAAAACATATTTCAAGCCGCAGAAAAAGATTACCCAATTTCTGAGACCTGTGAAATGCAATATCCCACTCCAGGATGCAGGGGTTTACAAGCTTGATTGTGAGTGTGGATTGTCATACATTGGGCAAACAAAGAGGAGCATAAAAACACGAGTAAAAGAACACATTGCTGACATGAAACACACAAGGTCTACGAAGTCTGCGATCAGTGAACACACGCTGGATAAACCCAACCACTACATCAGATTCGATAACCCACAAATCCTCGCGAAAGAGAATCGTTTCATACCTAGAATGATACGTGAGGCTATTGAAATCAAAAAACACCCAAATTTCAATAGAGAAGATGGTTGGCAAGTACCACCTGTTTGGGATCCAATTATCAAAACTATTAAGACCCAAACCCAGCAAAAACCAGCTGCCAGACCTCAAGACACTGTGAGCTCTTTCTGCGTACAACGGAACACAAACCAACTTGACTGATAATTACTTTTATTTTTCCTTCCACCCATTTTAATATTATATAAAATTATTAGAGCTAGGCATGTTTGCTGAAGAGTTTCTTGCGCCGCTTCTTCTCTTCAAGCCATAACATGTTGCGAAGCGGTAGTAAATTAGATTAGGCTCCCATAGATTAAATAATAACCATAAACAAAATTAAAAATTAAATAATTAAAATTAATAAGTTGGCGGTAGGCTAAATAAAACTTTAACAATACTCGTTGACACTTGACATCTTTGTCTTCCGTGATCACGGCCACTGAAAAGTGGCCGAAACGTCGGAAAAACCAAAATCAAATAAAATTACCGCGCTTAAAACCGTTAAAACGTAGTTTTATTTTCTATATAATTATCAAAAATGTATCATTAATTTTATAAAAAGTTTTTGACAGAACTTATGACCTGACTAAATAACTGGAACTTATTTTAAACAAAAACTTTTGAATTTGTATTGAATTTCAGATATTACATCCGATTTTTACTGATATATATTACATCTATGATAGTAGGACAGATACAATAGGACATAAAAGCAGAAATAATGACGTATTTCCACCTTTCCTTCGACACTTGATAAGCAGTCTCACATAGCATCGAAGGTAAGGGGAGTTTATTCACTAAGCAAATACCCTTGGGATACTACTGGCAACTCGGACTCTGAACAATAAAGACCTCCGCGAACATGGTGGATGCACTGCAGAATCGAGGCAACCCCAGCAGCATCCTGAAGATAGTATTATACTGAACACAGATGGCGCTGATAATGCTCACGGTATAGTTGACTCAGAGTCTGCATACAAAGATTGACAATATGCTTTGAATAATGTTATTTTGACTTCCGTCAAATCAAACCACCAGATCTACATATTACCCCGTACTGCCAGCACCTTCTACTCCAGCTCAATGGCATCATCATTCAAATTTTCAGTGACAAGTGTCCTAACTACTTAAACTAGAATAGAATAGAATACTCTTTATAGCACGCAAGAAAATAATACACATGAGTTAACAATCATATAACTAGTACAATCGGCGGTCTTCTTCTAGACAACCTTCTGGAGATAATTTCACATTTCTAATAATGGGTCGATATTCAGTCCGCACAGTTTAAAATATATACAATCATATATACATATATTAACAGTAAATAAAATACATATATACAAATATATGTACGTAGAGTTATATACATGTAGGAATCGTATTTGTTATTATAAAATAACCATATGACGGAAGTAGTCAATAACCGGATAGAGTATTCTTTCATGTAGTAATAGGAAGTCGATTAACCGGAAGTCAACGTAGAAGCATTTATTATTAAGCTAACGGATATCGGAAATGGAGTAACCGGATGTTGGAAGTTAATACGTATGGCGGAAGTTGGTTTTATGAAGGAAGCGTAATTGAAGTGGCGCCACAGCATTACCGGATGGTGTCACTGCGGCGCGCTACGAGGACCTTATAAATACTGGGTATTCGGGCAGAGGAGGGGCAGTCTTTAACCGACAGTCTACGAGTCTTGAACCGGCGATCTACAATCGGCAATCTACACTGAAAGTCTACATTGGTAGTCTTGGACGAGAAGCACATAATATAATGTGGTCGATAATTACTGCTTGATAATCGCAGTATTCTTGAAGGGCAAATTGCTGCTCGACACCTGACAAGCGTGGATGAAACTCTTGGAGTTGTCCTAATATTTCTGTGTATTATTGTGCAATATTTAATATCGTAATTGTAATAATTCTAGTGTAATAAACTTTGATTATAATATTTCAGATTATTATTGTGTTATTCTCGAAGCGTCATTCGTTCGCTCTCGGCGTGAATCCGACATACACATACATAAATTGCTATTTACAAATTTGGATAGTGATCTTTGAGAAGTTTATTAAAAGATGTAAGTGACTTTGCAATTATGATGCTCATCGGTAATGCATTCCACAACCTTACAGCCTACACAGTAAAAGACTTCTGACAAAATTGCGTAGAATGTATTGGCGTCATTAGTCGCAGATTTGCTGATGATCTCAAGAGCATTGTACTACTTTCTTGAAAGAACTCAAAGCGTTTCTTCAAATAGGTGAGCGTTTTTGGGCTAAAGAGTACATTATACAAAAGGGATGAGATATGAGCCTTACGGCGAAGGCGGATAAAAAGCTATTCGAGCTTACTACGAAATTCAGAAATGGGATCATATTTGCGCAAATCAAATATGAAATGAATGCAGAAGTTTTGGACTCGCTCTAGTCTATCTAATTGGCTTTCGGTGATATCTAAGTAGCTGATGTCGCCATAGTCAAGGATAGGGAGGAGAAGGGATTGAGCAAGTGCAATTTTAGTATGAAGCGGAAGGAAGTTTTTCAGCCTCCGAAGAGATGCTGCACTTTCAAACATTTTGCGACTTACTTCTATTAATTGTTTTTTTTGCCAAAATATGTTATGGACTTATGGAGCTTTGAAAAAATTTAAGTCTCACCCCCAAGCACAATCGACAAGACTCTGTTCACTGAGATCCAGGTCTCTTCCCCCGTTCTTCAGGGCTAAGGCACCCTCCAAAGTTGCAACGGCGCTGAACGCCCAGCAACTTCCACAGCTGGCTTGGTCTGAAATTTAATGACGTGTGAGTATTGATTAACGGCCAGTTCCTATATCTTATTAATAATTTACTTGCCCTGCCATCCTGCCATCGGTTTAATTTTGATATTACTTGTATGGAGATTCTGTCAAATTTTAACCGATAGTAAGGTAAATGAACGGACGCGTCGGTAAAATATAGGAACCGGGCCCAAATCCGTCGAAGGATCCAGTTTGTACAATGAATTTAAATAAGCTTTTTTAAAAAGGTTTTTAAATACAAGCTTTTGAGATCGTGGATAGCATGTAGCTGCAGAGTGCTAGCCAAGACAAGTAAAACAAGCCCAAACAGGAGTTCCTATGGCCACCTTCCGACTGCATCATCAGATCAGCTCCATGGTACTATATTATTGCATTGTCACGCGATATACACATGCGTGCAAAATTCAGCTCAATCGCAAACCGGGAAGTTGGTCAAATTTAACTTGCAAGATTCCACCCGAACTTACATACATACATCCATTGCAAGTTAAATAAAAGCTTGTAATAAAAATATTAAAAAGTAGGAGGGCTTATTTAATTTTTTAACCATTACTTACTCTTCACTGGTGATATCAAGCCTTCGATCCTCAGATCGTACTCTCTGGGGAGTTCCTGGACTAGATTTTCCACCTCCTCTTGAGTATGAGGAAAGGGGGATGCTCGAATCTTCTCGGGGTTTGAAGGATAAGTCGCTGTCAAGTAGGCTAGTTCTTCATCAGTCTTGTCAGCGAATTCGTTAAGTTCTAGCCTGTAGCTTAGGTTCTTTCTGTTGTGCTCAGTTACTAATCTAAAAAAAAAATTGAAACAACGTTTTAACGGTTTTAAGCGCTGCGTTTGATTTGATTTTTATTTCAACGTTTCCGCCACTATTCAGTAGCCGTGATCACGGAAGACAAAGATGTCAAGAGTTAACTAGTGATATTAAAGTTACTATTTAGCCAGCTCCCAACTTGTTCATTTATGTTTTTTTTTAATAGGCAAGCGTCATTTGTTATTGTGTAAAAATACTATATACTAGCGGTCTCGGCAGACTTTGTCCTGCCTGAAAACATAGATATCTAGAACCCGATTCCAGCGCCACCTACCGGGACTAATTGTGAATCTAAACCACCTCAGGACCCACTCAAATACACGTAAAATTTCATCAAAATCCTAGAACCCGATTCCAGCGCCACCTACCGGGACTAATTGTGAATCTAAACCACCTCAGGGCCCACTGAAACACACGTAAAATTTCATCAAAATCCTAGAACCCGATTCCAGCGCCACCTACCGGGACTAATTGTGAATCTAAACCACCCCAGGACCTACTCAAACATATATAAAATTTCATCAAAATCCTAGAACCCGATTCCAGCGCCACATACCGGGACTAATTGTGAATCTAAACCACCCCGTGACCCACTCAAACTTACATAAAATTTCATCAAAATCCTAGAACCCGATTCCAGTGCCACCTACCGGGACTAATTGTGAATGTAAACCACTCCGGGACCCACTCAAACACACAAAATTTCATCAAAATCCTAGAGCCCGATTCCAGCGCCACCTACCGGGGCTAATTGTGAATCTAAACCACCCCGGGACCCTTAAACACACATAAAATTTCATCAAAATCCTAAAACCCGATTCCAGCGCCATGTATTTTATTCAGATTGGTGGGTTACATTGTTGAAGTTTTAGTTGGGATTCCTATTTTTAAATAGCCTATATTAATCAGAGTTAATGTAGCATTCGAATAGTGAAAGAATTTTTAAAGTGAAACTTCTATATAGATCGGGTCTTAGGATTTTTGTCACGAAAAAGCTTTACGGTCGCTTTGAGGGGCGCCATAATTTAGAGTAGTCTATGGATTTCTTTTGGTTCCGGATCGAATTCAGTTTTTTTGTTTGATAAAATAAAATATGTTTAAATAAAAATACATTCATTAAAATGTACCTGACCTAACCAAATCATAATTTGCAGTAAACTTGCGAAAAATCGAAGTGTGTGCTGGGACACATAGTAGAAGTGAAACTTCAACGGACAAGTGGCAAAACGAATGGGAACAAAATTTTAACTTGAAGTTTTACGGGCAGATTGTTAATGTACTTGTCCATTTTGAAAACTTGCCCGTTTCTCCACTTGACCGTTGAAGTTTAACTTCTACTAAGTGTCCCAGCACACATTTTGATTTTGAAATCGGTCCAGTAGTTTTTGAATTTATTCGTTACAAACATACAAATCTTTCTTCTTTTATAATATTAGTATAGATAAAAAAAAAACCTATACTAAAACAAGTATGTACTAATTTTCAAAATGAACATATAGTCAAGGTCCGTCAATGGGGTCAAATCATACACAGCCCGTTTTTTATCTTTTTTATAATAGTACATTATGGTACTAGTGTGTAACATTGGTGATTACCGCCGAGGCGCCATTGAGACTCGAGCCGTAGGCGAGGGTCTTAAGAGAGCCGAGGATGGTAATCACCAATACACACGTGTATCATACGACGTTTTTCAACACACTTGTGAATAAAATCATATTTTATTTAGTAGATAAAAAAAGTTATATATGAGTGAAAGTTTTATTTATTAAACACGTACGAGTTCAAATTATCTATTTAAATAAGAAGTTGCATGAAATGAGCAAGCAATAGGAACATTAATTTATTTGTTCTATAGAACACGATCTTTTTTTTTTAATAAATACTTTTTTAAGAACAAAGCAACTCAACCAATAAAATTTAAAAAAAAATCTATAACTCACTAGTGAGTTATAATGTATTTTAGTCACAGTTTGATTATGGGGTCAAATCATACACAGCCCGTTTTTTATCTTTTTTATAATAGTACATTATGGTACTAGTGTGTAACATTGGTGATTACCGCCGAGGCGCCATTGAGACTCGAGCCGTAGGCGAGGGTCTTAAGAGAGCCGAGGATGGTAATCACCAATACACACGTGTATCATACGACGTTTTTCAACACACTTGTGAATAAAATAACAACAAAAACTCATTTTATTTAGTAGATAAAAAAAGTTATATATGAGTGAAAGTTTTATTTATTAAACACGTACGAGTTCAAATTATCTATTTAAATAAGAAGTTGCATGAAATGAGCAATCAATAGGAACATTAATTTATTTGTTCTATAGAACACGATCTTTTTTTTTTAATAAAAACTTTTTTAAGAACAAAGCAACTCAAGCAATAAAATTTAAAAAAAAATCTATAACTCACTAGTGAGTTATAATGTATTTTAGTCACAGTTTGATTATGGGTGTCATTCTGTGCCTAATTGCGGTGACCATAGAGCCACTTTATGAGCAAGTGTGTTGAAAATTATATTATAACATAACCCTTATTATAACGACATACGTAGTATGGATAGTAGGGTAAGGTAAGTAGGGATATGGCGTGTGATAATGAAGTACGACCGATAAAACTGGGAGCAAAACGAGCGTGGTGTCATAATATAGCAACAGAGGCCTGGCTGCCGGCCCAAGCGTCGGTATTAGGCGTGAGGCATATTTATGCTAACAGATACTAATATTATTTTTTTATGTTTAAGGCTTGGCAACTAGGCCTTTAAGCCAGGCGCAGTTGTATTGTAAGCTACAATCCACACTATTCAACGGAGTTCTTGTGACAACTCAAAAGGTCACATTTGACTATACAGTTCACATTTTTCACAAAAACACATAATTACTACTCAAAAACTATCAATATATAACTATATATATAAACAAATGTTAGGGCATTGGCTACCTATTTAACTATTCTATTAATTATTATTTTTTCTCGTTCTATCTAAGCAAAACATAATTAAGCTAAAAAGAGATGCACCTATTATTCATATCAGTGTCTCATTTACACTTCAAAAATTTATACGGGCTAAAACGAGACGCACCTAAGATTTAGAAGGTAACAAAAATAACAAAATGTAAAACATTTTAAGATGCGCACACATCACGAGACGCGTCCGACCCCTTGATACAAGGGCACGATGACAGCGCGCCTCCAGTCCTTGCACGCCCAGTTGCATAAGGACGGAAAGCGTCCCGGACGCAGGGGACCATTCGATCTCTTCCAAAGTGATCTCGGATGCTTTTGTGTTGCCAACTTTCCTTAGAGAAAAACATGCTATGTGAACTCTTAATAAGCGCTAGATTGGCACGGATTTGGAAAAAGTGCTGAAAATATAGTAATAAGACTAGATAGTTTCTTAGGTCATATTATTATAAATACTTGGTCTTTTGACGATAATATTGCAATATACGTCGATATTTCAGTGAAGAGTTACATAATTTAAAAAAAGCGCAAAATAAGGTGGGAAGTGCTGAGAAATAACTTTGTGTGTACATAGAGATTAAAATCTAACACAGAAAGCGCTAAGTTGGCAACAGCAGGTATGCACCGCAAGCAATGTAAAGGAACTTCGCTACAATAAAAACTAAATAACAATATGTTATTTAATAACAGATAATCAATGCTGTTATTTTTGGATAACAGTAACAGGAGTAACAGATATTTAAATTGACTCATCTCTAGTCGGTATCGTACGCATAAGCTGCGACCAGAAAAACTCGCGTGATCCCCAGTTTTAGGCGGACCCAGAAGCGGGTTCACCAGACAATAAGCTTTTACTCCAGACACAAAGCGGGATGAGAGTAAGACGCCCCCCCACTCGCACGCTCGCAGGTCCACGCCGGACCACAGAGCAAGCATGCCACCGGGGAGGTCATCGACGTCGCACCCCTTCCGCTTTGTCTCTGTCAGACATAAGGCATCCAGGCTTCTCTCATTCATTATATCAATCATTTCGTCCATCTTATCTTTCATCCCACCTCTCACATTCCACGTGCCTATACGGCACTCTGCTCCTCTCGACCCGCCAGGTTTGGCGCTGCGTGAAGGGTGGCGGCCCCCTTCGCCGCATGCGCGAGAATTCACACCGACGGGGGCGCATCGGTGAGCGTCGCCTGCGGGGGACGCCCTATCGTGCACTGCACGCCGGTGAATTCTGGTCAGAATTGTGGCCCTCTGGGCCAGCGGGGATCGCGACGAGCACGCTTCTGACATGACCCCCTAATATATATATATATATATATATATATATCTCTTAATATATATAAATTACGTGTCACGTTGTTTGTTCGCGATGGACTCCTAAACTACTTGACCGATTTTAATCAAATTTGCACACCGTGTGCAGTTTGATCCGACTTGAAAGATAGGATAGCTTACATTTGGACCCGGTAGGTGGCGCTGGAATCGGGTTCTAAATTTTATTTCTTCAGGGCAGAACAACGTCTGCCGGGTCAGCTGGTATATATATATATATATATATATATATATATATATATATATATATATACATATAATTATTTATTGCGTGAGTTCAGCATACAGGCAATAGCCTAGTTGATGGACAGCGGTTACCATCGCCTATGGACATTTGCAACACCAAAGGTGCTACAAATGCGCTGCTGCTCTCTTAAGGGAGGGAGACTGGAAGCTGGCTACTAATGCCGGAACACAACTCAAGGTTGTTATGGCGGCATACTCTAGACCAGGGGTGTTCGCCATCCAGTCGGGCAAACACCGTACCATCTGGCTGTGGGTTGTTTTGTCGCCTCTTACGACAGGCCACCTGGCTGCAGGAAGTTGTATTCTTCCTCCGTTCCCGCACGGACAAGATATAAATAATAATAATAATGTTGCCCCTGCCTTCTATGGCATTTTTAGAGGCCCATGCAGGCAGTGGCGAGTCACCGTCTACCCATTTCTCCATGTTCCCCGAACATTGCGACGGGCAGACGCCATAGTCCCCATATTCCTAGAGCCCTTGTACCACTAGCAGTTCACCCCAATAGCCCGGTACTTTTTGTCCTCATTTCCCACAATAGTCCTACACTGGCCGGGGCTTGTCCTTGGGTGCATCACTATATGTTGTAGACAGGGATAATCGCCGGTCAGTGTCACGCCACATTTACATTAAATTTGTCACGGGGCCTCTACGTGTTGACCTTCCCATGGCCCCACGCAAGCCTTCCAAATGTCCGGGCCATTTTCATGGCCCGTGGTCTCAAAAGACATACAAATAATAATTAAATTTAACGCCAACTACAATTCGAAGACCAATGGTGTCTTAACTTCAGTGACTGATTTGCTGTCATCGTAACTATTCAAACAAGGAATTAATCAAATGTGTATGGAGTTCACCCACTGATGGATTTCGCCATCGTGAGTATAATTGCTTTTTGTGCAGAGTCGACCAGTACAACCCGCAAGAGTTAACTTGAGACTTCGCTCGGATGACGTAGGTGCGAGGTACTAGAGGCCTCGCGGGGCCCACGCCTGCTAGGGCTGCGGAGAGGCCAGGTCATATAACCCAGGGATTTTAGTGGGTATCCCTAACTGGGAGTGGCAATAGCATGGCACCAGTGCTGACTGGGCATGCTAGTGCCACCCCCGATCTGGCGAATCCCACACTAGGTCGCGAATTATCCCCCCAAGGTTCTGCCCCTTTTTTTTCCTCTCTCCGGGCTTATGAGATTGCCAGGATTTATTATCTTTTGGGGTTGTATTTTACTTCTTTATTTTTATTTTTATATCTTTCGATCTGTATCTTTTAGGTTCTGCCCTTGTCGCGGCTTAGTCCTCAATCGGATTTGCCCTGGTAAAAAAAAAAGGTGCTGACTCGATGGTACGCGTCGATGGTGAGAGCGGTAAGAAAGCGAGGGTCGGGAGGGGAGCGCGCATTCCGCTCAGGTCTCAAGTTAACTCTTGCGGATAATACTTTGGACTATTTAAAAGTACAATAATTAAAAAAATGATTCGATACCTCCAATTTGCATGGAATATTTCTTTCCTCAACTCATGCTCCTCGTTCACATAGTTCTTTGAATGGTGCTTTGTATAACTGAAACAAAAATTGACTGACATGAATAAATTATGCATGGGTCTCTGTCATTATCAAAATGGCCACTGAACCCTTAAAACATAAACGTTTAAATTAAGCTGAAATTACAGTTCTACACAACTTATAATTGCTATCGGCAGTTTTGGTTTGCACAGAAAAGTGCAACATGCAAATAAACTATGTTGAACTTTATTCGCAAGCGGAAATGTGTGCAGTGTTTATTTTTAATCGTTATTGGTAGAAATACAAATGTTTATATATTAATGTTGTAAATAAAACCGCAGGGGGGCTTTGTGGCGAAGCCTTAGGTGAGTAGCGACAACACGTACCTGACTCCGAGGGCCAAGGCAAGGCCCCCGCCTTCGTGCTTGCCTTAGCCAGCCGGCACGGAGTGGAGATCGCTAGAGCTAAGACTCAAGCTTCAGGGGTGGAAGTGATAAATGGCATCAAGTCAGAAGTAGCTTCGGTGAACCTGCAGCCCACCTCTCTACAGGGGAAACATGGGTGTGAGTGGCTAAGGGGTCTTAGCCACTCACACCCATGTTGCCCCTGTCTTTATGGCATTTTTTGGGGCCCATGCACGGAGTGGCGAGTCACCGTCTGTCCATTTTTCCATGTTCCCTGAACATTGCGACGGGCAGACGCCATAGTCCCCATATTCCCAGACTCCTAGTACCAATAGCAGTTCATCCCAATAGCCCGGTACTTTTGTTCTCATTTCCCACAATAGTCCTACACTAGCCGAGGCTTGTCCTTAGGTGCATTGTTATATGGTGTAGACAGGGATAATCGCCGGTCAGTGTCTCGCCACATTTACATTAAATTTTTCAAGGGGCCTCTACATGTTGGCCTTCCCATGGCCCCACGTAAGCCCTCCAAAAGTCCGGGTCATTTTAATGGCCCGTGGTCTTCAAACACATAAATAAATGACTATGGTAATAATGATAACTTTAATAATGTAATTATGACGATTGCAAATAAATGAACACTGTAATCTTCCTTTTAATAATTATGAAGTCAGTAAATAATGTAGTCAATGTCAATAATAATCGTATAGGGTGGTCTGGAGTAGATCGCCTTTGGTGACAAGACCTCCCATTATACTTTAATGTATGTGCAATAAAGTTATTCATTCATTCATTCATTCATATAGATAACAGTTGTACATGAGATGATAACAAACTCAAAATTTTGGTTATACTTGTGTTGTTGTTTGCTATGCAGTCTTAGCTCTCTTCCGCTTACACGATTCATACACTACTGAAATAGGACTACTGCTCAGGAACATCGGAAGCGTTTATTAGTTGTGTGAAACTGTATTATTTTTCTTTATAAAAATTTACCTTTCAAATAGGAGATCTAAATTCAGAGGAGTATTGGCTTTTAAAATTTTCACGTCGTTCTTGAAGTTTTCCGTTATTTCCCCATAAGACTCGCATTCTTCTGTTAAGACGTCATCTGCAATATGGGATAAAAATTATAAATGTCAAAATCTCCAGCAACAAAGAGTTTTTAATGTCTGGCATAATTGCGTGCTGGCCACAAATAATATTATTTTGAATATGGAACATTGTTACTTTGTTTTTTAATCTGTTAATTTTTTTTCTCTTATAGTCCGCGCCATGAAAGAAAAAGTACTCAAGAAATAAATTTACACCTTAGATAATTATGGATTTTTTAAATTTATTATTGAGTAATTACGTCCATAGATTTACGGTTTGGCAAATAATTAACTAACTAACTGCTGCACTTCAACGACCCAAAATGAGTCCTGACCTCCGAAATGAGAATACTCCACTTCTTCGTGATCAGCGCTGTCTCCTGCCAGTCATAGCCATGAAGCTGGTACAGATCAGCCTCCACTACGTCATTCTAGCGATATCTGGGCCGACCCGTTGGTCTGCCCAGATAGACTCTTTTCACTGTGCGATCCTCACCCATTCTATGTAGGTGCCCAATTATATTGGGCCCATCCACCAGTTCTTCGATTTCGGCATTTTTTCGGATCCGCCAGTGGCCATCGCTTCCCCGTGTCGGACTCAGGATCTTTCTGAGGACCTTTCTTTCAGCCACCAACGGCTTGTTCTCCTCCTTAAGTGTTAGGGTCCAAGCCTCACATCCGTACATCAATATTGGGCGTATAACAGTTTTACACATGCGTTTCTTGGTCTTACGGCTAAGAAGCTTGGATACCAAAACCTTATGAAGCGCTGCGGTACATCGTAGGGTATTTTAAATACCTATTTCTATATCTGTGCTTTTAGCAGGTATGGAAGGTACACCGCTGATATAGAAAGAAGAGCGAATTTGGGGAATAGTCTGAATGGAGCGTTAGGTAAACTTCTAGGCGCTAAGAACCTCAGCCAGAAGGCCCAGCTTGCCATACACAACGCGGTGCTGGTACCTACGCTCACGTATGGAAGCGAGAGTTGGGTATGGAAGAGAGAGCATGAAAGTAGAGTAATCGCGGTCGAGATGCGAGTACTGCGCAAAATCTGCGGAGTGACGCTCACGGACCGCGTTCGTAATACCGAAGTAAGAAAGAGAGTTGGTCTGAAAGAGAGTGTCGGGGTGAAGGTAAGGAAAGGAATGCTCCGGTGGTTCGCGCATGTGGAAAGAATGCATGATAAAAGAATGACTAAACAGATGTACAATGCAAAAGTGGATGGATGCAGAAGTCATGGAAGGCCACGACACACCTTCCATGATCAAATTGATCGTATACTAGCAGAAGGTGATGTCAGGAGCCTTAAGAACAGACGAACGTGCATGACAAGAGCTATGAATGTCAAAGAAGCAAGTGAGGTGTGTAAGAATAAGCCTGAATGGCGCTCTGTTGTTCGTTCCAACCCCGCAAGGGAAGTTATGTATGTATGTATGTATTTCTATATCTTTGTCGCGGGTGTTGTCAGTTATAGTACAGACCAGGTATTGGCAAATAATTACTTTGGCAGGATTAAATACGGTGATTGCTGCGCCGAGTTTGTGGGACTTCATTTGTTAGAAGTTATCACTTACAACAAAAAGCGTGAAGTCCTAGTCCTAGTGTGAAAGATTGGTACAAACCCAAAGGCAGCAGGGCTGCACCAATCTGAAAGCACCCTTACACTTACCTTCTTCGATGTTCACTTTGTGACTGGGAAACTGGTATTCAACATTATAAAAATTCGTGATTGAATGTTTCACCCATGATCCTTTTTGTACGTTCAACACAGTCTTTATATACCTGAAAAAAAAAGCGATATTATTATTGTATAAGTCGCGCGCAGAAGGTTTGCCGATGACTATTTACACAAAATATACATTACAATACAGTAATAAATTTATTGCAACAACTATTTATGTAAACTTTTTTGTCAACCCTACTGACCATCGACGCGGACATCATGAGGCTATCGGCAAACCTTCTGCGCACAGGTAGTATTATTGTACATACTTATGTAAAGTATATACAAAAATAAATTTATTGCAACAACTATTTATGTAAACTTTTTTGTCAACCCTACTGAGTATCGACACGTGACATCATGAGGCTATCGGCAAACCTTCTGCGCACAGGTAGTATTATTGTACATACTTATGTAAAGTATATACAAAAATAAATTTATTGCAACAACTATTTATGTAAACTTTTTTGTCAACCCTACTACCGTCGACGCGCGGCTATCGACAAAGCTTCTGCGCAAGGGTAGTATTATTGTATATACTTATGCAAAGTATATACAATAATAAATCAAATTAATAAATTTATTGCAACAACTATTTATGTAACCTTTTGTGTCACTACTGTCGACGCGCGACATCGTGAGGCTATCGACAAAGCTTTTGCGCATGGGTAGTATTATTGTATATACTTATGTAAAGTATATACAATAATAAATCAAATTAATAAATTTATTGCAACAACTATTTATGTAACCTTTTGTGTCACTACTGTCGACGCGCGACATCATGAGGCTATCGACAAAGCTTTTGCGCATGGGTAGTATTATTGTATATACTTATGTAAAGTATATACAATAATAAATCAAATTAATAAATTTATTGCAACAACTATTTATGTAACCTTTTGTGTCACTACTGTCGACGCGCGACATCATGAGGCTATCGACAAAGCTTTTGCGCATGGGTAGTATTATTGTATATACTTATGTAAAGTATATACAATAATAAATCAAATTAATAAATTTATTGCAACAACTATTTATGTAACCTTTTGTGTCACTACTGTCGACGCGCGACATCATGAGGCTATCGACAAAGCTTTTGCGCATGGGTAGTATTATTGTATATACTTATGTAAAGTATATACAATAATAAATCAAATTAATAAATTTATTGCAATAACTATTTATGTAACCTTTTGTGTCACTACTGTCGACGCGCGACATCATGAGGCTATCGACAAAGCTTTTGCGCATGGGTAGTATTAGGTGTATATACTTATGTAAAGTATATACAATAATAAATCAAATTAATAAATTTATTGCAACAACTATTTATGTAACCTTTTGTGTCACTACTGTCGACGCGCGACATCATGAGGCTATCGACAAAGCTTTTGCGCATGGGTAGTATTATTGTATATACTTATGTAAAGTATATACAATAATAAATCAAATTAATAAATTTATTGCAACAACTATTTATGTAACCTTTTTTGTCAACCCTACTGACCATCGACGCGGACATCATGAGGCTAACGGCAAATCTTTTGCGCACGGGTAGTAACTAAACGAATGAATTTGCAACCCTCAGTGAGACGAAGCGCTTGGACCGTGGGATCCTGAGGCCATGAGTCTCTACCAAAATTGATTAAAACGACCCATTGACTTCAGGTGATCAGGGCTGGTGCCTACCTAGTTTTTGTGAATACAGTTACAGTACTGATAAAAATATCAATTTGCTGGCATATCTTGTTCAGTGTTCGAAAGGGTTGTGTTATCATTCCTGGCTTGCGGTTTCCTCCTTCTGCGAATCCGTCATATCGGAGAAGGAGGCTGCTGAAAGAGCGAGAGAGGAGGACGCGTACGCGGACCCCGTCCGCAGGAGGCGGACCGGCGATTGCAGGCGCCTCGTATCTCCACGCATATACGCATCTTCTCCTCTCATAGTTACCGTCACAGGAGGCCGCTGTCACGGGGGTGAAAGTGGACTTCCCCCCTGCTATACGAAGTGGGTAACTCTTTAGGTTTAGTGGGTAGTTCGACGGCAGTTTCTCGTGACAGCTTCGCTTTAGAAGCGGGCGTAGAGAACCGATTGCTAAGAATCCCAAACGCCCTCGAAGCAGGCCTTATGCCTGCATTTTGGCTCTTCCCCCGAAGGACCCGAGGATGGTCTCCAAAGACATTCCCCGTGCGTTATCAAAAAAAAAGGGCTTGTGTCATCAGCGTTTTACTGAGCAAGGAATGATAATTTAAAAAAAGAAAGTGCAGACGTCATGGAGGGTAGTTTACTATAATTATATACTCACTGGAATGGTTCGGCTACGTATCTATTCTCGTCCTTAGAAAATGTTCTATGATAAAACATTGTTTGTTCGGTTTTCTTAAGGTGGTCTTCCTCTAATAATTGCCAGATTTCAAGAACCTTGCTTCCGTGTCTTTTGGTACCTTTAATTAAGTAATAAAAGTAATTATAATCCAGAACTCCTGCCTACTCGTAGTATATTTAACATCTGCTCCGTGCGGACGGAGAAAGAATACAATTTCTTGCGGCCGGACGATCTGTCTTAAGAGGCGACAAAAACACTCCACAGCCAGGTGGTAGGGTATATGTCCGCCTGGATGGCTACCACCTGTGGTCTAGAGTATGCGCCTATAACAAAGTGGACTGGTATTTCGGCATTAGTGGCCAGGTTAACTCCTTAAAAAGCGGCAACACATTAGTAGTACCTCCGGTGTTACAAATGTCATAAGCGATGATAACTACTCTCCATCAGGTGGGCCGTCCGCCTGTCTGCTGAACTCACGCAATTAAAAAAAACATGATATCGTTCACGTCCCCAACTTCTAATTTTATCCTGGTGATCCAGGCAGGACATGATGATAAAGTTATGGAATTATTGTATTGTCCTCAGTCCTTAACGCGTGTGCAAATTTTCAAGTTAATCGGACATTTCGAAACCGGTGGAAAGCACGTTGTAAAAATCCGTTACATACCGACATACATACATATGTGCACACATATGTACGCACGTACACACACAAACGCACGCGCTGATGCCCATTCACACGCTGACGCCTACGCAAACCAGTGTTTCCAACTTAGGGATTTTCCCCTAAATTTAGGTGTTAAATAAGTGTGTAGGGGTATTTTTAGGGATTTATGATTTGCTTGTAATAAAGCCCTGGGATAATAAATTTATATATATATTATTGTTGATCCAGCGATAAGTAGCACAATTCCGCGTAAAGAGCATAATTACTTACTCTAAGGTCCATGCTACATACACAGCTGATTACAGACTCAGTTATAAGTTTTTAGGCGTATTTTCAAGTAAATGTGGCAAATTAGGGGTTTTTGAGCTTAGCTTAGGGATCAATATTTTCAGGATTTGGTAACCCTGACGCACACACGCTGACGCCCACGCATACACTCGATGTGCAAGTTTCATCACGATGTTTTCCTCCATTGTTAGCACTTGGTATTTGTGACAATATGTACATTAGGTCATAAACTGCCTAAGCGGTGTATGCGTTCCGGCCAGGAGTCGAACCCGCGCCCTTACAACTATCAGTATATCTAGACACGCGTTAATTTTAAATAAGGGATTTTCCAGAATAGGCAGCATTAGGCCCTCAGTGCTATAATTCTCTATCATATTCTCCGGCCCAGTGCACCTGGAACCCTAGCGTACGGAGCATGCTTATAGTTTCAAGGGTTTCTTCTAGTGTAATCTTGTTCAACGAAGTAAATATATCATATTAGTAGTTCAAATTCACATCTTGGATGTGCTTTTAGCAGGGATGGAAGGGACACCGCTGATATAGAAAGAAGAGTGAATTTGGGGAAATAGTGTGAATGGAGCGTTAGGTAAACTTCTAGGCGCTAAGAACCTCAGCCAGAAGGCCCAGCTTGCTATACACAACGCGTTGCTGGTACCTACGCTCACGTATGGAAGCGAGAGTTGGGAATGGAAGCGAGAGCATGAAAGTAGAGTAAACGCGGTCGAGATGCGAGCACTGCGCAAAATCTGAGGAGTGACGCTCGCGGACCGCGTTCGTAATACCGAAGTAGGAAAGAGAGTTGGTCTGAAAGAGAGTGTCGGGGTGAAGGTAAGGAAAGCTCCGCCGCCTCCTTCGCGGGCATGACGGTCTCGCAAAAGTAGGCGTCTGCGTTCCACGCATCGGCGCTCCCGACCATGGCCTTCACCACGGCTGGAAGGGACAAATCCGCCCCAATGGCCGTGACGAGATCACGGCGCAGCTCATCCCAGGCTGGACACACCTGGAGTGTGTGCAGCGTCGTGTCTTCGTCGCTGCCAACGCAGTGGTGGCACCCTGACGTCTGTTCACGCCTTATTTGACACGGGTACCTCCCAAAGCTTCTGTGCCCCGAGAAGACCTGCGTCATGCGCAACGTCAGGGTGCCGTGACGTCTCTGCAGCCATTCTGGCATGATCGGCCTCACCGCGTTGATAATAGCGAGACCGGCGTTGAGGTTTTGTAGGCGTTTCGCCCACTCTGTCACCTGGACCTGGCGCAACTCGTCTCTGCGCCTCTCGATCTCTCTGGGCGCAGGTTGTTCATAACTGGCCTTCTCCTTACGCCACGCGTTCATGGAGGCCAGTGTACTGGCCTACAGGTCCCACGGCAAAGCGCCGGCTAGTAAGGAGGCCGCTTCGAAGGATATCATGCGATACCCTCGGACGGCCCTGACGGCCAGCATACGATGTGTTTGTTGCAACGTTGCGACGTTGCGAGCCGCTAGGGCGTCCGCCCACTCCGGGGCCCCGTAAAGGGCCATAGTTCGCACGACTGCCTCGAACAGCTTTCAGCACGTCAAATTTGGCCCCCCAACGTTGGGCAGCAAGCGCGATAGTGCACCCGCTGCCCTCTTGAGTCTGGGGAAGTGTGCCGAAAAGTCCCATCGGCTGTCCAAAACCAAGCCCAGATATTTCATGGTTGGCTGGACACTGATGCGGACGCCTCCCAATGTGATGCTGGATGTCGCAGGTGGCTTCCTTCGAGGCCCGTGAAAGACCACGGCCTAGGATTTGTGCAAAGCCACCTCGAGACCCAGCCGCCGGATTCGGTGGACCACCTGTGCAATTCCAGCTGTTGCCAGAATGGCTGCCTCGGGGTACGTCCTCCCCCGCGCGACGACCAACGTGTCGTCAGCGTAGCATGTGATGCTTACGCCGCGGAGGAGGACGCCACTTCCCAATATAACCCAACAACTCCCAACCATTCCCAACATAATCCAACCACAAAGTATAAACATAAGTATGTATTATATACAATAGTATAATATATTAAGTACAAAACCCAGTAGTAATAATATACATATATTATAAAATAAGTAAATTTTCTATTATGTAGGCTGTATAGGTTCCGCCACGTAAAAAGAACGCTGGGCGGTAGTGGAGGGGATGTGTCTGCGCAGGTGTACAGTCGTATCCTAAAGTACTAGGGTAATGTTTTATGAGTAATTGTTTTATTGTAGAATCTGTAGAATCGGCGGGATGTCACCCCGTCTCGCTCCATTCATACCACCAATTTAATGGATAAAACGCTCACTGTGCAGATTCAGAGCCGGCGTTCTTTTTACGTGGCGGGAACTATAATAATGTCTAGGATAAAAGCTCCCTTTCTTGACCTACGATAGGTGTCATGTACATACATACATACATAACTTCACGCCAGTTCCCTTGCGGGGTAGGCACCAACAACAAACGCCATTTAGGCTTATTTTTACACACCTCACTTGCTTCTTTGACATTCATAACTCTTTTCATGCACGCTCGTCTGTTCTTAAGGCTCCTGACATCACTTTCTGCTAGTACACGATCAATTTGATCATGAAAGGTGTGTCGTGGCCTTCCACGACTTCTGCATCCATCTACTTTTGCATTGTATATCTGTTTAGTTATTCTTTCATCATGCATTATTTTCACATGCCCGAACCACCGGAGCATTCCTTTCCTTACCTTCACCCCGACACTCGCTCTCAGACCAACTCTCTTTCTCACTTCGGTATTACGAACGCGGTATCATGTGTTCTGAATTAATAAAAAAAAATACCAAATTTCTCAAAGCCTTCCAGTGATGGTAGAAAGTCTGCACCACCTTCATACGGAAAACTGAGACACATATATTCCACCTTGTTGTCTTCTTGAGATATTGGAGAAATCTGCACAGAAAATAAAATTAATTACGTAAAGTATATTCCCAAATTAAGCAAGTTACGTTTGTGTTATGGGTATTATTCACCGGACTACCGCAGATACCCAGACCATAGTAAATAACGGAGAAAATTCGTTTCCGAAATTTACCATACCAGAAATCGAAGCTGGAGCCTCTGCGTTGCAGTGAGGTAAGCCGGCAAATGTGAAGCAATGTCAAACGGCTGGCTTTATGTGCCATACCATTTTTTTTTTATTGTAGGAGATCAACTGACAGGCAGACGACCCACTTGATGGAAAGCGGTTACCATCGCCTATGGACATTTGCAACACCAAAGGTGCTACAAATGCGCTGTTGCTCTCTTAAGGGAAACTAGAGCCTGGTCACTAATGCCGGAACACAACTCAAGGTTGTTATGGCGACATACTTTAGACCAGGGGTGGTAGCCATCCAGTCGGGCAAATGCCCTACCACCATTCTGCCATTGCCATTGTGTACGCTTGCGCATAATACGAGTGATATAAAATGGTAATGAAGTGACTTGCCAGGTAAGCCGCGCCGGACTCATCTTCATTGCCCCCGTAGAAGTAACCCCGCTCCACGCCATCGAAGGCATCCCGACGGGAACGATTAAGTGTACCGTCGGTCCTGAAATGAAAATTGTTGGTCAATTCCCATACTTACTATTAGGGTTGCCAGATGTGTTCGAAAAAAAAACCGTACAAGTTTTTAATTTTGTTTTTAATGAGCACATAAATTTTTAGTAGTGAGGGATGTGTGATGATGGATGACGGTTGGTTGCGGCCGTTGAGCGGTGTACCGGTCAATGAAAGAGAATTTGCGTCGTATAGTGCGATCCAAGTAAGAATAGGAATGTCAATAACCTCTACGTGTCAAACGTGACTTGAAAAGTATGGTTTGCAAAAAACTTATTTGCATATCAATAATAATAGTCTTACATCAAATTTAAATAAAAAGGTTAAATTAGTAGTAAATTGTCTTAATATAGTATTTAATTATTTAAAGAGAATGAGAAGTTTGGTTAAATAAATTAGAAATTTGAAAATATGAAGTTATTTAAAGTCACAATGTGTCGCAAATTCGATCTTATTCTCATTTGAATCGCATTATACACTTTTAATCACACACACTCATGTTTTATAGTACAGTTCAGAAGGATTTTTGGTGAAGGCAAGCAGCAAGCGCGAAAAATGACGTTTGTACACGAGCAAGGATGTCGTACGCCCGCGTTGAAGGCGTGAATCGGACTGTCAGTCGAAATATCCCGAACTCAACTTCGGTTCCCATTGAATTTTGTTTACGCGCCAAGAGGATTGGCGCGAACGTTGCAAGCCGCGGTGTCACGAAACGGCGCGTTTTATTTTATTTAAGTTTATGGCTTGGCAGCTAGGCCTTTAAGCCAGATCTTAGTTTACAATATAGTTTCTTCATTTTCTTAAGCCCATGTGTAGCACAGCCGGTAATCAGCTAGTGCCATTCAACGGAGTTCTTGTGACAACTCAAAATGCCACATTTGACTATACAGTTCACATTTCACACAAAACACACAATTACTACTCAAAAACTATCAATATCCTACAACTATTGTTCATTTTAGGGTAATTTTACCCATTTTTAGAAAATAAATTGCACAGCACGACAAGCCATAAACTTAAATAAAATAAATCAAACGTTTGACATTCAAAACCAAAAAAAACGAAAAAAAACTTTACTTTAAAATTTAATTTGATTTCTGAACGATTTTTAAATTTAATTGATTTCTAAACGACGGCACGAACATCAAATGTTTGAGAGGTAGGAAGTTTCTAAGGGAAAGCGAAATTGTTGTTTTTACTATACTCCAAGCATTTTTTCATATTTACTCACTTTTTAAACCTTCCCTGGACTTCCACAAATAATTCAAAACCCAAATTAGTCAAATCAGTCCAGCCGTTATTGAGTTTCAGCGAGACTAACGAACCGCAATTGATTTTTATATATATAGATTAATATTACATCAATATTACAAAATTAAATTAATTCAGAATAATAACAATAATAATTGAATTAAGTCATTCTTTAAAATAAATGTCTAGTCTGTGATAAATAATACATTGTATACTACCTTAGTAATTTAAAGTCTATCATTAACACTGTAATATGATTTGTCAATCAAAAATGTCCTTAATCTATATTTATAAGAAGACCTATAAGACCGCTTGCATAACGATCGCCTTTAAATAAAATTAATTAATCATATTAAACTGCCTAAATACGTTTAACACAAAACGTATTGACAGTTCTTTAAACATATTTAGCGGCAAATTTTGCGTTGTGCAAGACGCTAATTGTAATTAAGGGTGTTAAATACGTTTTGTGTTTCTTAAATAAATTTAAGCAAGCTTATGCAAGCGGCCTTAAATATGTTATAAGGGCCACTTGCATAACGATCGCCTTTAAATAAACTTAGTTAATCATATTAAACTGCCTAAATACGTTTTACACAAAACGCATTGACAGTTCTTTAAACATATTTAGCGGCAAATTTTGCGTTGTGCAAGACGCTAATTGTATTTAAGGGTGTTAAATACGTTTTTTGTTTGTTAAATAAATTTAAGCAACCTTATGCAAGCGGCCCTAAAATATTTTATTTAAACAGAACGAAATAAAATTCAAAAAAAATCTTCTCAATAATTACCACAATTCGAAGTTTTCAACAATGCCATAAGTGAGATCTATGGTTTCTCCTTTCACGGTGAATGTTTCAGGCCACGGTAAAGGCAAGTCGTCTTCTGATTTCGCTTCCTCATCTGTATCAAAATTTTAGACTAATAATAGTACATTATGGTACTAGTGTGTAACATTGGTGATTACCGCCGAGGCGCCATTGAGACTCGAGCCGTAGGCGAGGGTCTTAAGAGAGCCGAGGACGGTAATCATCAATACACACGTGTATCATACGACGTTTTTCAACACACTTGTGAATAAAATAACAACAAAAACTCATTTTATTTAGTAGATAAAAAAAGTTATATATCAGTGAAAGTTTTATTTATTAAACACGTACGAGTTAAAATTATCTATTTAAATAAGAAGTTGCATGAAATGAGCAAGCAATAGGAACATTAATTTATTTGTTCTATAGAACACGATCTTTTTTTTTTTGAATAAAAACTTTTTTAAGAACAAAGCAACTCAACCCATAAAATTAAAAAAAAAAATCTATAACTCACTAGTGAGTTATAATGTTTTTTACTCACAGTTTGATAATGGGTGTCATTCTGTGCCTAATTGCGGTGACCATAGAGCCACTTTATGAGCAAGTGTGTTGAAAAAAATTATTTACACAATAAAATAAGCTTGAAAGTGTCTTAGATAAAGGCTCGTCGACAAAGGTTCATCAGTGAATGTTGGTGCCAACATTATTGTATGGTAGTGAAAGTTGGGTACAGCAGAAGACACATGAAAGTAGGATAAACACAATTAAAATAAAAGAGAGCCACAGAGAGAATGAACGAATGAATGAATGAAAACTCTTTATTGTTCACCATAAACTTTTTTTTTTATTGACAACTACGGACTCTAGTTCCGTACCCTTTTTTACAATTTAATTTAAGAAGAAGTTAGGAAGTTGTACACGCTTATTTGTTACTTTGTTATTGTGTGTGACATTTAATGAATGCATGTTTGTGTTGTGGTGTACCTTAAGAAACATAAATCTAGACAACTGATATGGATACATTTGCATTAGAACAATGGGCGGCCTTATCGCTTATAGCGATCTCTTCCAAGCAACCCAATGTCTTAGGAGATTTTAAAGGAAATTTCAATATACAATTTTTGGTCGTGTACTAAACTAAAATAAAAGTAATAAAATCATAAAAACAAATACTATTAAAAATAAAATGAGAGAGAGAGAGAGAGAGAGGCATAAGGGTGATTTTATTTTCGACTATTTTTTATTCAGTCCCCACTCGAATTATTGTTTTATAAGTCGGAAAAAATCCCTGGAAGTAGCCCCTGACATTAATTTTAATCACTTTTCCTGAGCGTGAAAAGATTTTCCATTGCCGTAAATCAAGATTTTTTTTTAATTTTTTTTGGCCAGGGGAAATCCGTTTGAGGACTAAGCCGCGACAGGCACAGAAGCCTGGGGGGATGTTCGCGACCCGTGTGAGTGTGGGATTCGCCAGATCGGGGGTGGCACTAGCGTGCCCGGTCAGAACCGGTGCCACGCTATTGCCACTCCCCAGTTAGGGATACCCACTAAAACTCCTGGGTGTTCCGTCCTGCGCCTTATGCCAGGGCTACGTGAATGCGGGATTCCCAACTCCGCGTGCCCTGGCAGGCGTGGGCCCCCCTCACTGGGCCTCTTCCTATGCCGGAGGACGTATCCCCCGGCTACTGCTGAGTCTAGTACCGCTACCACCCCTGGTCTAAAGTATGTCGCCATGACAACCTTGAGTTGTGTTCCGGCATTAGTGACCAGGTTCCAGTCTCCCTTAAGAGAGCAGCAGCGTATTTGTAGCACCTTTGGTATTGCAAATGTCCACAGGCGATGGTAACCGCTTTCCATCAAATGGACCGTCTGCCTGTCTGCTAAACTCCTGCAATAAAAAAAAACTGGTGAGTTGGAACACGTCACCGAAGTTGATTAGCACCTAAAATTCTAGTATTTTAGCTGTTATCTCCGAAGCAATGGACTTTACAAAAAATATGTAAATAACAAATTTAATTTCCTACAAAAAAAGTCTTATGGTTCTAATTGCTTAGATCAATATTTTTTGAGATACTGAACTTTAACTCATTAGTCCTACACTGCCCAGGGCTTGTCCTTGCGTGCATTTTTATATGATAAAGGTAAAAAGCACCTAAAATAAACTTGCATCTATATACATAAATAAAATTGAAATGTCTGTTTGTAATGTCAAAATAACCGGCTACACCCACTTGCCAGAATTTCATTTACCATAATTTCATCTGCTTTACTGGTCAACAGACATAATATTGTTTCTCATAATTTTATATGTCATACTCATTGTTTACTATATTAGTCACGTGCTAGAAACTTTCCCATAAAGTCAATTTCAATAACATCATTTGTTATCATCATTGTAAGGCGTAATTATGATATGCCATAACATCATTTGCCATCGAAATTGCTTCTAGGAAAAATTCATAAAATGAAAAATAATTCGGTTTAAACTAAACTAAAATCAAAAGGTTTAGGTTTGGTTAGGTTAAGTTAGGTTAGAACATGAAGCCATGGGATCTAGAGGCGAGAGTTCTCTCGCGCCTCTATGAGTGGCGCAAGGACGCACTCCGCCGGGACTTCCGACCCGCGCCCCAAAAATCGAGGGCAAGAGGGCGGAATTCCAGCGTGATCTCGTGGCAGAATGGGCGACCCGACTAGCGCCCCCAGCGCTGGCCACCGCATCATTGCGACGATTCGGCCCACCTTAAACACCTGGCTTGACAGACGGCACGGCGCCCTGTCGTTCCACCTGACGCAGGTCCTCTCGGGGCATGGTTGCTTCGGGAGGTACCTGTGTCAAATAAGGCGGGAACAAACGGCAGGGTGCCATCATTGTAGTGCCAGCGCCGAGGACACGGCGCTGCACACTCTTCAGGAGTGTTCTGCGTGGGATGAAAAGCGTCGTGCCCTCGGCGCAATCATCGGACTCGACCTCTCGCTCCCGGCCGTGATCGCTGCCATGGCCGGGAGCAGCACCAGCTGGGAAGCCGTCGCCTCCTTCTGCGAGGCAGTAATGCCCGCGAAGGAGGCGGCGGAGCGGGAGAGAGAGCCCGAGTCCGCGCTCCTCTCCCGCCGAAACAACAAGAGGGGACGGCGCCGGATGGTCGTGTCAGACCTCCGGCCGCCGTAAAAAATGCGGCACGCGGGTGTCGAGGCCACCGGGGGACCTTACCGGCCTCCACCCGCACGCAAGCCGCGAGGGGGCGCGTTGGTGTTCCGCGTGACCCCCTCACTCTCGAAAAGGAGAGAGCGATGCCGGGGACGTTCTATCCCCGGCCAAGAAGAGGCTGCCCCGTTATAGGGGCGGCCAGCGCCAGTCGGGGTCGCGGAGTAAGGCTCACGCTGTGTACCGCGGCCCCAGCAAAACGGCGAAAGGAGGAACACCGGGGGGTTTTAGTGGGTATTCCGGCAGCCCATAAGGCCGGCGAGTCCCACAGTACCACGCCGCCGTATCCCGCGGCGTGGTCTCCGCAAATGGATTTCCCCTCGTCAAAAAAAAAAAAAAAAGTTAGAACATGAAAAACAACGCACGAGCCGAGCGAGCGAAGCGAGCGTGCCGCGGCAGCAGCCGGCGAAGTTCTATCGCTTTTTAGGAATTAATTTAGAGTGGCGTTAAAATATGGTGTTAAATAACATTATTGCAATTAATAAAATGGATAACAATACGTATGGCACTCGTGTCATTATGGAATCTAATGTACGGGCAAACAAGAGAATGTCACATAACTTTTATGGTAAACAAACAATTCGGGCAAATGAAATTCGGGCAAGTAAAATTCGGGCATATGAGTATTATTGCTTATATTTTTGGGGCAAACAATAGACAAACCAAAAATAACAGCTTTTTAGTGTGTATAGTAGTAGATACACGGTACTTCTATAAAAAAAAAAAAATTGTCTGTCTGTACGTTCCGGCTAATCTCTGAAACGGTTGGACCGATTTTGACGGTATATTTACTGGGAGATAACTGATGTTATAAAGAGTAACTTAGGCTATTTAAAAAAAAAATCTTAGGGCAAAAAATAATCCACGCGGACGAAGTCTCTCTAATTAAAATATTAGGGTCGTTTTGGTATTACGCCAAAAGGAAGGTTTGCACTGAAAATCAGTGTTGTGTCGGATATTATTTCGGCACAGCAATAAGCTGAGTGCAAACCTTGTTTGCTGAAAATGCGGCGTACAAATTCTCAAAATATGATTTTATTTTTAAGATAATTATCCGCAAGAGTTAACTTGAGACCTGAACAGAATGCGCGCTCCCCTCCCCGCCTTCTTACTGCTCTCGCCATCGACGCGTCAGTACCTCGCGCTTACGTCATCCGAGCTAAGTCTCAAGTTAACTCTTGCGGGTTGTACATGTTAGCAATGTAAGTACGTCGCTATTTCTTCAAATATTTTTGTCTTTCTTAGGTCGCCAGCTAGTAAACATATATGAAAATAGGAATGAAAGTAGATGAAGTGAGAGCTATTTGTCAAAATCGTAGAATGTATACGACTATATGAAACAAGTGTGATGATATGTTTGTATTATTATTGTTAGAAACATAATTATTTCATAAGTTGATTACTATTAATTATATAACAATAAACTTACTAATAAATTCATAACCGTAACTAACATGCAAAGTAACTAACAATAGTAATATGGCGCCTAAAGCCGCCATGTTGGATTCTGTTGTTTCCCGAATACTGAAATACAATGTACATTACAAAGGTATATATAGTAAACAATTGGGATATAAAGCTATGTGTACATTCATGTCATGTGTGCTGTTGCATGCTATACGTTCGTAACCTCCCTTAAGAGAGCAGCAAATGTCCATAGGCGATGGTAACCGCTTTCCATCAAGTGGGCCGTCTGCCTGTCTGCTGATCTCCTGCAATAAAAAAAAAACCTGCCTGGGAAGCAAGCACCACGTAGGCTGTTTTCTAACTTAATATGGATATTGTTACAATTAACAAGATGGTGAGATAACCGATGTTCCAAACCCGATAATAATTAGTCTTGGTCAAGCGAGGCGTTGAAATATGCCTTTTGAAGATTTACAACTTGGCTGACGCTTCTGCCACATAGGCTCGCTTTAGTCTGATGATTATTTGTTGGTAGATTATTTTTACCTTTAGATTTTTTTGTCAATAAAAAATACTAATTGAATGAATGTTCTTTATTGCATACATAAATTAGACATACATATACAATAGGTCTTATCGCCGTCAGCGACATCTTACAGACCACCTTTACAATGATTAAAACTAGTTTAAATAAAATATACTTAACATAGATTACAAAGAAATAAAAAATAAAAAAATAAATGTCAATTTTTTTTAATATTGATGCGCATGTGTTTAATGTTATACCTAAATATTTTGATGTTAGTGTGTTTATTTATCTGTAGTCACAATTATATATACTTATATATACCTTTATGTAATATTTTAGTCATTTGTTATTACTGTCCAAGAATTTCTGTATCGAATAAAATGTCTTGTCCGTTAGGTATGTAAATAGTTTATATATTTATATGTATATATATATATGTGTGTATATACATGAATGTATATATTTATATTTATATGTCTGAAATATGTATTTATTGATAAAACAATTTTTTCAGTTGAATTCTTCATTATATTTGACAGGAAACGTAACTAGTGGCAACATTCGGAATTTTACCATTGCCCAACAGTGAGCACGTAACATGAGGGAAGTTAAAAAGTCCACGACACGAACGGGTCGTTTGGTGTCCTCGGCAGTCCAGGTTTTAAACTTGAATATTCATAAATAATTGACACTGGCCAGATACATAACCCGTGCAAAGCCATCATTTAAAATTTAGAACAAAACTGTCAAATAGCACAGTGTATACAAGTGTTTAAAATGTTAGCGAAATTATTTTCAGATATTAATAAATTGATAAAAACTAATGATTAATTAATCTAATTAAAAGTTGCAAAACAGAATCTCCGTTATTAAAATATGATACTATAATTGATTATTAGCTTTCATTAAGCTAACGAGATATAAAATGGAGTCGAAATATTATTTTACTAATTATAAACATTTGATAACTTTTCAGGATAAAACACAGTGATGAACATTTACAACAAATTAATTAAGTCTAAAAGACACACAACATATGTATGTCTTAATATTATGTATGTTTATAATGTAAATTTACATCGGGCATGAGGAAAGAACGCATGATGAAAGAATGACTAAACAGATATACAATGCAAAAGTGGATGGATGCAGAAGTCGTGGAAGGCCACGACACACCTTCCATAATCAAATTGATCGTGTACTAGCGGAGGGTGATGTCAGGAGTCTTAAGAACAGACGAGCGTGCATAACAAGAGTTATGAATGTCAAAGAAGCAAGTGAGGTGTGTAAGAATGGGCCTAAATGGCGCTCTGTTGTTCGTGCCTACCCCGCAAGGGAACTGGCGTGAAGTTATGTATGTATGTATGTGTATATATTAGTAAGTAAAAGATTCTGTCTTGGCACATGACGGAGGAGTAGGCTAAATTAAAAAAAACCGGTAGGTGGCGCTGAGATCGGGTTCTAGAATCCTCCTAATCACCTGGAGCGATTTTGGTGATTTTGTTTTTGGGTGTTTAAGTGGGTTTCCGGATGGTTTAGATTCACAATTAGAACCGGAAGGTGGTGCTGAGATCGGGTTCTAGAATCCTCCTAATCACCTGGAGCGATTTTGGTGATTTTGTTTTTGTGTGTTTGAGTGGGTCCCCGGATGGTTTAAAGCCACAACGGAACCGGTAGGTGGCGCTGGGATCGGGTTCTAGATTTTTATTTTTTCAGAGCAGGACAACGTCTGCCGGGGCCGCTAGTATTGTTATATAAATTTATTTTACAACTAGCTTCTGCCCACGACTTCGGCCGCGTGGAATAATGAAAAAAAAAAGTTAAAGAAACCCTCCCGATTTTAAAACATTTTTCATTGGTGCTCCGCTCCTATCGGTCTTAGCGTGATGAGATATAGCGTAATTGTTTTTTAATGTATAAATTGTTTTATTGTATGATGATACCGGCAATATCAATACTTACTTAAGTGCATAAGTTGTATGATAAGCTGTTTAAGTAATTAAAGTATTTTTAACTATCCCACGGGAACCCTTTAATTTTTCGGCGTCAAAAGTATCCTACACGTTAACCAGGGATATAAGCTACCACCATATAAAATTTCATTTAAATCGATCCAGTCGTTTCGGAGATTAGCCCGTACAAACAGAGAAACAAAAAAATTGAAAACATCTAAATTAGTTCTATTTCACTTTTTATATCTCCCTGACTCGGTTTTCAGCATTTTTTTTCATTGTACAGAAATTCGACCTCTACTATTTTATTATACATATGTATGTATATAGATATATCTTTTTAATATATGGAACATCTGTATATACTGCATTTATATATTTATTACTAGAATATAAGGAATTGTACTATGTATTATATATACCACCATTGTTATTATAATCTCAATTCAAGATTGTCTGGAAGAAATCGCTTTTTAGCTATAAGACCGCCCTTTATGCATGAGACATAGTCTGTAATTTCTTTTTTGTTTTGGTGAACAATAAAGAGTTATTGATTGATTGATTTTGTTCTACGAGCTAGTATGAAATTACATAAAGCGACATCTATCGACTGTTTTACTAAGTTCAAACAATGCTAACAGGCTCATTCCATGTAACTTACCTACTTGATTATTTTGTGTTCAAATAGTTACGAAATATATTTACAGATGGCAGCACGTTACTACAAATACTAATATGATAGGAGAAATACGTTCTCTAATGTAACGATTGTTTTACTAAGACCAAACAATACTAGCCAGCTTATTTCATATAACTTACCTTTTTGATTATTTTATATTTTAATACTTAGTTACCAAATATATTTACAGATGGCAGCACATAACTAGACACAGGAGAAATACGTTAAATTGTCATCGATATTTTCACATTCAGAAAGTCGAATAAATTGTTAATTGCAAAGGTGACTAAAGTCTGAGAATTATGAATAAGAAATGAATGAAAGAAACAAAGACTTTATTTGAAGAAATAGCGACGTAATTACATTCCTTATACATTATTATACACAGCATATTTTGAGAACTTGTACCTTAAAAAAAAAAAAATTATTGCAGGAGTTCAGCAGACAGGCAGACGGCCCACTGGATGGAAAGCGGTTACCATCGCCTATGGACATTTGCAACACCAAAGGTGCTAGAAATGCGTTGCTGCTCTCTTAAGTGAGTCTGGAACCTGGTCTCTAATGCCGGAACACAACTCAAAGTTGTTATGGCGGCATGCTGTAGACCAGGTGTGGTAGTCGTCTAGCCGGGCAAATGCCCTACCACCTGGCTGTGGGTTGTTTAGTCGCCTCTTACGACAGGCCGCCCCAACGCAGGAAATTATATTCTTTCTCCGTTCCTGCACGGATAGGGGATATACAATATGTGTGTTTGTCTGAGAGTTGGTCTGAAAGAGAGTGTCGGGGTGAAGGTAAGGAAAGGAATGCTCCGATGGTTCGGGCATGTGGAAAGAATGCATGATGAAAGAATGACTAAACAGATATACAATGCAAAACTGGATGGATGCAGAAGTCGTGGAAGGCCACGACACACCTTCCATGATCAAATTGATCGTGTACTAGCGGAGGGTGATGTCAGGAGCCTTAAGAACAGACGAGTGTGCATAACAAGAGTTATGAATGTCAAAGCAGCAAGTGAGGTGTGTAAGAATGGGCCTAAATGGCGCTCTGTAGTTCGTGCCTATCCCGCAAGGGAACTGGCGTGAAGTTATGTATGTATATATGTATGTGTTTGTCTGCCGATTATTATTATTGTATGTCTTTCAAGACCACGGGCCATAAAAATGACCCGGATATTTGAAGGGTTTGCGTGGGACCATGGGAAGGCCAACGCGTAGAGGCCCCTTGACAAATTTAATGTAAATGTGGCGTGACACTGACCGGCGATTATCCCTGTCTACACTATATAGTAATGCACCTAAGGACAAGCCCCGGCCAGTGCAGGATTATTGTGGGAAATCAGGACAAAAAGTACCGGGCTATTGTGGTGAACATCTAATGGTACTAGGGGTCTGGGAATATGGGGACAATGGCGTCTGCCCGTCGCAATGTTCGGGGAACGTGGAAAAATGGGCAGACGGTGACTCGCCACTCCCTGTATGGGCCCCAAAAAATGCCATAGAAGACATCGGCAACATGGGTGTGAGTGGCTAAGGGGTGTAGAGAGATGGGCTGCAGGTTCACCGAAGCTACTTCTGACGTGATGCCATTTATCACTTCCATCCCTGGAGCTTTTTTTCTTCCTGCTTACTAGATGGCGCTTAGTCATTTCCATATAAAGTTGCGTTAACTTGAAAAGTAACCAAGTACTAAAAAAACTCGCACTAAGCACACTGCTTTAAGTACATCTATATATATAAAAATAAATTGCTGTTCGTTAGTCTCGCTAAAACTCGGGAACGGCTGGACTGATTTGGCTAATTTTGGCTTTGAATTATTTGTGGAAGTCCAAGGAAGGTTTAAAAGGTGAGTGAATATGAAAGAAATGCTTGGAATATAGTAAAAACAACAATTTCGCTTTCCCTCAGAAACTATTCCTACCTGTCAAACATTTGATGTTCGTCCCGTCGTTTAGAAATCAATTAAATTTAAAAGTGAAATATTTTTTTGGTTTTGAATGTCGAACGTTTGATGATCGTTCCGTCGTTCAGAAATCAACGTTTTTATTTACTGATTCTGAGGCGGTACGAAGTTTGCCGGGTCAGCTAGTTAGTGGTATAAAAACGTTCGTCAGCTTTCAAATTGATTCGTTTAACGTTCCGCGAGCACATGTTACCTTTTCAAAGTAAGCCACGGAACAGATTGTTCCACAGAAAATTATGTTTAACTATTTGACAATAAAGTTTAAAATTGTTTAGATCAAAAATGTTTGATTTTGTTTATTGTCTAATAAGATTGTTTAGACATGTAAAACGTTTTTATTGGTTTTAATGTTTATAATAAGCGTAGTGATTATATCCTCTATGTATCATTTTTTGTTTATTGCAGATCAGCAGACAGGCAGACGGCCCACTTGATAAAAAAGCGGTTACCATCGCCTATGGACATTTGCAACACCAGAGTTGCTACAAATGCGCTGCTGCTCTCTTAAGGGATCTTATTGTTAATCTCAGCATCTGTCATTGTCAACATTACAATTTGCTTTTTTCACGTTGTTATATTTTATAAATGAAACATTTAAAATGTTGGCAGTATTGTTTCTTGTACTCGTGCAAGCAAAATTCGACTTTAAGGTGACGAACATTTTCATACCGCGGCTGTACATACTCGTACTGTAACGACAATTGGCCGTTTTATAAAGCCACAAACAGACTAAAATCTGTTTTATAGATGCCAAATGTGTTGTGACTATCGATTATGATACAATTACAAAATGGGAATCGATATAGGAACTCACACATTACCGAATCGATTAAAAGAAAAAATCATTATTTAAAAAAATATAGTTTCTTTGCTTTTTTTGTTTTTAAAATGTCGAAAATATGTATAAACCGCGCGCAGAAGGTTTGCCGATGACTACTTACTATTATTGTATTGTATTACTTACTACTATTGTATACACTTATGTAAAGTATAGACAATAATAAATGTATCGCAACAACTATGTATGTAACCTTTTTGTCAGCCCTACTGACCATCGACGCGTGACATCATGAGGCTATCGGTAAACCTTCTACGCAGTCTACGCATGGATAGTATAAGTTAATTATGACTTATGTTTAAACTTTTCGATTATACATCAATCTCCAGGTCACGTCACTAATATTTGAGAAAAAAAAGTGCACTCAGTAGAGTTTTTGGCGGGAACTGAAAGATGTGCTGTGCAGTTTTATTTTCTAAAATGTGTAAAATTACTCTAAAATGAACAATAGTTGTAGGATATTTATTGATAGTTTTTGAGTAGTAATTATGTGTTTAGTGAGAAATATGAACTATAAAGTCAAATGTGGCCTTTTGAGTTGTCACAAGAACTCCGTTGAATGGCATTAGCTGATAACCTACAGTTCAGCTGTGCCACACAGGCCTAGCTGCCAAGCCATAAAATCCAAAAAAAAAGTGCATTCAGTATAAATTTGTCTGCTTAGTTTGAGTTTGCCGCCCTCTGAATTGGCCGCTCGGGGCTCTAATTTACCTTCATGTAGGTTATTTTTAAAACAATGTTAAATACTTGTAATATGACATTATTTTACATATATTATAAAAATGAGTTGGCCAAAACATATTCGGCCTTACTTATAATAATCTCGTTAAGAAACGATTAGCCATTTCTTAAGTAAGAGAATCAAAATCAGACCCTAACCAATGAATATCTTTTTTTTTACTTATAAACGTGTATTACCTATTGTTTACCTAAGAGGAGCACAGATAAACGAAATTTGAATTATTAACGTAGGTTGTACCCAAAATATTCGACTAAAGAGGAGTTTATGGGTAAAATATTTACTAATCAGTTGCTGAGCAGTTACTTAAAATTTAACAATCGTTTATAAGTAAGACCATTAGTCTTCTAACCTACAAATATAATAAACAATAACTCAATACCTGGCTTAAAAGCCTAGTTGCCAAGCCATAAATTACATTTTAAAAAAATAACTAAATACGAGTATATTGTCAAGATGGGGAAGTTAGTGGGGTAAGTTCGTATACCTCTCGTTATTTACCTGTTTTAAACGGATTTTTATTATTATTGCAGGAGTTCAGCAGACAGGCAGACGGCCCACTTGATGGAAAGCGGCAACCATCGCCTATGGACATTTGTAACACCCAAGGTGCTACAAATGCGCTGCTGCTCTCTTAAGGGAGACTGGAACCTGGTCACTAATGCCGGAACACAACACAAGGTTGTTATGGCGGCATACTCTAGACCAGGGGTGGTAGCCATCCAGTCGAGCAAATGCCCTACCACCTGGCTGTGGGTTGTTTTGTCGCCTCTTACGACAGGCCGCCCGGCCGCAGGAAATTGTATTCTTTCTCCGTTCCTGCACGGATGAAAACGAATTTCAACGTCAACTACAATTTAAACAGAATTAAACGGTGCCTTAGCTTTACTGACCGATTTGTTACCGTCGTTTCTTTTCAAACACGGAAATAACGAGAAGTGTATGAAGTTCTCATATAAGTTCTATGCTGGTACCTACGCTCACGTATGGAAGCGAGAGTTGGGTATGGAAGAGAGAGCATGAAAGTAGAGCAAACGCGGTTGAGATGCGAGCACTGCGCATAATCTGCGGAGTGACGCTCGCGGACTGCGTTCGTAATACCGAAGTAAGAAAGAGAGTTGGTCTGAAAGAGAGTGTCGGGGTGAAGGTAAGGAAATGAATGCTCCGGTGGTTCGGGCATGTGGAAAGAATGCATGATGAAAGAATGACTAAACAGATATAAAATGCAAAAGTGGATGGATGCAGAAGTCGTGGAAGGCCACGACACACCTTCCATGATCAAATTGATCGTGTACTAGCGGAGGGTGATGTCAGGAGCCTTGAGAACAGACGAGTGTGCATGACAAGAGTTATGAATGTCAAAGAAGCAAGTGAGGTGTGTAAGAATGGGCCTAAATGGCGCTCCGTTGTTCGTGCCTACCCCGCAAGGAAACTGGCGTGAAGTTATGTATGTATGTATGTATGTATGAAGTTCTCCCACTGAAGGACTTCGCCATCTTGACTAAAAATGTCTGTCTTATAAAGAATATATTTTAAATAGAAATACTTAAATTCTAATGTACTAAGAAACCAATTTATACAAAAATAAGTAATTATACTATAACATTTCAATATTACTAAAAATATTTAATTGTATGTATGTATGTTGTATGTGTGCAGGAACAGAGAAAGAATAGAATTTCCTGCGGCTGGGTGGCCTGTCGTAAGAGGTGACAAAACTGCCTACAGCCAGATGAAGAATTTGGTACTAAGCCCCGGGAAGCAGGGCCGTACCACTTCGTACAGTAGAGGTCATTCCACCGATGCCCCCATCAACAGTGGCCCTCTACCACGGATTATGGGAAACCGGTTATAAAACGTTGTTTTCGAACCCCCGTCCAATTAAATAGATGACAGTCTAACAGTTCGTTCAACCCTCGCTACCTAGAGTTATGGGGGTTTAGAATTAAAAAAAAATAGTTTAACTTTTCTATGGACTCCTAACGCTGGGTCCTCCACTATGCCTACATAATTATCCGTGCAGGAACGGAGAAAGAATTTCCTGCGGCCAGGCGGCCTGTCGTAAGAGGCGACAAAACTACCTACAGCCAGGTGGTAGGGTATTTGCCCGACTGGATGGCTAGCACCCCTGGTCTAGAGTATGCCGCCATAACAACCTTGAGTTGTGTTCCGGCATTAGTGACCAGGTTCCAGACTCCCTTAAGAGAGCAGCAGCGCATTTGTAGCACCTTTGGTGTTACGAATGTCCATAGGCGACGGTAAACTTTTTCCATCAAGTGGGCCGTCTGCCTGTCTGCTGAACTCCTGCAATAAAAAAATACGACAGATTTAAGTTTAAAAAATATTTCATGCTTATCAAGTATATTGGCTATTGCGATATACAAATTTTGCAACCCTTTTAGTGAAATAAGCCGCAGCCTAATTTTATTCGACGTTTTTCCCGCTCGTGTGTCCCCATAAGGTGTCCCGGACTGGGTTGCCACGTAATTATTATGGAATCTCGATTTATTTTATTTGTTTTTAGTAATGCAATGCAAGTTATACAATGCAAAAGTGGATGGATGCAGAAGTCGTGGAAGGCCACGACACACTTTCCATGATCAAATTGTGTGTGCTGTTGGTGTGCCTTAAATAAATAAATAAATAAATAAATTGATCGTGTACTAGCAGAAGGTGATGTTAGGAGCCTTAAGAACAGACGAGCGTGCATGAGAAGAGTTATGAATGTCAAAGAAGCAAGTGAGGTGTGTAAGAATAAGCCTAAATGGCGCTCTGTTGTTCGTGCCTACCCCGCAAGGGAACTGGCGTGAAGTTATGTATGTATGTATGTATGTTTTTAGTAATAATGCACCTCAGAGAGGGTAAGAGACGAAATGGAAATATGGCGAATGCAGTCACGTTGAAACGTTGAATGACCAAACAATAACTTAAAATAAATATGACATTGATTTTTATTAATTATTTCAACGTGATTGATGTGCAATGCAACAGTACGCGCATAAAAACGTACCTAAACACACCTACTCATGTTCGGACTCCATCAGAGATAATGTTATAATTATTAACTGTGGCCAAACACACTGACAACAAAAACACACAGCGCTGGTCTATTTTTAGTTTTTTTTATAGTCTATTTTTGTTGACACTGTTTTATTAACCGACTTCCAAAAGGAGGAGGTTCTCAACTTGATTGATATTTTTTTATGTATGTATATTTTATTTTATGCTCCGATTACTCTGAGATTTATGATCCGATTTTCAGTGATTCTTTTTTAGTTCGATGCGGATTGGTTGCCACTTGGTCCTCTAAAAATTTAACATAGTTTGGCCCCGTAATTTTCATTGTATGAATATTTTTTATGAAATTGTTTTCCATTCCGTTCCGTATGTACACTGATTACGCTGAGATTTATGGTCCGATTTACATGATTCTTTTTTAGTTCAATGTGAAATAGTTGCCACTTGGTCCCCTAAAACTTTAACATAGTTTGGCCCAGTAGTTATCATTTTATGAACATTTTTTATGAAAAAAAATTCCGTTCCTGTTGCTTGGGACCTATATTTTTTATGGCCCGAGGCACCTTTCGTAGGCCTACCCATAGCTAGACACTAAAAAGTATCAAATAAAAAAAAACTTCGTTTAAAAAAACCGACTTCAAAAACTAAAAAGTATAAAATAACTTATTTCTAAAGTAATTTTTAATTATAATATGTTATTTTTAATATATATTATCTAAAACATCTTGAAGTCGGTGGGAAATAAAACATAAAAATTACTATATTTTGAAAATTACTGAGCACCGACTTTAAGATGTTTTAGATAATATGTATTAAAAATAACTTTAGAAATAAGTTATTTTATACTTTTTAGTTTTTGAAGTCGTTTTTTTTTTAATATTAGTTTAACGGTCCAATATAAAATGATTTTCTTTCTTTCTTTCCAAATACGTCTTGTTTATATGTCGTTAACGTAGAGCTACATCTACTATGTGAAACGGTCAATAACTATGACATTAACCCAGACTGAGCAGTAATATCACACACGCAAGTAACAACATCACACTTCACTTCATCTTTGTGTGCCAATTGCATTTTTGGCATTGACAGTATTTTTTAATCGATTTTTCACTTAATATTTTCTTAAGTTTTCGCGACTTGTATACATAATAAAACTACGTTTTAACGGTTTTAAGCGCGGTAATTTTATTTGATTTTGGTTTTTTCCGACGTTTCGGCCACTTTTCAGTGGCCGTGATCACGGAAGACAAAGATGTCAAGTGTCAACGAGTATTGTTAAAGTTTTATTTAGCCTACCGCCAACTTATTAATTTTAATTATTTAATTTTTAATTTTGTTTATGGTTATTATTTAATCTATGGGAGCCTAATCTAATTTACTACCGCTTCGCAACATGTTATGGCTTGAAGAGAAGAAGCGGCGCAAGAAACTCTTCAGCAAACATGCCTAGCTCTAATAATTTTATATAATATTAAAATGGGTGGAAGGAAAAATAAAAGTAATTATCAGTCAAGTTGGTTTGTGTTCCGTTGTACGCAGAAAGAGCTCACAGTGTCTTGAGGTCTGGCAGCTGGTTTTTGCTGGGTTTGGGTCTTAATAGTTTTGATAATTGGATCCCAAACAGGTGGTACTTGCCAACCATCTTCTCTATTGAAATTTGGGTGTTTTTTGATTTCAATAGCCTCACGCATCATTCTAGGTATGAAACGATTCTCTTTCGCGAGGATTTGTGGGTTATCGAATCTGATGTAGTGGTTGGGTTTATCCAGCGTGTGTTCACTGATCGCAGACTTCGTAGACCTTGTGTGTTTCATGTCAGCAATGTGTTCTTTTACTCGTGTTTTTATGCTCCTCTTTGTTTGCCCAATGTATGACAATCCACACTCACAATCAAGCTTGTAAACCCCTGCATCCTGGAGTGGGATATTGCATTTCACAGGTCTCAGAAATTGGGTAATCTTTTTCTGCGGCTTGAAATATGTTTTGATTGAAGCTCGCCTGAGGATGTGACCAATTCTGTCTGTGACCCCCTTGATGTAGGGTAGGGTAGCAGGGCACCGCTCAACTGAAGGTGGTTTGGGGCCTTTGTGACGTTGGTGTGGAGTCTTCAGCTGATTGCGTTGTAGAACTCGCTTGGCATGCTGAACCACATAGCTGGAGAGCTTCAGCATGTCAAGCGAGTTCTACAACGCAATCAGCTGAAGACTCCACACCAACGTCACAAAGGCCCCAAACCACCTTCAGTTGAGCGGTGCCCTGCTACCCTACCCTACATCAAGGGGGTCACAGACAGAATTGGTCACATCCTCAGGCGAGCTTCAATCAAAACATATTTCAAGCCGCAGAAAAAGATTACCCAATTTCTGAGACCTGTGAAATGCAATATCCCACTCCAGGATGCAGGGGTTTACAAGCTTGATTGTGAGTGTGGATTGTCATACATTGGGCAAACAAAGAGGAGCATAAAAACACGAGTAAAAGAACACATTGCTGACATGAAACACACAAGGTCTAGATAACCCACAAATCCTCGCGAAAGAGAATCGTTTCATACCTAGAATGATGCGTGAGGCTATTGAAATCAAAAAACACCCAAATTTCAATAGAGAAGATGGTTGGCAAGTACCACCTGTTTGGGATCCAATTATCAAAACTATTAAGACCCAAACCCAGCAAAAACCAGCTGCCAGACCTCAAGACACTGTGAGCTCTTTCTGCGTACAACGGAACACAAACCAACTTGACTGATAATTACTTTTATTTTTCCTTCCACCCATTTTAATATTATATAAAATTATTAGAGCTAGGCATGTTTGCTGAAGAGTTTCTTGCGCCGCTTCTTCTCTTCAAGCCATAACATGTTGCGAAGCGGTAGTAAATTAGATTAGGCTCCCATAGATTAAATAATAACCATAAACAAAATTAAAAATTAAATAATTAAAATTAATAAGTTGGCGGTAGGCTAAATAAAACTTTAACAATACTCGTTGACACTTGACATCTTTGTCTTCCGTGATCACGGCCACTGAAAAGTGGCCGAAACGTCGGAAAAAACCAAAATCAAATAAAATTACCGCGCTTAAAACCGTTAAAACGTGATTTTTCACTTATTTTTTTTTTGTATTGACCACAGTTGTTCGATTCATTTGATTAAGGAGATTTCAATTTAAATTAATTAATTCTCTTTCTTTCAATTCGGATAAAGAAAAAAAATTAGTCCATGTAAACATGAAACTTAGTCGTTCAATGTCATCCATGACCTCCGTCTACGGATGAGCTTCTCCTTCGGCTGGGGGATTGTTGATCTTCCAGCAACTTCAGATTGGTCTTATATCTCGACATTTTTTTTAGAAACTATTAGGTCGGTAGGTATATTCATAAATACGAAAAAATTTAGCGTGCGTGATCCAACATACACTTGTCTGATTTTTTAAAGCTATACACTGACATTTGAAAAGGATAATTAGAAACGAAATTATGCAACCAGACCTCTATTTTATCAATGTATCATAGTAGCAAGAAACAATAGTGTGAATTTTGCTACTATAATAATAGGCCTTTTAAAACGAATGTACACGATTTATGCGTATAATGTGTTTATGATTCTTGTGACCTTTGTCTTATTATTTAGCTAAGGTATTATTAAAGTAAGTAATCTCTTACCGCGGTTAAGCCTCTGGAAGAAGTTGTAATAAAACTCTTGTAGAGAGTTCTTTAGCCCATAACGTAGTAGTGGCTTGAGCCCCTCGGGTTTGTCATATTCGTTAAAATTAATGGTGGTATCTAACCTTGATCATTGCATTAGAAAAACAGAAACCTATGGACATTTGCAACACAAATGCGCAGCTGCTCTCTTAAGGGAGACTGGCACCTGACCGCTAATGCCGGAACACAACTCAAGGTTGTTATAGCGGCATACTCTAGACCAGGGGTGGTAGCCATCCAGTCGGGCAAATACCCTCCCACCTGGCTGTGAGTTTTTCTGTCGCCTCTTACGACAGGCCGCCCGGCCGCAGGAAATTGTATTCTTTCTCCGTTCCTGCACGGATAATGTGATATCATACTAGCGAAATTCACGTCCTCGAGAACCGTGGCGCAATAGACAATGGCGAGTGGAAATGAGGGTGAATATCTCGCCAATGGCAACCAGTGTGGTTGTGGAAGTGAGACATTAGCATCAGATTGAAGAATTCTTCGCAACACTCCGTTGTACAGACGGTATAACATGCAAAACTAATACGTTCAATGCTTTATCAAAGAACTTTCAGCTGGTGCGGTTTTTCTCCTGGAATATGCAGTTGAGCTTTACTGCATACAGTATGTATGGAATCTAACCAGCCCAGTAAACATTATTACCTCTTACATTCAAGTGAAAAGCGCCTGCCGCACTGGTATTGACGGAAACCAATTCTATATCTTATCCAGTTTATTCTTATTCTACCTATCTTAAGATTGGTAGAAATATCATACTATTAATTAGATATAGGTTCGCGTATGACCGTTATTGTACTTGATATCAGATGAAATTTATTATTTTATCCGTGCAGGAACGGAGAAAGAATACAGTTTCCTACGGCCGGGCGGCCTGTCGTAAGAGGCCACAGAACAACCCACAGCCAGGTGGTAGCGCATTTTCCCGACTGGATGGCTACCACCCCTAGTCTAAAGTATGTCGCCATAACAAGCTTGTGTTGCGTTACGGCATTAGTGACCAGGTTCCAGTGTCCTTTAAGAGAGCAGCAGCACATTTGCAGCACTTTTGGTGTTGCAAATGTACTTAGGCGATGGTAACTGCTATCCATCAAGTGGGCCGTCTGCCTGTCTGCTGAACTCCTGCAATAAAAAAATGGACATGCAGTTTTTTTATAGCAGACAGGCTGACGGCCCACTTGTGGTGAAAAGTAGTTACCGTCGCCTATGGAAATTAGCAACAATATAGCTGCTGCCAATGTGCTGCTGTTCTCGAAGGCGATACTGGAACCTGGCCCCTGATGCCGGAACCCAACTCAAAGTTGTTATAGTGGCACACTCTAGACCAGCGGTGGTAGCCAACTAGTCGGGCAAATGCCTTATCACCTGGCTGTGGATTGTTTTGTCGCCTCTTACGACAAGCCGTCCGGAAGCAGGAATTAGTATTCTTTTGCCGTTCCTGCACGGATAAAAGCAACAGTTTAAGATGGATTACGATCACCTAGAAGATACCTATAAACAATTTACCAGCAGTAAGGTAAAGAATGGATAATAACAAATCAGGCATTAGTTGCCTATTCAAGGTTAACTGAAAACAATAAATCTAGAACCAAATATTATAGATCCATTCTAGTAAAAGTCATTGCCCTGGCAACTCTATTCCCAGGCAAACAGGAGGGGACCGCTCCAGTGAACTCCAGTCCAGAACGCGTTGAGCGCGCGCCCGTCACCGACGCGTTGTTTTACCGCGAAAAGATGTTTTAAAATAAAAAAATATATATAAATAGTGTTCTGTGATTGGCCGAGAATGATGGCGAAATACGATATACTCCTGGCCTTTTTGCTGGCAATTTCGCTAGTTGTCGGTGAGTTCGTTTTTTGAATTTTTTGACAGCTTTTGTTTTGACAGCTGTAACAAAATAATATTTTTTTGTTTTTCTTATATTGCCTATATAAGAATATAAGACTATTATTTGTATTTATTTTTATTGCTCTATAATTTTAATACAAAAATTACTCTTTAAATTCTACACAGGTGAGATTAAATTATTAAATAATATCTTTTAAATATTTTAGAAAAAAAAAACAATTGACTTTTATGCCAGTTTCTTTTTATAATTATAATCTAAATCGTACTCATAGTCCGGTGATGGCACATTATCCTTGATTAGTTTGAATAGTTGAATCGTAATCGCTTTATAACTTTTTGATATTTTTGAATCTGTAGTTCACGTCGGTTTAAAATGATAATAAAAACTAATACTCTATGATAAAGAAGTTAATCTAAAATGTTTGTGATGTTATACAGGTGAATTTATCAAGTGGGCCTTCTGGGCCAAATCCAAAACTATATGAACACACAAATAATGTAATTGAAAAAAAAAATGAAACTTGTAATTGCTAAAATTAGGGAACTTATTGTGGACGGACGTAAGGTCCTGTGATGGTAATGTAGTGAATGCACTTACCACGTTTAGTTGTTGATAGTTTTATATTATCTCCTTTGCTTAATACCGAAGTAAGAAAGAGAGTTGGTCTGAAAGAGTGTCGGGGTGAAGGTAAGGAAAGGAATGCTCCGGTGGTTCGGGCATGTGGAAAGAATGCATGATGAAAGAATGACTAAACAGATATACAATGCAAAAGTGGATGGATGCAGAAGTCGTGGAAGGCCACGACACACCTTCCATGATCAAATTGATCGTATACTAGCAGAAGGTGATGTCAGGAGCCTTAAGAACAGACGAGCTTGCATGACAAGAGTTATGAATGTCAAAGAGGCAAGTGAGGTGTGTAAGAATAAGCCTAAATGGCACTCTGTTGTTCGTGCCTACCCCGCAAGGGAACTGGCGTGAAGTTATGTGTATGTATGTATGTCTGCTTAATATACCACGATGATTACCACACGCTTGAGTTTTCTATTAGAAACTTTCGTAATAAATAAGACTTGTATTTAAATCTAATTCTCTTAAACAAAAGTAGGTCAAGTTAAAGGTGAAACCATTTTTGTACTTTTTATTTTTATTGCATGAGTTGAGCAGACAGGCAGACGGCCCACTTGATGGAAAGCGGTTACCGTCGCCTATGGACATTTGCAACAGCAATGTTGCTACAAATGCGCTGCTGCTCTCTTAAGGGAGACTGGAACCTGGTCACCGATGCCGGAACACAACCCAAGGTTGTTATGGCGACATGCTTTAGATCGGGGGTGGTAGCCATCCAGTCGTACAAATGCCCTAGCACCTGCCTGTGGGTTGTTTTGTCGCCTCTTACGACAGGCCGCCAGGCCGCAGGAAATTGTATTCTTTCTCCGTTCCTGCACGGATGGAAAGATTACATAAAATTATAATTATGTCATAAACAAATAGCGAAAAATAGATAAAGGAGTCACGAGACCGATTTTGGTGAAATCTAAAGAGGTGTCATTAGATTTTTTTTAATTTTTACCGTAGTCAGAAAGCGAATCGGCTGAATTGAAAAAAAATAATATTCTGTATTATTACACCAGTAGTTAGTTAGTTAGTTAAGAATGTCAAACGGTAAATTCATTCAAATTAAAGTCACTACAATAATAAAAAAATATCTAATAAAAATATATAAAACCACTGACCTTTTTACTATGTATGCTTAGATCATATATTTATGAATGTATGAAAGAAAGCCTATCCCTCTCTTTTTATTAAAAAAAATGTGTCGTAAGAAAAGAAATGTATATATATATATATATATATATATATATATACCTAGCTGACCCGACAAACTTCGTACCGCCTCAGAAACAATGAATAAAAATCTGAATGATAATTGCAGAACGTTTCAACTTTACTAAAAAATGTAGTCAAAACTTAACCGGAACGAACATTAAACGTTTGACATTTAAAACCAAAATATTAGAAATAAAACCGCCACTTTCAAATTTAATTTGATTTCTGAACGACTTTTAAATTTAATTGATTTCTAAACGACGCGACGGGACGAACATCAAATGTTTGACAGGAAGGAATAGTTTCTAAGGGAAAGCGAAATTATTGTATTTACTGTATTCCAAGCATTTTTTTCTTATTTACTCACCTTTTAAACCTTCCCTGGACTTCCATAAATAATTCAAAACCAAAATCAGTCCAGCCGTTCTCGAGTTTTAGCGAGACTAACGAACAGCAATTGATTTTTATCACCATACGTCGTTCTTATTTTGCTTTCTACGTTTTATTACTTAAGACATTTTAGGCTAAATCAGGAAAAAATAAAAATAAACTAACTTACTTAGACTTAATTTGTATTATGATTAAAAAGACTTTCTACTCGGGTCGTGGTCTACACTTGTCAACTTTATGATTAACGATGTGTGAAACGTACCAATCCACCTCGGGAAAGCGTGACTAATATACCGTTCGGCTCAGTACATTGATAATTTCGAAATGCTGTCTTCCATACGATATTTTCCATCACAAATGAACGAACAACTCTGTGTATTTGCATGAAAGCATATACGAAGATAGTACTGGATTAGTGATGTAAACTACATAAGCCCCGTTTATCGTTTGAATATCCAGTTGGGGCTACATAACCGGGTAGTCGTGAACCGGTTAGTCCCAGGAGATACGGATACGGCGAAGCATTTATTTTATTACCTAAATGCTTTTGGTATATTTTTTTATGTATAAAGAACAGGGCGAATACCAATTTCAACCGGTTCAATACTGGAAGTATATCAGGTTTTTACTTATTATCATATTATATATAAATATATGTATGTATATGCATGTGTGTATGTATGTTTATATATATATAAAATATGTAAGATTTTAAAAAAATATTGTGCAGCAAACCCTGCCCTAGCTTTTGTGTCATATTTCTCTCTCCATCCCAAGGTTGTCTGGAAGAGATCGCTGTCAGCGATAAGACCGCCATTTGTACCTAATTCTTAGCTGTTATTGTGTATGATTTCATTGATTTTATTGTACAATAAAGTATATTGTATTCTATTCTATATTTATGCTGGGTATATTACTTGAGACTATAAGCTGACAGTTTGCCCCCAAATTAAGACAGCCGTTAATTTTGGGGGTACAGTCGGCCATGATATGTTCTCATTTTTTTTCATTATTGTATTGGTTGGGTGAGTTGAGCTTATTAATTAATTTAATAATTAACCATTTTTCGGGTTTTTAATCATTTATTGACTTGATTGATTGAATTATTATTGTATGTGATCTTATGAAGAAATAAGATAATTATAAGTACATCTGAATCCTAATATTTTATAAATAATTAAAAATAAAAAACCAAAGACATTATAACTAAAATACATTATGTAGCAGATCATTGCCAACGGGCAGCGTGCCCAGAAGGCTGGCTGCATTGCCACGCTGTATGGCAATACTTATTTGTTGTGCAAAATATGAGCCAGCCTTCTGATCACGGGTAGTGTCAAAGAGTTTCTTACATATGTCTTTAAAGAAACTCTTTGCCGACGGACCCCACGGGCCTAATGTTTCAACCCCAAACGGCACAAATATGTAACCCCTTCCTAAGGCTCCATATTTGCGCCGTTTGACGTCCTCAGCTGAAGCGGCAGCGTTGCCAGCCCCTGACTCGGTCATTGGAAGATGTGACGGGGCCAGTGTGTCAACACAGGTCGCATCCCACACTAGCGGCCGCCCCATCTTCCAAGGGACGAGTGACATTCCGTCCGGTCTCTTGCCATCGTCACGCACCAGGTCATTTGGTTCCAGAATGGCCGGGACGCCGACGCTGACAAGAGCTCGGCGAATGATGTCGTTGAGGCTGGCATGACGAGATCTTCTTCCTGCGCTTTTTAAACATGACAACCCGTGGTGTCCAAATCGGTCTACCATAACTATTATTATTGACTATACATATACATCAGTTCTCTATTGTAAAACGTTTGTATGGTACAATGTGTAGTATTTTATTTGTCATTTATTTATGTAAAAGTGGGCCGTTTTAATGTTGTCTCTTGATGACACTAATTTTAATATTAATTATTATACTTTGAAAATATACATTACAGATGAATGTTTGTTTGAGTAATATTTAAGTAGTGTAATAAAAATAGAAAATGAAAGAAGACAAATTTGTTCATTCTAATTAGAGCGCAAACTTTTACGTAAATTAACTTTGTCACTGTATAATTCAGTGATATTATGGATATTTTTATAATGTTTTGTTTTTGATGAATATTAATTATCATCATTAGTCATCTGATTTGCGCGTACTCATTGAAAACTTAGTAGTATATCTTTATCGATTAGCTCAATATCCTTTAGTAGCATATTAGTATGGCTTCGTTAATTAAAAAAATAGTTATGTATTCTGAAAGAGCTTCTATAGTGTCTGAGATCACAAGTATGCTATGTTCATTCATTTACTAAATAACCCATGTACCAATTTTCATAAAAATTATCTCATATCAAAGGCAGTAAATAATTAACTATAAATAATTATACTCATACATACATACATACATAACTTCACGCCAGTTCCCTTGCGGGGTAGGCACGAACAACAGAGTGCCATTTAGGCTTATTCTTACACACCTCACTTGCCTCTTTGACATTCATAACTCTTGTCATGCAAGCTCGTCTGTTCTTAAGGCTCCTAATTATACTCATTCAGGCAATTACCTACTAAGGCCGTTTTCTGAATTGTTAGTGCAGTAGCGGTGCGGAATCGGTAAGCTTGGTACATGCGTTACGAACGCTTATGAAATGCTTATATTTCTATGTGTTTTCCTGATTCTCTTGGTATCGGTGTGGGAGCGGCACATTCCGAGTGAATTAGGAAACGAGCATACCGATTCCGCACCGCTGCTGCACTGACATACTAGAAAGCGGCCTAAGATGTATATGAAAAGGTAACAAAGATTAGAATAGTTATTCAAAGCACAATTTTTATTTCATGTTCAAATATTTAAACTAAACCACACACTGCAATCTGTGCCAATCTCACTGTCTCGAGTAGACTAGTGATGTTAAAATTCATTCTTAAGCTACAATAAAACCCATTTATCGTATGATTAACCGGTTAGGCCCGCATAACCGGGTAGTTGGAAAGCGAATGGTCCCGCGAGACCAGAATACGGCGAAGCGTTTATTTTATTACCCACTTTTAATACGGGTCAAAAGAGCGGTACGTATTTCAACCGGTTCAAGACTTGACTTATTTATATCGGGTTTTAACATATTTTATAGGACTTACTTACAAGAAATTATTTAACATACTTTCAAGCGAATTTCATTTACATCATTGTATTTTATAATATTATTCTTAACAGTATCATTGATGTAGTGGTTGGTATAAGCGTTAGCGGGGTAAAATTTGCAAACTAATTTCCATTGTTGACTGTGATCTAGTTGAATGGGATAGGCCCCTGAGCTGTCTGGTGTATATTAGCCATAGCAAGAATAAATTGCTTAGCTTAGGGAATATGTAATGTGTGTTTGTCTGTTGAATTTCATCATCAATTCATTTAAATCACGGCATAAGAGCTTATTAAGGAGAAGGACTGACGAATTTTGTTCATGATTTTTATTTTTTGTATTATTGTTCGCATCTAGGTGTATGTAATATTATTATAATCTATATATTAATGGAGGGAAGGTCGTGGAAGGCCACGACACACCTTCCATGATCAAATTGATCGTGTACTAGCAGAAGGTGATGTCAGGAGCCTTAAGAACAGACGAGCGTGCATGACAAGAGCTATGAATGTCAAAGAAGCAAGTGAGGTGTGTAAGAAGAAGCCTGAATGGCGCTCTGTTGTTCGTGCCTACCCCGCAAGGGAACTGGCGTGAAGTTATGTATGTATATATTAATAGGTGAAGCAAAAACTTTGTACCACTTTTTACGAAAATTGCGCAGATGGAGGAGTATGAAATTTCGCACACTTATAGTTTATTTAGAGAAGGAGTGCAGAATGGTAGTATGTTTTTAAAATTATACATAAAAAATACATTTAATCAATAAAAAAACCATTACACACACTACCATGTATTTGACACACACACACGCATATATACTCTTTTGTTTATTGTTCAAGTCAAATGAACAGTGTAGCCTTGGCGAAATCTGTGATTATAGAAGTATATAGTCTTTGACAACAGAACCTTAATAATATTCAAACTTATAATTTAATTTATTATTATGGTCGAATTTCGACAACTGGGCGACCACTAGTCTATTTAATTATGTGTATTTATAGTAGTTTATTATTTTTTATCTTTGTTTTTTTCTTTAAATAGGATTGAATTAGTTTTAATTTAGTTATAGCACTAAATATTGTTTAATTTTTCTTTTAACGTCTCCTTGGACACCGGGTTGCCTGGAAGAGATCGCTATAAGCGATAAGGCCGCCCAATGTTCTAATGGAAATGTAGTCATATTAAATTGTCTAGGTTTAAGTTATGGTGAACAATATAGAGTTTTCATCGGGGCGTAGCCACCACCTTATCAGCCGTATCAATGCTACGGGCCTCCATACAGGACTGTGTAAGCAAAAATTTCCAAAATGTAATCCACAATCTTTTATAGATTAACTAGCGGCCCCGGCAGACGTTGTCCTGCTCTGAAAAAATAAAAATCTAGGACCCGATCCCAGCGCCACCTACCGGTTCCAATTGTCGATTTAAACCATCCGGGGACCCACTCAAACACACAAATACAAAATCACCAGAATCGCTCCCGGTGATTAAAATGCCGTTGAAATTATAATAGAGTTTATTAGAACTTTACAAACACGTATAATATAACCGAATTCAACAAGTCCAAACGTAATGCAGAAGGTCGTAATTCAATAAAACGCGCAAAGTCCGTCACTATTAGATTCTTGTTATGTACACGCGCCCCCTCCCTCAATCAGGCCATCGTTTTATGCTGCACAAGTGCAATGAGCCCGTCCGGCAACGTGGACCGAATTTCCTAGAATCAGCTTATACTTTAAAATCCGTAACACCTGGCTAATGCTTACAATACAACAATAGGTTGTTCTGTAGAAACGTATGCCAATAAATAAGTAAACAAAACAAGACGATCATAATAGTTCAATGTTATTAGTTCAAATGCCGACGGGTAATAAATGTGATTCTACAAAACTGTACGTGGAATTAGTCTTTGTCGGCGCCTAGGTTGTAACAGTATGTTTCGGGAAACGTTTGTGACATCAATTATTGCGCAGCGCCATCTATTGGCTTGTAAGTATTCCACTACAACAGCAGCTTTTTGTAGTTAACTACTACTAATGCGCGACAATCTTCAAAATACGTGCTGCTGAAGAGTCTTTACCGTCGTTATTTTTTTTTATTTTATTGAATGAGTACAACAGTTTTGTCATACAACAAAAGCGTTAGAAACGCGTTCCTGTTCTCCACCTAGCCACTAATGCCGGGGAACACAACTCCTGTTCTCCACCTAGCCACTAATGCCGGGGAACACAACTCCTGTTCTCCACCTAGCTACTAATGCCGGGGAACACAACTCCTGTTCTCCACCTAGCCACTAATGCCGTTGAAATTATAATAGAGTTTATTAGAACTTTACAAACACGTATAATATAACCGAATTCAACAAGTCCAAACGTAATGCAGAAGGTCGTAATTCAATAAAACGCGCAAAGTCCGTCACTATTAGATTCTTGTTATGTACACGCGCCCCCTCCCTCAATCAGGCCATCGTTTTATGCTGCACAAGTGCAATGAGCCCGTCCGGCAACGTGGACCGAATTTCCTAGAATCAGCTTATACTTTAAAATCCGTAACACCTGGCTAATGCTTACAATACAACAATAGGTTGTTCTGTAGAAACGTATGCCAATAAATAAGTAAACAAAACAAGACGATCATAATAGTTCAATGTTATTAGTTCAAATGCCGACGGGTAATAAATGTGATTCTACAAAACTGTACGTGGAATTAGTCTTTGTCGGCGCCTAGGTTGTAACAGTATGTTTCGGGAAACGTTTGTGACATCAATTATTGCGCAGCGCCATCTATTGGCTTGTAAGTATTCCACTACAACAGCAGCTTTTTGTAGTTAACTACTACTAATGCGCGACAATCTTCAAAATACGTGCTGCTGAAGAGTCTTTACCGTCGTTATTTTTTTTTATTTTATTGAATGAGTACAACAGTTTTGTCATACAACAAAAGCGTTAGAAACGCGTTCCTGTTCTCCACCTAGCCACTAATGCCGGGGAACACAACTCCTGTTCTCCACCTAGCCACTAATGCCGGGGAACACAACTCCTGTTCTCCACCTAGCTACTAATGCCGGGGAACACAACTCCTGTTCTCCACCTAGCCACTAATGCCGGGGAACACAACTCCTGTTCTCCACCTAGCCACTAATGCCGGGGAACACAACTCCTGTTCTCCACCTAGCCACTAATGCCGGGGAACATAACTCCTGTTCTCCACCTAGCCACTAATGCCGGGGAACACAACTCCTGTTCTCCACCTAGCCACTAATGCCGGGGAACACAACTCCTGTTCTCCACCTAGCCACTAATGCCGGGGAACACAACTCCTGTTCTCCACCTAGCCACTAATGCCGGGGAACACAACTCCTGTTCTCCACCTAGCCACTAATGCCGGGGAACATAACTCCTGTTCTCCACCTAGCCACTAATGCCGGGGAACACAACTCCTGTTCTCCACCTAGCCACTAATACCGGGGAACACAACTCCTGTTCTCCACCTAGCCACTAATGCCTGGGAACACAACTCCTGTTCTCCACCTAGCCACTAATGCCGGGGAACACAACTCCTGTTCTCCACCTAGCCACTAATGCCGGGGAACACAACTCCTGTTCTCCACCTAGCCACTAATGCCGGGGAACACAACTCCTGTTCTCCACCTAGCCACTAATGCCGGGGAACACAACTCCTGCTCTCCACCTAGCCACTAATGCCGGGGAACATAACTCCTGTTCTCCACTTAGCCACTAATGCCGGGGAACACAACTCCTGTTCTCCACCTAGCCACTAATGCCGGGGAACACAACTCCTGTTCTCCACCTAGCCACTAATGCCGGGGAACACAACTCCTGTTCTCCACCTAGCCACTAATGCCGGGGAACATAACTCCTGTTCTCCACCTAGCCACTAATGCCGGGGAACACAACTCCTGTTCTCCACCTAGCCACTAATACCGGGGAACACAACTCCTGTTCTCCACCTAGCCACTAATGCCTGGGAACACAACTCCTGTTCTCCACCTAGCCACTAATGCCGGGGAACACAACTCCTGTTCTCCACCTAGCCACTAATGCCGGGGAACACAACTCCTGTTCTCCACCTAGCCACTAATGCCGGGGAACACAACTCCTGTTCTCCACCTAGCCACTAATGCCGGGGAACACAACTCCTGCTCTCCACCTAGCCACTAATGCCGGGGAACATAACTCCTGTTCTCCACTTAGCCACTAATGCCGGGGAACACAACTCCTGTTCTCCACCTAGCCACTAATGCCGGGGAACACAACTCCTGTTCTCCACCTAGCCACTAATGCCGGGGAACACAACTCCTGCTCTCCACCTAGCCACTAATGCCGGGGAACATAACTCCTGTTCTCCACCTAGCCACTTATGCCGGGGAACACAACTCCTGTTCTCCACCTAGCCACTAATGCCGGGGAACACAACTCCTGTTCTCCACCTAGCCACTAATGCCGGGGAACACAACTCCTGTTCTCCACCTAGCCACTAATGCCGGGGAACACAACTCCTGTTCTCCACCTAGCCACTAATGCCGGAGCACAACTCATATTTTTTTTTTATTAGCCAAAACGTTTCTTTTTTTTATTTTGCAACCTTTCAATCTACACGAACTGACAAGCACTTAAGAGTAATTTTAATACATAAACGCATCTTATTATTTCCGACCTAAATCCATCTATCTAGAAAAGGAAAGTTGGACGTCTAGGTAGTCTTCATGCATTCATAATTCAAATAATTTACTTGGCATAAATATGCATAAATTAATTTATTACTGTGTAATAATTTTATTTGTACTACTGTCTAACGACGGCAATACACGGTCCAATCGTCATGATTAAGCCAAAAGAATTGAATTTCGAGTTTTGTCAACACGGTCAGTTCTACTTAACGATAGGCAGCATGGCGTATACCCACCATAAGGGCTCTTGTACACGCTAAGGAAATTCACGCTAGGAATTTAGTTGGATCTAGCGACGAAAATTTGTCGTGTCTGCGCCTGACAGGATAAATAGGAAAGTATAAGCGATGAAATTGTTTACGGGCAGTCGTGCGTTCGGTATGGTAGGTAACCAGGCAGGTATACTCCTCAAGTTTGTTTGTAAAGAAAATAATCATGTTAACTACGAAGCATACAAACGTACACAAATTTCCTGAATCACCTTACCAGTATCAGGATCCTAGGCGTTGATATATATATATATATAATATTTTTTTATTGCAAGAGTTTAGCAGACAGGCAGACGGCCCACTTGATGGAAAGCGGTTACCATCGCCTATAGACATTAGCAACACCAAAGGTGCTACAAATGCGCTGCTGCTCTCTTAAAGGAGACTGGAACCTAGTCACTAATGCCGGAACACAACACAAGGTTGTTATGGTGGCATACTCTAGACCAGGGGTGCCATCTAGTCGGACAAATGCTCTACCACCTAGCTTTGGGTTGTTTAGTCGCCTCTTACGACAGGCCGCCAGGCCGCAGGAAATGTATTCTTTCTCCGTTCCTGCACGGATAAAAACGGATATAACGAACGACGTGCATTTTCGGGGTCATCTGGAAAGCAAGGCTAAACTTGCCTTAAAAAAGCTTGGTGTGCTAAACCGGTCTAAGCAGTATTTCACTACGCGGCAAAGGTTTGTCCTTTACAAAGGACAAATTAGGTCACATATGGAATACTGCTCACATTTACAGGCTGGAGCATCCGCTTACCAGACGGACCCTCTTGACAACATCCATCGTCGCGCCATTTGTATAGTGGACGATCCCATACTAACAGGCGGTTTAGAATAGTTTAGTCTTCGGAGAGACTTTGCGTCCCTCTGCGTATTCTACCGCCTGTATAACGGGGAGTGTTCCAAGGAATTGTTTGATCTGCTGTCAACGCCTCATGTTTACAACCGCACCGCTCGCTATCGGCGGGATGTACTTCCCATTTCTAGGAGCTCACACGCTTAACTACGCATCGGTTCTCTAGAATGTTTATTCCGCGTACAACAATGATCTGAAGAGAGCTTCCCGCCGAGGTTTTCCCTCTGAGCTACGATATTGGGTCGTTTAAGAAGGGCGTTATAAAATTCCTTAAAAGCCGGCAACGCGTCGGTAACGCCCCTGGTGTTGCAAACGTCCATAGGCGACGGTAACCACGTTCACGGGCCGTTGGCATGTTTGCCTTCTTCAGGCAATAAAAAAAAACCTATAAGCTGCACAGGTTAGCCAATGACTACTTACTATTATTGTATAGACTTATGTAAAGTATATACAATAATAATAATAATAAATAATATAATAATCGGCAGACAAACACACATTGTATATCCCCAAATTAAGCAAGTCACGCTTGTGTTATGGGTAATATACAACGGACTACTCTGGGGCCGATCCCAGACACCCAGACCATAGTAAATAACGGAGAAAATACGTTTCCGAAATTTACTATACCAGGAATCGAACCCGGAGTCTCTGCGTTGCAGTGAGGTAGGCCGGCAAAGGCTTAGCCCGCTCAACCACAGAGGCCGTCAAATAATGAATTTATTGCACCAACTATTTATGTAACCTTTTTTGTCAACCCTACTGACCAACGACGTGTGACATCATGAGACTATCGGCAAACCTTCTGCGCGCAGGTTGTACTCCGCCCCGCTCTTTACTGAAACAAGACAGAGCGCGCCGTGTCTAGTGCAGACAAATTTTTTTCTTGGTCAGCGCCGGAGCGTTGTACACAGTTCGTGTTTAGAAACGGCACGAATTCTTGTCTAAACCTAAGCGACTTTTCTTAGCGTGTACAAGTGCCCTTAAACATTTGATGTATATAACTACGTATAACTTCATTTTATGTCTATATATCATTATATCATCTTTTGTAAGACGTTGTGGCAAAATAAAATTTACGATTATATATTAATTCATACTAGTGGTCGAAATTCGACAATAATTAATTTGAATTATAAGTTTGAACATTATTAAGATTCTGTTGTCAAAGACTATATAACTTCTATAATCACAGATTTCGCCAAGGCTACACTGTTAATTTGACTTTAACAATAAACAAAAGAGTATATATGCGTGTGTGTGTCAAATACATGGTACTGTGTGTAATGTTTTTTTTTATTGATTTAATGTATTTTTTATGCATAATTTAAAACAAATTAACATTCTACACTCCTTCTCTATATAAACTATAAGTGTGCGAAATTTCATACTCCTCCGTCCGCGCATTTTCGTAAAAAGGGGTACAAAGTTTTTGCTTCACGTATTAATATATCTATACTAATATTATAAAGAGGTAAAGTTTGTGAGTTTGTGACGTTGTAGGGGGTAATCTCTGGATTTACTAAACCGATTATAAAAATTATTTTACTGTTGGAAAGCTACGTTAACAGGGAGTGTCATAGGCTATATAACATGACGCTATATACCACGGGAGCGGGACAGAGCGCGGGTAAAACCGCGCCGAACCGCTAATAGATGATAAAAGTATTAAAAAATGTAAATACAGAATTAGAATATAATATAGATATATAAGATACGTACATTTTTTTACGTTTTATTATTTTTTTTATTGCAGGAGTTCAGCAGACAGGCAGACGGTCCACTTGATGGAAAGCGGTTATCATCGCCTATGGACATTTGTAACACCAAAAGTGCTACAAATGCGCTGCTGCTCTCTTAAGGGAGACTGGAACCTGGTCACTAATGCCGGAACACAACTCAAGGTTGTTATGGCGGCATGCTCTAGACCAGGGGTGGTAGCCATCCAGTCGGGCAAATGCTCTACCACCTAGCTGTGGGTTGTTTTGTCGCCTCTTACGACAGGCCGCCCCAACGCAGGAAATCGTATTCTTTCGTATACGTATATAATGTAAAATATAAGGATAATTTATACGTATTTTTTTCTCTAATTAAGCTGTAAGATGTATTATTTGTGAATGTAAATTTTAATTGAGAAATTATTTAATTAGTTATTTAATATTATTCCAGAAAATAAAGGAAGTACCTTCGAAGTCCTATCAATATCATTTATCAATTATAATTCGTTTTATAACAATGCCGGTTGAAATATATGCAGAAAAGAATTCACACACCGCTGCTTGTATTACGGAAACATGGGTTTGCGGAACTGCGCTGTGAGTGCGTTGCGTCACGAGATTATGCGCTCCATTCATAATCATAGAGACGTTGAAAAGAAAACAAATTGTTTTACTACTTCAATCTAGAAAGAAAGAAAGACATTTATTTGGTCTTTCAACTCATAGCGAGACAGATTGAAAAACAAAACAAAATGATTATTTTTTATTGTAGTAATAGGTTGGGGAAAAAGTCTTTTCGCATATAGTATGTATGAACTTGTAATAAGATCTCTTTGGCTATACCATTTGTATCTGGCTGGTTTTGGTATCATTAAAAAAAAAAAATTTTAAAGAAGACAATTCCAAATTCAATTTAGGAAAATGTGTGATTTTCATTTGATTTTTATTGTTAAAATGAATGAATTAATGTAGAAATTCGATACATTTTAAAATTTTACTACAAAAAATGCAAAAAAAATGCAAGACAAGCCGCGAAAAAAATTGTGATGTTTATGGACCTAATGCAGTATCTGTGAGAGTAGCGCAAACTTGGTTTAAGCGTTTTCAATCCGGAAATTTTGATATCAAAGATGCACGTCGCTCTGGTCGCCCTGTTATGGACAAAATTGATGCCATTTTTGAAAACGTGGAGCAAGATCGGCATATTAGTAGTTACGATGTAGCTAGAGAACTGGGAAATGACCACAAAACGGTTTTGGAGCATTTGAAAAAAGCTGGGTACACCAAAAAGCTCGACATTTGGGTGCCTCATGAGCTCACTGAAAGAAACCTAATGAACCGTGTACTCATTTGTGATTCTTTATTACGACGTAATGAAATCGAACCATTTTTGAAGAAGCTGATAACTGGTGATGAAAAGTGGATCACGTACGACAAGAACGTGCGAAAAAGATCGTGGTCAAAGGCCGGTCAGGCTTCACAGACTGTGGCGAAACCTTTTTTTTTTTTTTTGGCCAGGGGAAATCCGTTTGAGGACTAAGCCGCGACAGGCACAGAAGCCTGGGGGAATAATTCGCGACCCGTGTGTGGGATTCGCCAGATCGGGGGTGGCACTAGCGCGCCCAGTCAAAACTGGTGCCACGCTATTGCCACTCCCCAGTTAGGGATACCCACTAAAACCCCTGGGTGTTCCGTCCTGCGCCTTATGCCAGGGCTACGGGTAATTGGGATTCCCGGCTCCGCATGCCCTGGCAGGCGTGGGCCTCCCTCACGAGGCCTCTTCCATTGCCGGGGGATTAAATCCCCAGCGTCGTCCATGTCTAGTCCGGGCGTGGGGCGGTCTGTAACGCGCCCCACGGGAGGAGAAATGAGCGCGCGCGGAACACTTGCGCTCTCATCTCGAAACTGTGGCAAAACCCGGGTTAACTCGCTACAAGGTGATGCTGTGTGTATGGTGGGATTGGAAGGGCATTATTCACTATGAGCTTTTACCGCCAGGCAGGACCATCGATTCTGAACTGTACTGCGAACCACTGATGAGATTAAAGCAAAAAGTTGAGAGAAAGCGGCCGGAATTAATCAACAGCAGGGGTATGGTTTTTCACCATGATAACGCTAGACCTCACACATATTTAGCTACTCAGCAAAAATTACGAGAGTTTGGCTGGGAGGTCTTAATGCATCCGCTATATAGTCCTGACCTTGCACCTTCAGATTTTCACCTGTTTCGGTCTCTGCAGAATTCCTTAGGCAGTGTCAGGTTAACATCATGAGAGGACTGCCATACCACTTGTCGCAGTTTTTTGATTAAAAGACCCAAAATTTTTATAGCAATGGGATCACGTCCCTACCTACCTACAAGATGGCAAAAAGTAATCCAACAAAATGGCACCTACATGCTTTAGTCAAATGTAAATAAACTTTATAAAAAAACCTTTTGAATTTTTATATAAAATGCGAAGAAATTTTTTCCCCAACCTAATATATCCCGTATCACTTTATCCGTGCAGGAACGGAGAAACAATACTCTTACCTGCGGCCGGGTGGCCTGTCGTAAGAGGCGACAAAACAACCCACAGCCAGATGGTAGGGCATTTGCCCGACTGGCTAGCTACCACCCCTGGTCTAAAGTACGTCGCCATAACAACCTTGAGTTGTGTTCCGGCATCAATGACTAGGTTCCAGTCTCCCTTGAGAGCAGCAGCGCATTTGTAGGACCACTGGTGTTGCAAATGTCCAAAGGCGATGGTAACCGTGTTCCATTAAGTGAGCCGTCTGCCTGTCTGCTGAACTCATGCAATAAAAAAGTTATGGATAGTAATGCTTATATTAGAAGGATCAACCAAATTTAATCAATTTAGGTCAGAAAACTGACTAAGCAGTGCATGCTTTTCCTCCAGGATTCGAACCCCCCGCTCTTTGAGTTTGGGACCCATGCGCTAAACGCTAGGCTATCATTGTCACAGTGAATCACAAGGTCTACTTGGCTTATACATAAATATGTAAAAAACCGGCATTAAAATTTTCTTCGTGCAGAAACGTAAAAAGATTACTAATTCCTGCAGCCGGGCGGCCTATCATAAGAGGTGACGAAACAACCCACATCCACAGCAGGTAGGGCATTTGCCCGTCTGGATGGCTACCACCCCTGGTCTAGAGGATGCCGCCATAATAACCTTGAGTTGTGTTCCGGCATTGGTTTTTAAAAAAAAAAATTATTGCAGGAGTTCAGCAGACAGGCAGACGGCCCACTTGATGGAAAGCGGTTACCATCGCCTATGAACATTTGCAACAACAAAGGTGCTACAAATGCGCTGCTGCTCTCTTAAGGGAGACCGGAACCTGGTCCCTAATGCCGGAACACAACCCAAGGTTGTTATGGCGATATGCTTTAGACCAGGGGTGGTAGCCGTTCAGTCGGGCAAATGCCTTACCACCTGGCTGTGGGTTGTTTTGTCGCCCCTTACGACAGGCCGCCCGGCCGCAGGAAATTGTATTCTTCCTCCGTTCCTGCACGGATAAAATAGTGGCCGGGTTCCAGTCCCCCGTTAGAAAGCGGCAGCACATTGGTAGCATCTTCGGTGTTGCAAATGTCCATAGGCGACGGTAACCACTTTCCTTCTCCGTTGGGACGTCAGCCTGTCTGCTGTGCTTCAGCATTAAAAAAAAACAAATATTGTTAACCGCGAGACGGCTAGCAACTGTTTTAGCTAATAACGGAAAAAAACACTGCAATCAGTGGCCAATCCATCCGGTTACATCTCTCCATCGATCGGTTTACGTGCGTCCTGATATATTTCGGGTTAAGTACATCCGGCTATCCGGATGATTCCGCACTTTTATCCGGATGAAATTGGAACGAAATTGGTTAGTGGTTGATTGGATATCTGGTTGTGCGGAATTTTATATCATCCAGCCATTTTATTTTTCTTTTACATGTGTAGTTAAGCGTTTACTGAAACTGTTTTAATGCTACGGCTCCATCTGGGATGATGTTACAGTTATGGCCTATGGCTAATTGCGAATTATTATTAATAAATAGCTACATTAGTATTTTCTTAAGTTTTCCCGACTTGTATACATAATAAAACTACGCTTTAACGATTTTAAGCGCGGTAATTTATTTGATATTGGTTATTCCGACGTTTCGGCCACTTTTCAGCTGCCGTGATCACGGAAGACAAAGATGTCAAGTGTCAACGAGTATTGTTAAAGCTTTATTTAGCCTACCGCCAACTTGTTAATTTTAATTTTGTTTATGGTTATTATTTACGCTATGGGAGCCTAATCTAATTTACTACCGCTTCGCAATATGTTATGGCTTGAAGAGAAGAAGCGGCGCAAGAAACTCTTCAGCAAACATGCCTAGCTCTAATAATTTTATATAAGATTAAACGCTTCGGTCGAGACGCTTGGACCGTGGGGTCCTGAGGCCATGAGCCTCTACCAAAATTTATCGAAACGACTCATTGACTCTTCGGGTGATCAGAGGGCTGGTGCTTACCTCGGCCAACGGATCAGTATGGCGATCCAGCGAGGAAACGTAGCCAGCCTTCTGGGCACCTTACCCATAGAAGACGGTGATCTGGGCTCAGTATTCTATTTATAGTCTTGAGGGACTATGAGTAGAATACAATACAAATAAGTTAAGTGTTCTTGCATTGTATTCGATTATATGTAATATAATTAATTTATTGTAATATATTAAAATGGGTGGGTAGCTACATTAATGTATATTTATATGTCATCTGTCAATATTTAACGTCATTAAAATCAGTAACTATATCGCAATAGCAATAACGCATTAAAGCCGTGGTAGCGTGATGGCTAGCTCACGCGTCCCAAACTCAGATGGCGCGAGTTCGATTCTGGCCGGAACGCATGCACCACTAAGTCAGTTTTCTGATGTAATGTGCACATTGTTACAATTACCACGTACTAACAACGGTGAACAAAAACATTGTGATGCAACCTGCACATCTAGATAACCGATGTGTCCAGCCCGCCAAGCCGCCTTGGATAAACGTAGGTATACTGGGAGGCCCAAGCCCAGCAGTGGGACATTTATGGCCTGATATTATTTATCCGTGCAGGGCGGCCTGTCTTAAGAGGCGACTTAACAACCCACAGCCAGGTGGTAGGGCATTTGCCAAACTGGATGGCTACCACCCCTAGTCTAAAGTATGTCGCCATAACAACCTTGAGTTGTGACCAGGTTCCAGTCTCCCTTAAGAGAGCAGCAGCGCATTTGTAGCAACTTTGGTGTTGCAAATGTCCATAGGCGATGGTAACCGCTTTCCATCAAGTGGGCCGTCTGCCTGTCTGCTGATCTCCTGCAATAAAAAAACGCATTAAATCCATCGCTATATCTGCATGAAACGGTCTATAACTATAAAATTATCCCAGATAGAGCAGCAGGCTAAGATCTTTTGAATGAAATAAAATCGGATACTTTAAGCTGTGTATCCAGTTATGTTTGCGCACTAATTGCTGTGATGGAGACGGTACGCGCATCTCCACAAGGAACATTCACGTACTGACTGAACTCCCCCTTGTGTACGTACAAAAACCGCCACTGCTTGGAGCTCTAATCGCGAAGCGCGCGCCACTAGCAGCAGCCGTTGCAGGAGCACGGAGCGAAGAAATTGGGTACAAAGTGGATATCTAGCTTCATGTTCCTATTTTTGCTATCGAAATTTTACTTCTAGGCGCTAAGAACTTCAGCCAGAAGGCCCAGCTTGCCATACACAACGCGGTGCTGGTACCTACGCTCACGTATGGAAGCGAGAGTTGGGTATGGAAGAGAGAGCATGAAAATAGAGTAAACGCGGTCGAGATGCGAGCACTGCGCAAAATCTGCGGAGTGACGCTCGCGGACCGCGTTCGTAATACCGAAGTAAGAAAGAGAGTTGCTCTGAAAGAGAGTGTCGGGGTGAAGGTAAGGAAAGGAATGCTCCGGTGTTTCGGGCATGTGGAAAGAATGCATGATGAAAGAATGACTAAACAGATATACAATGCAAAAGTAGATGGATGTAGAAGTCCTGGAAGGCCACGACACACATTCCATGATCAAATTGATCGTGTACTAGCAGAAGGTGATGTCAGGAGCCTTAAGAATAGACGAACGTGCATGACAAGTTATGAATGTTAAAGAAGCAAGTGAGGTGTGTAAGAATAAGCCTGAATGGCGCTCTGTTGTTCGTGCCTACCCCGCAAGGGAACTGGCTTGAAGTTATGTGTGTATGTGTGTGTGAAATATTACCATGGCACTATTTGGCTACTGCTAGGTTACCAATTTCTATTAAATGTCATTCATATAGATTCAGTAGTTTCCGAGACAATAAGACATACACAGTCAACCGGAGGGACTTTATAAGTATTTAACTAGAAGTTCCAACGAAATTTCGTTCGCGTTACCATGATAACTTACTCGTTAGTGAATTGGAAAAGCGGTACTACAAAATGTAACCACAGCACCATCATTTTGGTTATATATTCGTCTATTTGCTATCAAAATCTGAGCTGAATTATTAGTCGCTTGATTTTTTTATGTTTTTGAATATACGTAGCAAACCCATTAAACTTGGAATTGTGGATTACATATTGTTACGAGTTGCAGGACTAGAATTAAAATGCCGTTGGAATTACTATAAAATTTATTAGAACTATACAAACACGTATAACACAGGTACAAATATAACTGAACACAACCAGTACAAACGTAATGCACGATTCAATAACACGCGGAAAGTCCGTCACTATAATATAGATTATCGAATGTACACACGTCTTGCCTCGCTCGTGGTTATCGCTTGACTGCCGATCTCTCCATTGGGCCATTGCTTTATACTGCACCGATACAATATTTCTATCCGACTGAATTTTGTTGGAATCAGTTTGACACCCCTCGCTAATGACTGCCATAAAAGATTACAATACACAATGGGCTGCTTACTAATCTCAAAATTTAAACACAAAGTAAACAAAAGAAATCCAAATGCAGAAAGGTAATGAAGTGTGCTTTTATGGTATGCAGTTGTGAATCCACTTTGTCGGCTTGTAGATCGTAACAATATTATAGTACGACGGATTGTAGATAGATGATTAGCGATATCATTACGTTTCACATAAATACCATTGCTTCCCCTTCCGCTCACTTAAGAAGCAGTCAACCATTTGTCCAGTACTAAACAGCTCTAAAAGAATACGTGTGCTCTCTCACGGTTGACCCCAAGGTCATAAAGGTCTATTGTTGTCCGACATAATAGCGCAGCGTCCATTATTGCACTGCAAGAACGCTTTTGAGCTAAAAACACTATTGTTCGCTTTTATTAAGCGAAAAATAAATAAATTTTGACAACGCTTTCTGTCCGTGGACAAAGAGTAATTGCATATTTTTATGTTCGTGATGAAATATGAAACTGTTTTAGCGGGTTCTATTTATAACCGGATTTTTAATTGAGTAATATTTTATATTAACCGGTTGGTTTGTAACCATCGGATTTAGATCCGGTTTTTAGTTTCATGTGTAACATATATATCATTTTTAGCATTTCAATGTCATTTTGGACAAATCGGAAGTCTTATGTATAAGTCATGCTCAACCAACGGTTAATTTGTCTTTGTATCAAAGCATTTTCTTAGTAAATGCTGGGACTACATAAGTAAATGTCAAGGCTACAATTGCTGTGCACACATGAAATTTCGGAAAAATATGTACATAGAACTACTAATTTATATATATTATATATGAAAGAAAGAAAGAAAATATTTATTTCTAAAAATGCGACACTTAACAATCATTTATAATAATAGCAATAACAATTAAAATGTGTGCCGCAATTTGCAAAATGAGGTTGACACTAAGTTTTTGCTGTGCCGAAACATACAACTGATCTTCAGTGCCCACCTCCTAATCACAATCTTATATCTTATCTTATACTAATATATAAAGCTGAAGAGTTTGTTTGTTTGCTTTAGTGCGCTAATCTCAGGAAGTACTGGTGTGATTTATAAACATTTCACAGCGAAATCTTGGGCCCAACAAAAAGAGACGGGCAATCCATAAATTACATAAGCACACATTAAAGGGAGGGGGGGGAGGGGGGGGGTCGACGAAACGTGGACCCCCCCCCTATGTGACATGGTGTCTTAAATTTCGTGACGTCACATTTCAAAATTGAATATACTAGTGCTCGCCCAGTGGTCGAAATTCGAGTATAATTTATTGCAGAAGACTATACTTCTATCGCAGATTTCGCCAAGGCTACACTGTTCATTTGAATTTAACAATAAACAAAAGAAAAAAAAAAAAAAAAATATATATATATATATATATATATATATATATATATATATAGATCTATATATTATACTAATATATAAAGCTGAAGAGTGTTTGTGTGTTTGCCTGAATGTGATAATCTCAGGAACTACTGGTCTGATTTGAAAAATTCTTTCAGTGTTAGATAGCCCATTTATCGAGGAAGGCTATAGGTTATATATCATCACTCTAAGAACAATAGGAACGGAGTAACAGTGAAGAATGTTTCGAAATCGGGGGATTTTTTTAACTTATTTTTTTTAAACTATTGCACGTGGACGAAGTCGCGGGCAGAAGCTAGTATACATGGCGTCACACTATCGAAACTTCGACGCGTCAAGGGATATGGAAGAAATTTACTGGAATATATACTATTAATACTACCGTTATACAATGAAATTTAAAATGACCAACTCTAACGGTTATTAGTCCGGTTGTTCGTCTTTGTATATTTTTTTTGCAAAATGGCTACACAGCCCTAAAAGGCCGTTTTATCCGTGCAGGAACGGAGAAAGAATACAATTTCCTGTGGCCTGGCGGCCCGTCGTGAGAAGCAACTAAACAACCCACAGCCAGGTGGTAGAGTATTTGCTCGACTGGATGGCGACCACCCCCGGTCTAGAGTATGCCGCCATAACAACCTTGTGTTGTGTTCCGGCATTAGTGACCAGGTTCCAGTCTCCTTTAAGAGAGCAGCAGCGCGTTTGTAGCACCTTTGGTGTTGCAAATGTCCATAGGCGATGGTAACCGCTTTCCATCAAGTGGGCCGTTTGCCTGTCTGCTGAACTCATGCAATAAAAAAATATTACATAATCAAATTTAAAATGATCAACTGTAACGACTATCAGTCCGGTTGTTCGTCTTTGTATATTGTTTTCGCAAAATGGCTACGCAGCCCTAAAAAGAGGCTTTATATCAACGACAGCGTCATATTCCTCTGCCATGTGGGAGTAAAATAATTTCCTTTATGCTCTGTGCCTTCAACGTGTAAGCGCCTTAATAAGTCCGGTCGTCGGCTGTTATGACCGGGTCTTAATAAATATCGCACTGAACATGTGGCTTTTACGGGTTGACAGTTATGTCTATATAGGCTGGCTTTCATTAAGCCACAACATTGCTGATATTGCAAATAGTATAGCGCGGTATTATCTTCTACGTAAAAAAACAGCCTAATCAGACTAAGCATTGCCATTTATTAACTTAATTAAATTAACTAACTAAATAATTTTATCCGTGCAGGAACGGAGAAAGAATAGGAGGCGACTTAATAACCCCACAGCCAGGAGGTAGGGCATTTGCTCGACTGGATGGCTACCACCCCTGGTCTAAAGTATGTCGCCATAACAACCTTGAGTTGTGATCCGGCATAAGTGACCAGGTTCCAGTCTCCTTTAAGAGAGCAGCAGCGCATTTGTAGCAACTTTGGTGTTGCAAATGTCTATAGGCGATGGTAACCGCTTTCCATCAAGTGGGCCGTCTGCCTGTCTGCTGATCTCATGCAATAAAAAATAATAATATTTAGTATGAAAACATCATTAACGTACTAGAGCCAAGCTGGAATTGATATTTATCTTCATTGCAGCTCTTAGGACCGGCTCTATTAGTGTGATACCACGTTCTCACAGAATACCGGTGTGAAACGATAAGCCTTGAGCTAATCGTTTCACACTGATAAGTGAGAGTACCTTTTTTTTATTGCAGAGTTCATCAGACAGGCAGACGGCCCACCTGATGGAAAGCGGTTACCATCGCCTATAGACATTTGTAACACCAAAGATGCCACAAATGCGCTGCTGATCTCTTAAGGGGAGACTGGAACTTGGCCACTGATGCCGGAACACAACTCAAGGTTGTTATGTTATGACGGCATACTCTAGACCAGGGGTGGTATCCATCTAGATAGGCAAATAACCTATCTCCTGGCTGTGGGTTGTTTTGTCGCCTCTTACAACAGGCCGTCCGGCCGCAGGAAATTGTATTCTTTCTCCGCTCCTGCACGGACAAATCTTCTCGATAAATTACGTCGTTTTCGTAGGATAAAGGAATATAGGCAAAAATATGGCACTACGGTCACATTTTTTTTACCTCACCTATGGCCCACTTGCCCCTCCCCCTATTCCAATCTCATATCCCATTCCTCTTATCTGATCCATTTGTCTCATCCCCATCCCATTGTAAAGGCTGGTAACACTGTAGCTTCGCCCGTAGTGTTGCAAATGTCTATAGGTGACGGTAACCACTTTCCATGAGCTGAGGCGTCTTCTTGCTTGCCAGTTTCAAGATCTGTATACAATGTCTGTATTCCACTCGACCATGTAATAAGTGCCTCGAATCCTGGCCGGGAATCGTGCACTAAGTAGTTTTCTGCTGTAACTTACGCATCGCCTCAATTAACTCGAAGGAAAACATTAAGCAACAAAAAGATGACTCGAGTCAATAGAGAAACTGATAGGCAATAACCGACTATTCAACGAGAGTCTTCAGAGCCTAAATCATCGACGTAAAGTCGCCAGTTTGTCGGTATTTAGGATTCACTTCGGGGATGTGCTACGGAATTACATGAATTGGTTCCTCCCTCACCATTTTACCACCGGACAAGCAGACGTCACGCTCACGCCACCGATATATGGTAGAAATACCAACAAAGCGGACGAAACGCTATGCTTCCTCTTTCATCATACGCACCGCTGAAGAGTGCAACTCTTTGCCGTCGACTGTTTTTCCTGAAGAATATAATCTAGGTGTCTTTAAGTCTCGCGTGAACAGGTATCTTCTAGGAGTTCTAGGTAAGCTTGCTCCACCTTAGACTACATCCACCTGACATGCGCAATGTCAGTCAAACGCGAACCTATTCGTACCTATCGTAGGTTTTTTATTGCAGAGTTCAGCAAATAAGCAGACGGCGGCCCACCAATATGCTGTCGCTGTCTAAATGTAGGCTGGGACCTGGCCACTGATGCTGGAATAGAACTGAAAGCTATTTTTTTTTTTATTGCAGGAGATCAGCAGACAGGCAGACGGCCCACTTGATGGAAAGCGGTTACCATCGCCTATGGATATTTGCAACGCCAAAGGTGCTACAAATGCGCTGCTGCTCTCTTAAGGGGGACTGGAACCTGGTCACTAATGCCGGAACACAACTCAAGGTTGTTATGGCGACATACTTTAGACCAGGGGTGGTAGCCATCCAGTCGGGCAAATGCCCTACCACCTGGCTGTGGGTTGTTAAGTCGCCTCTTACGACAGGCCGCCCGGCCGCAGGAAATTGTATTCTTTCTCCGTTCCTGCACGGATAAGAAATTACATACATACATACATAACTTCACGCCAGTTCCCTGCGGGGTAGGCACGAACAACAGAGCGCCATTTAGGCTTATTCTTACACACCTCACTTGCTTCTTTGACATTCATAACCCTTGTCATGCACGCTCGTCTGTTCTTAAGGCTCCTGACATCACCTTCTGCTAGTACACGATCAAGCTGTCTGAAAGCTGTTATGGCGGCATATTCTAGACTGGCTGTAGGTTATTGATGATTAGGAGATTGTCGGAAGTATTTTCAAAATTACGTTTTTTACTAGGTCATTTTTTTTATTGCAGGAGTGCCGACCTTTGAATCGAGAAAACTGTGCTATATGTGTCAAAGGAACTTACAACCTAGCCATAACGTTTAAAACATGAACTAATTTTTGCCTTTTTTTATGACAAGAGTTCAGCAGACAGGCAGACGGCCCACTTGATGGAAAGCGGTTACCATCGCCTATGGACATTTGCAACACCAAAGTTGCTACAAATGCGCTGCTGCTCTCTTAAGGGAGACTGGAACCTGGTCACTAATGCCGGAACACAACTAAGGTTGTTTTGGCGACATACTTTAGACCAGGGGTGGTAGCCATCCAGTCGGGCAAATGCCCTACCACCTGGCTGTGGGTTGTTAAGTCGCCTCTTACGACAGGCCGCCCGGCCGCAGGAAATTGTATTCTTTCTCCGTTCCTGCACCGATAGAACGGTCATTCCGAGTCCTAGTATTCTTGATCCATTAATATGACGGCCTCTGTGGTTGAGCGGGCTAAGCCTTTGCCGGCGTACCTCACTGCAACGCAGAGGTTCCGGGTTCGATTCCTGGTATAGTAAATTTCGGAAACGTATTTTCTCCGTTATTTACTATGGTCTGGGTGTCTGGGATCGGCCCCAGAGTAGTCCGTTGTATATTACTCATAACACAAGCGTAACTTGCTTAATTTGGGGATACACAATGTGTGTGTTTGTCTGCCGATTATTATTATTATTATGATCTAGTATATACGTTATGAGATACATTTTTGATCTTTAAATAAAACTATCCCTAAATTAAGCACAAAATCTAATTTCCGTGGAAATCTCCAACGAGAAGAACTCGACAAAGTGAAATTATGAAAAGAGGGTGCGACCCAAAGTGGTTTTTGTTTAATAAAGTCAGTTTATAAAGTCCTTTCACAGACTTGTTCTTTTATTTTTCCGTTTTGAAGTTATACTTTAATAACTCCCTTCACTTTGTACGAGAAAGCTGCGATCGGATTCATTTTGGTTTAATAATGTTATTTTTCTCTTCGCAGTACTTTATTATCTATGGGGCGCCCACGGATAATATGTTGGTTGGAGTTTTTGGCGGGAACTGAAAGGAGACGTTGGGCTGTGCAGTTTTATTTTCTAAAAATGTGTAAAATTACTCTAAAATGAACAATAGTATTTGAGTAGTACATACATACATACATACATAACTTCACGCCAGTTCCCTTGTGGGGTAGGCACGAACAACAGAGTGCCATTTAGGCTTATTCTTACACACCTCACTTGCCTCTTTGACATTCATAACTCTTGTCATGCAAGCTCGTCTGTTCTTAAGGCTCCTGACATCACCTTTGAGTAGTAATTATGTGCTTTTGCAAGAACTGTGAACTATATAGCCAAATGTGGCCTTTCGAGTCTTCACAAGAACCCCGTTGAATGACGTCGATTGTAGCCTACAATACAACGGCGCCTGGCTTAAAGGCCTAGTTGCCAAGCCTTAAACATTAAAAAAAAAATTGTTGGTTCGGTAATTGTGTGTGTAAATGACCTAGATTCTTGGACTAGAAAAGCAGAAGTTCCATCAACCTTGAGATCGGCCCTCTTCTGGCTCGGTTCAGGTTGCACACAGGAACAGCACACTGAATTCCACTATTAAGCTAACAGTTCATACAAAGTTTGAAGGATAGTAAATGTTCTTGGTACGGCTAGGAATCACAAGTTGATGAGCGCACGGCGCGGTGTGGTTCTCGTCAAGACGTTGACCTAAGTGTCCAAAATGGCTGTCCTTACCCTGCTCTGCATTGTCTTGCTCTTAAAAAATAAAAATCTAGAAACCGATTGCAGCGCCATCAACCGGGACCAATTGTTAATCTAAACCATTCTCGAATCTACTTGAAATAACACAAAAAATTTCACCAAAATCAGTCCCACCGTTAAAAAGGTGTTCAGCGGCGCCACCTACCGGGCCCAATCGTGGATTTAAACCATCCCGGGATCCACTTGAACACATACAAAAATAATTTCACCTAAATCGAGTTTAAATGCAGTCACCATCGCCAAAATCGGCCGGGAAAGATCATAACAAATGAATGGCTAGGCTGATGTTTTCTTAATGATGACTGATGTTTCTTTATTGATGAATATCATATTTTAATACTTATTATCCTATTCCGGACGAAGACAATTCCAAAAACACAAAAATCATAAAAATGATCCAGCCGTTCTTGAGTTATAAATGCTGTAACTAACACGACTTTCTTTTATATATATAGATTACGGCTGAAGTACTTTTTATGGTTTAACTAGCTGCGCCCGCGGCTTCACCCGAGTGGTGATTGAAAATCATTATGTTTTGGATAATTCACTCTATATCTTTATAAATTATAGCCTTTGTGTTATTCTGAGAGAGTTGGTCTCAAAGAGAGTGTCGGGGTGAAGGTAAGGAAAGGAATGCTCCGGTGGTTTGGGCATGTGGAAAGAATGACTAAACGGATATACAATGCAAAAGTGGATGGATGCAGAAGTCGTGGAAGGCCACGACACACCTTCCATGATCAAATTGATCGTGTACTAGCAGAAGGTGATGTCAGGAGCCTTAAGAACAGACGAGCGTGCATGACAAGACTTATGAATGTAAAGAAGCAAGTGAAGTGTGTAAGAATAAGCCTGAATGGCGCTCTGTTGTTCGTGCCTACCCCGCAAGGGAACTGGCGTGAAGTTATGTACGTATGTGTTATTCTGATGTGTAAGCTATATTACTGTAAAGTTTCATCAAAATCCATTCAGTAGCTTATGCGTGACAGAGTAACAAACATACATCTATACATCCATACATACATTCTCACAAACTTTCGCGTTTATAATATTTATAGGATAGTCAAATGACAAAAATATAGAATTCTTCATAGTTTGTGTAATATCACGCCCTTACCCAATTTTATTATTGTTTAGTTTCAGTTATCACTAAACGGCCTTGTATAAAATAATGCGGGTATTACGCTGGAACCGTTGTTTTTATTATGTTATCGGGATATTGGCACCACCGGAGGCAATATCCGGTTTTTACTTAGCTGTCAACTGATCCGGTTTTTGCTATTGTATTATTACATAAGTTACAGTTATTTTTATCAAAAGTGTTTATGAGTTTTCTTTTGTTTCTGCGGTTTTTGTGTTTTTTTAGTAGATATAATATTATAATATTTGGTTATACCGAGATTACAAATATTTTTTTCTGATTGATTTAGTAAAAAAAATAAGGTCTTTGAATCTAAAACACATTATGTAGCAGATCACTGCCAACAGGGAGCGTGCCCAGAAGGCTGGCTGCATTGCCACGCTGTATGGCAGTACTTATTTTTTGTGCAAAATATGAGCCAGCCTTCTGATCACGGGTAGTGACAAAGAGTTTCTTCGGCTTCGGTTCCTTTTTTTCTTGCGGCTGTCGTGATGTTAAGAACTGATCAATAGCATGGCACATTACATAACAGCTGCGTAAAGGTGACCAACGTCCACTGTTTATCTTCATTTAAATTACGCTGATAAATAAAAAAAATACCACATATAATATTTGATTTCACCCTAATATTAATACATACATATATAACTTCACGCCAGGGGTAGGCACGAACAACAGAGCGCCATTTATGCTTATTCTTACAGACCTCACTTGCTTCTTTGACATTCATAACTGTTGTAGCACTAATATGCGTAATATTAATACTTTATATTTACATTGTTTTGGGACTTAGGAAAATTTACGATTTTAATGACTTTATGTATAGCAAAAAAGAGTAGTTTTAGTTTAGTTTTTAGGCATTTGTTTTTTTTATTGCAAGAGTTCTTCAAGAGACAGGCAGACGGCCCACTTGATGAAATGCGGTTACCATCGCCTATAGACATTTGTAGCACCAAAAGTGCTACAAATGCGCTTCTGCACTCTTAAGGGAGACTGGAACCTGGTCACTAATGCCAGAACACAACACAAGGTTGTTATGGCGACATACTTTAGAACCGGGGTGGTAGCCATCCAGTCGGGCAAGAGAAGTCACAGAAATCGTCATTAATTCGAATAATGTAAGGAATGTTACGTCTTAATGAATTTTGTTATAAGGGATATGCTTATAACAAAATTCATTAACGCGTTTAGAAGTAAAAGTGATATAAAAGGTTTACAAAATTATACATTGCTTGTTAAATAACAGTCCTCTTTGGACAGTTCAGGAATAAAGGAAACAAGGGCAATAATTCACTTAGTTCTAAAGTAAAAACAAATTCGCTACGAAATCTTCCACTTCAGCAAACTTTAATGGAATGACAAAACACCGTAGTCACCCTCATAAACCTTAAATTCAAACACCCCGCCGGCGATGTCAATAAATCGTGGCACTAATCCAGATACATCGATCAGCAAAGAACGTCGCGTTGGAATTGTATGGATACTCTTTAAACGTAGCCTAACCGGCTAAAAGTTTAACCGGTTGTAAATGAAAATAAATCTACATTTTTTATTTAAAAATATACATATCAGAGATATTATTTTTATGATATTGACGAAATGTAAGAATGACTAAACAGATATATAATGCAAAAGTGGATGGATGCAGAAGTCGTGGAAGGCCACGACACACCTTCCATGATCAAATTGATCGTGTACTAGCAGAAGGTGATGTCAGGAGCCTTAAGAACAGACGAGCGTGCATGACAAGAGTTATGAATGTCAAAGAGGCAAGTGAGGTGTGTAAGAATAAGCCTAAATGGCACTCTGTTGTTTGTGCCTACCCCGCAAGGGAACTGGCGTGAAGTTATGTATGTATGTATGATATTGACGACGTCAATTATCGCTAGTTCTAATAAGAAATCAGTGCCATCAACGTCGCGTAAAAATTGAATAGATGCTCATTTAACACGACCTAATCAGTAGCAGTTTCAGTGGGTGTAAATAAAAACAAAAAAATCTTTAATTGTTATAAAGTAAATATGTATAAGAGGTTATTTTATGAACCTTTAAATTCGAACCATTTTGTGGGAAGTACAGGTACTGCCAGATGAACCACCCTGATGTTTCTTCTATCATCTTAAAACGGACTACTGCGAGTTTGATTTCGCCAACGTGCGACTGCCTTAATATTGCTGGCAAGGATTTTCTAAGTTACCGGAGGATTAGTTCCCGCTCCTTGTCACAAAGTGAGATCGGTATGAGAGAAAGCCGCCACATGTTGTTACAATGTGCTGATGATGATGAAAAATACACTGAAGAAATAGGTATATCAAAATTACGAACGTTCGAAACCTGTCAATCCCGTTTTGCAAAAGCATATACTGTCAGATTCCCTAAAATCAAGAGGCCCGTGTTTAGCTGTACTCCTTCATATGCCGATGTTATATATAGGAACGGTAGTATGGACGTGATAGGTCGGTTATACAGATGCCATCCTGTCAATTCCATTGAAAAGGGTTTACATGAATAATTGCCATATATAGCTTAGATTATTATCAGATCCGGGTTTTCTGATACATTTAATCCACGATAAATGCAAACATTGATCGATGGAAATTAATTCCCGAAATAAAAATTAATGTGAAACACTAATAAATCTGAATATGGCCACAATATAACTTATTTCACAGAATATACTAAAGCTAGCTTAGAACATTATATGACACAAAACCTAACAAAGAAAATTTGAATATCAATGTCTCTTGTTGTCTATAAATCTCGAGTCTTGACAGTTTGATTGGCAATTATTCCTTTTTTAACCGGATGTACAGGTTTAACCGGAAGCACAGATATAACCGGATGTACGCTGAAACAGGACGGATATACGACCCACTGTGTTAAATGCACGGTAGTACGGAGATTTACTAGCACTTCTATATTTAACATTAAATTATAACAGTGAAGTTTGCCTGTAAAATCCACAGAACAGAAATATTCCTACATGATCTGTATTTTATATAGGACAATCATAAATAATTTAAATTTAAAAGACTTTATTCATTTTCAGTTTTTTAAATAAGAATTCTCATTGCGCGAATCCAAATCGCTTACAGTGACTTTCTTATATTTACGAAGTACAAGTCTAAAAATTCTAATAAGTTCCATGAAATTGCTTTTTACATAAATTCCATCCGTTTTATATACTATCAAGAATTATCCTTTCAGCGTTTTCTCTTTTACTGCATTTCATCGGAAATAGTCGAGAGAGGGCACTCGACCGGCAAATAAATCGGACACACGATAAAAAACCTATTTCATCGATGTTTTACCGTTTCATTTCGCATTGGAGATTTGTACGGTTACAGTGAAACAGTAATACAAGTTAATTAAGCGTAATATTTTAAATTTCTACTACTACATACTCTAATAACTAACATTTTGGTCTTACGCCTAAAGGAAGGTTTGCACTGAAAATCAGCGTTGTGTCGGATATTATTCCGACACAGCAGTATGCTGAGTGCAAACCTTGTTTGCTGAAAATGCGGCGTACAAATTCTCAAAATATGCTTTTGTGTATAGAAATGTATAAGGAATGTAATTGCGTCACAATTTCTTCAAATAAAGTTTTTCTTTCTCTCTTTCTTTCTAATACTGCAGACTTAAATTTACATACAAGTTGATTATTATTAGTTATTACACGCCAGATTAGTAATAATATATTACTACAAGGTATTTGTATTGTTTAGTGTGATATTAGTAACTGTTTTTACTTAGTGTATGTTAGTAATTTACACTGTAGTTTTAGGTAGTTATATATTTTCTTGCCTAAATTTAGGTTTATCCTATGAGTGTTGAATGTGACAATTTTGTGTTATTAAATTTGGTTAATGTTGTGTGTAATGTGTACGTGCAGTATACACTGTAATGAAATATTAAATTGTGTTGAGTTTATAAATACTCGTATTTAAAATACTATGATTGTTTATATTTTATCCGTGCGGGAACGGAGAAAGAATACATTTTCCTGCGGCCAGGCGGCCTGTCGTAAGAGGGGACAAAATAACCCACAGTAGGGCATTTGCCCGACTAGATGGTTACCACCCCTCGGCTAAAGTATGTCGCTATAACAACCTTGAGTTGTGTTCCAGCATTAGTGACCAAGTACCAGTCTCCCTTAAGAGAGTAGCAGCGCATTTGTAGCAACCTTGGTGTTGCAAATGTCCATAGGCGATGGTAACCGCTTTCCATCAAGTGGGTCGTCTGCCTGTCTGTTGTACTACTGCAATAAAAAAAAAACACTACTCGAAAAATAAAAAGGAATACTATTTTTTCATATACATGTACTATTTGAATTATCAAGTGAAAGTTTTAAGTCTACGGAAAATTCCTATATAGCCGTAGAATAACCACTGTCCAGGTTTATTCTCCTTGTCCAAATAATAATAATATCTAAAAGCTCCAAGACGTTGGATAATTTAAAAAAGAAAATTTGTCAACTAACAAAAGCTAATTATTTTTTAAATTCTTCAGTATCATTCTTACATAATATTTAATACATATTAATCTTACTTATTTATTTTACCTGTGGAGTAAGTAATGGCAACCGTTCAATCGTATTTATGAATCCAATATGGCGTCTATGACTTTTTCATCCTGAATTTTATTAGTATTTATTGCCTATCGATTTATAACTTTAATAATCTTCTCAGTATAATAATAAAAATTTAGTGAAAATGAAGTCCAACTCCCCTATTCATAACTGTTATGGGGGTTTACAGGTTCATTACATTTATTATTCAGAATGAGATTATGAAAAATATTTTTTAATCTAATTTCTAACGAGCTTATAAACCTCGTATAACTGTTATGAACGACTGTATAAGGATTCCATTTTTCTCTCTAAAATGGCTATGGAAACATAAAAATAATAAGTGGCGCGGCGTTGCCATATAGAATTTGAGGGATTTAATATTAGGTAGATCTTTCGCTGGTATGCGAATCTGCTATAAACAATATCACAAAAATATATTTAAATCTACAAAGTCAAAGGAAATTATAAATTGATTATATTTAAATAAAACTTATAAAATGTAAGGGTCATTATTTCCCTACTGGAAATTGTAGAGCTGTCTGCATACATCCGGATATAAAAAGGTTGTTGGATGTTCGTCGAATAAACTGGATTTTCCTGTTTCAATATACGTGCATCCATCAGTGCATGCGGACCCAGTTATCCAGTTATTCGATATATTTCTATATAATACAAGGTTTGGTATAGAGATGAGATGGAAGCTTTTATCGATATTAATATTGATATTTTTATTTTATTATAAAAATATATGTGACCACAGCTTAGTTCGAGCGGGCTTTGGACTTAATGTTCATATCTTATAAACCATACAAGATATCAACATCAAACATGCTAAAATTTAGGATAAAATTCCTGTTTTAGATACTGATTTTTTTCTAAAACCAGTGAGCCCTTTTGAAGTCTATTAGAGACAAACTTTCAAGTAGGTTGACAGAAAAAATCCAGTAATGGTAATATTTGATTATATTTAGTATAACTAGTAGTTTTGATTTTAATTTTATCATTTATACTGTTCCGTGCAGGAACGGAGAAAGAATACAATCTCCTGCGGCAGGGTGACCTGTCGTAAGAGGCGACAAAACAACCCACAACCAGGTAGTAGGGCATTTGTCCGACTGGATGGCTACCACCCCTGGTCTAGAGTATGCCGCCATAACAACCTTGAGTTGTGTTCCGGCATTAATGACCAGGTTCCAGTATCACTTAAGAGAGCAGCAGCGCATTTGTAGCACCTTTGGTGTTGCAAATGTCCATAGGTGATGGTAACCGTTTTCCATCAAGTGGGCCGTCTGCCTGTCTGCTGAACTCACGCAATAAAAAAAAAATCATAAGACAGTTTAATTCTAATAAGATAGGTTGATGTTCCCTAATTATAGCTCGTTTAGTGCTGGAGTAATCCCTGGGAATGTACAGTTATATGAAAAATTACCATTATTGTAGATATTAACTTATTTATGGCATTGTAATTAGCATTTATTTTGGTATTAACACGATCAATAATTCTTATCGATATTAATAGTTTAATAGAATTATGTCACATCTCTTTTGTCTTGGAGCTCGTCCAAGCCATCTAGTCGATGGATGCAGCGTAATTCAATGGATTCGAATCTTGTTATACGATAGACCGCATTCGCTTATCTACCTGCTGCAGATATTGCCTTGGTATGATTATAAAGAACTATAAAACATTTAATAAATGAACAGAGAACTATGCATACCCTCTTTTAAGCATATTGTGTTCACGGAGTTTTTATGGAGACGAAGTACGAAAACTAAAATGTATATAAAATAAATTTTTTACAATTTTCTTTTTATTGCAGGAGTTCAGCAGACAGGCAGACGGCCCTCTTGATGGAAAGCGGTTACCATCGCCTATAGATATTTGCAACACCAAAGGTGCTACAAATGCGCTGCTGCTCTCTTAAGGGAGACTGGAACCTGTTCACTAACGCCGGAACACAACTGAAGGTTGTTATGGCGACATACTTTAGACCAGGGGTGGTAGCAATCCAGTCCGGTAAACACCCTACCACCTGGCTGTGGGTTGTTTTGTGGCCTCTTACGACAGTTCACCCGACCGCAGTAAATTGTATTCTTTCTCCGTTCCTGCACGGATAAATAAAGATAATAATAATAATATAAATCAAAGCATTCAATGGTTACGTTTATACTCACATTTTCAAACATAATATTAAAATGTTGATAACAAATAATGACTAATAATCTTCAATTATTCATTTTTTAATAGTCTGTGAAGTGTATGTCAAGTTCAGAACAATAACTTACATAGCTTTATAGTTATTGTTCTGAGATGTCAAGGCAAAAAGTGTTTATTTTACATTTTGTGTGTTAAATTTCTATATATTATAAGATAATTATAACAATAAACCTGACATTAGATGAAATAATTTTAAAGCCATATCATGGTAATGGCGAGTATTGTTATTAAGTAAAATGTTCAATTGTATTGATTTCATATCCATATTTCATTTATAGAGCTAATCTACATACGTGACTTCAGTCATTATTGGGTCGAATATTTTCATAATGCCGATGTAATGTGCGAGGGTAGATTAAGTTTTGTGGTGTGTAGATTTTTGTTACCTCATTAGCTGGAGTGACATACCTACTACTGGCGAGAACCCATTTTTCAATCCCTATGAAGAGAGTACAGAATAATTTGATGAGTGTTGTATCCCTATATGAATTAATTATCAAATATTAATATCATAAACCATAAATAATCTAATAAAATAAAAGAAAACTGAACTTATTTGTATTACTTAATTGTTCTTAATTTCACTTAAAACTATACACCCAAAATTTTGTTCAGGTACCTATGTGATTCAAAATCTATTCTCTAATAATTACAAATAGTAATGACGCAGACAAATCCAGTGTTATCGACGTCTTTGAAAATGAAGGTATTTATTTCAAAATGGAATCAGTATTGTATTATTTTCTATTATTTGCCAGGTGGTAGGGTATTTGCCCGACTGGATGGCTACCACCCCTGGTCTAAAGTATGTCGCCATAACAACCTTGAGTTGTGTTCCAGTCTCCCTTAAGAGAGCAGCAGCGCATTTGTGTAGCAACTTTGGTGGTGCAAATGTTCATAGGCGATGGTAACCGCTTTCCATCAAGTGGGCCGTCTGCCTGTCTGCTGATCTCCTGCAATAAAAAAATAAAAATATTCATTTGTTTTTGCCTTGGTGGCATATTTTCTCTTACTATATCTATTTCCTTTAAGGGGGTATGTTGTTATACCTCATTATGCTAACGTCATAGACAAAAGTCTTGTTGTATAGAATACAATTTAAAATTGTATGCTTCGGGCATGTGGAAAGAATGCATGATAAAAGAATGACTAAACAGATATACAATGCAAAAGTGGATGGATGCAGAAGTCGTGGAAGGCCACGACACACCTTCCATGATCAAATTGATCGTGTACTAGCAGAAGGTGATGTCAGGAGCCTTAAGAACAGACGAGCGTGCATGACAAGAGCTATGAATGTCAAAGAAGCAAGTGAGGTGTGTAAGAATAAGCCTAAATGGCGCTCTGTTCTTCGTGCCTACCCCGCAAGGGAACTGGCGTGAAGTTATGTATGTATATACAATTTGAAATTAAATCAATAATAAACGTCGAACAGATAGCTACAATCTTTTCTTCAAAAGATTTTTCCTACGCAGATCACTCATTGAAAGTCCACCACGTCTTCCGAAGAAATTTTAGTTACTGTTATAGGTGAACAAACGGCACATAAACTCCCCAGCAACACATCTTTACTTTATAATTATTACGTATATACATTCACACATTGTCGCATTTTTAGAAATAAATATTTTCATTCTTTCTGTTCGTAGTTTTTTTTTAATGTATTTTCAACTAATACATAGTTCTGTCTAAAGGACATATATATTATTTATAGTTACATTATAGCACGTTCTTGGACTCAACATTGTTTTAACCATGCTAGATTATACAGGGATAAAGTGTTCCACGAAATATGACGTAGCATAATGATTATCTTCTCCTGCAAAATATTTTAAAAGGCAAAGGAAATTTTTAAAAGCCAAACCGCGTTATCCAAAATCCCCCAGATGGGGGCATTAGTGAGATACCACTAAATCCTGGAGCACAGCCAAGGCTGATTCGGTCCGGCAGCCATAATCCAATGCACTGAGCTTATTATCCGGGTCACCGCCCGCGAATATCCGGTTGGGAAATATTTGTTTCATCCGGATGTCGCAAGCACTAATGCAGTGGTCGACCACCTTTAGCAGTGAAGGGTTACTTAGTAACAAAATGAAGGAACGCTTCGCTTTGGAATCGATTCATCATTTTGGGTAAACTGTTGTAATATTTTTTTTTTATTTTAATTGCCCGATTACATGGCGTCACAGACATTGTCCTCGTCATTTTTTATGATACAATAAAAAGTATTTATTTGCGTAAAGACATGTTACATATTAGTGACACCAATACAAGTACAAAGTTTCTCATGTTCTTAGTCTATTAGGTGATATTCAATAATAATAAGCAAAGATATAATTTACATACATACATACATAACTTCACGCCAATTCCCTTGCGGGGTAGGCACGGACAACACAGCGCCATTTAGGCTTATTCTTACGCACCTCACTCGCTTCTTTGACATTCATAGCTCTCGTCATGCACGGTCGTCTGTTCTTAAGGCTCCTCACATCACCTTCTGCTAGTACACGATCAATTTGATCGTGGAAGGTGTGTCGTGGCCTTCCACGACTTCTGCATCTATCCACTTTTGCATTGTATATCTGTTTAGTCATTTTTTCATCATGCATTCTTTCCACATGCCCGAACCACCGGAGCGTTCCTTTCCTTACCTTCACCCAGACACTCTCTTTCAGACCAACTCTCTTTCTTACTTCGGTATTTCGAACGCGATCCGCGAGCGTCACTCCGCAGATATAATTTGACGGCCTCTGTGGTTGAGCGGGCGAAGCCTTTGCCGTACCTCACTGCAACGCAGAGGTTCCGGGTTCGATTCCTGGTATAGTAAATTTCGGAAACGTATCTTCTCCGTTATTTACTATGGTCTGGGTGTCTGGGATCGGCCCCAGAGGAGTCCGTTGTATATTACCCATAACACAAGCGTAACTTGCTTAATTTGGGGTTATACAATGTGTGTGTTTGTCTGCCGATTATTATTATTATTATTATAATGTAATTTCTGAGATTTAATTATTTAAATAATTAAACTAAATTAAAAGTGAAATATACCTATACTAATAATATGTACAGCTTAATTTACAAACGCAGTCTAGAAATTTGAGTATTTCCAATTAAATAGTTTTCTTTTACTGGCGGCGTCCCATCTTTCAGCAACTAGCATGTCTGCCAGTACAGCTGCTGCACAACAGGAAGCCCTAAAACGCCGCAAATATTTCGCCATCGGAAATGGTTATATATTTGCGGCTTTTGGGGTCGAGACCCTGGGACCATGGGGGCCTGAGGCGCACAAACTATATCGAGACAGCGAAACGCATGGTAGACATCTGACGTGACCAAAATACTGGTCTATACCTCAGACAATGCATTAGCGTTGCTATACAGCGAGGTAATGTAGCCAGTCTTATGGCCGCGTTTCCAACTGACAGCGGTTTGGTACTAGATTTTATAGTTTGATTTTAATTTGTATGTATAGTTTTATTTAATTTAATTGTATAACTAATTGAAGATTATACTAGTCGGTAAATATCTTCTGCAAATTATTATCATCAATCTCCAATACTTTTCTTAGTTTTCCGTAGCTATCTATATATTAATACATGAAGCAAAAACGCAGCAAACACTTTGTACCCCTTTTTACGAAAATTGCGCGGACGGAGAAGTATGAAATTTCGCACACTTATAGTTTGTATAGAGGAGTGCAGAATGCTAATGTTTTTTTTAAATTATGTATAAAAATACATTAAATCAATAAAAAAAGAACATTACACACACTACCATGTATTTGACACACACACGCATATATACTCTTTTGTTTATTGTTAAAGTCAAATGAACAGTGTAGCCTTGGCGTAATCTGTGATTATAGAAGTATAGTCTTTGACAACAGAACCTTAATAATGTTCTAGGAGTTTTTGGCGGGAACTGAAAAGAGACGCTGTGCTGTGCAGTTTTATTTTCTAAAAATGTGTAAAATTCCTCTAAAATGAACAATAGTTGTAGGATATTGATAGTTTTTGAGTAGTAATTATGTGTTTTGTGAGAAATGTGAACTGTATAATCAAATGTGGCCTTTTGAGTTGTCACAAGAACTCCGTTGAATGGCACTAGATGATTACCTACAGTTCAACTGCGCTACACATAGGCTTAAGAAAATGAAGAAACTGTATTGTAAACTAAGATCTGGCTTAAAGGCCTAGCTGCCAAGCCATAAGCTTAAATAAAATAAAATAATGTTCAAACTTATAATTTAAATTAATTATTATGGTCGAATTTCGAACACGGACGACCTAGTGCAACGAAAACAGCGTATGTCCGTCAGATCTACGGAATCTACTGTACTGACAAGCACTTGGCCCATTTTTTGTGTTATTACTTTCACTACAACATTGAAGGCTTTTATATATTCAGTAAAAAATGTTCAAAGCTCTCATTTTTCATCGTGTCGTTGGTCGGAACAAATCTAATATTACTGTACAAACTGAATTCTATCTGCGCGCCAATTACTTTTGAATATTTTACAACCCGTATACATGAAATTTTAATACAGGAAGCATTGGGCATGATAGATGTAGTGATGTAGATATACATACAAGGCGTATGATAAAATACATATATGGCGTACTAGCTGCGCCCGCGGTTTCACCCGCGTGGTGATGGAAAATCGTGTTATATTTTTGATAATTCACACTATATCTTTATAAATTATAGCCTATTTCTTATTCTTATGTGTAAGCTATATTAATGTAAAGTTTTATCAAAATCCATTAGTCCAGTAGTTTTTGCGTGAAAGAGTAACAAACATACATCCACACATCTATACATCCATACATCCATTCTTACAAACTTTCGCGTTTATAATATTTATCTATACTAATATCATAAAGGTGATGTCAGGAGCCTTAAGAACAGACGAGCTTGCATGACAAGAGTTATGAATGTCAAAGAGGCAAGTGAGGTGTGTAAGAATAAGCCTAAATGGCACTCTGTTGTTCGTGCCTACCCCGCAAGGGAACTGGCGTGAAGTTATGTATGTATGTATGTATGTAATATTATAAAGCTAAAGAGTTTGTTTGTTTAAACGCGCTAATCTCAGGAACCGCTGGTCCGATTTGAAAAATTCTTTCAGTGTTGAATAGTACATTTATCGAGAAAGGCTATAGGCTATATTATATTTTGAAAAAAATAGGGATCCTTACTAATAGTCCAATAATGTAACCCAAGGTGTAAAAAATGACCCGAAAAAATTCTTACACGGCGTGCGCTGCGAAAACTATTGATTCTAGAACAAAACAATATACTACCACTTTGCAGAACATATAATTGTCTACAAAAAATATTGCGTAACCATATGTCTAACTATTGTAGTTATCTCACAATAAGTGTTTTCTTTTATTTTTTTAAATAATTAAAATGTCGTCGCTCCACAAACTCTTTATTTTGTACCTTGATATTAATCCTAATCAAAATAAATTACTCCATATTCAAGACGAATTCAATACCTTTCTAGAATTTTTTGAATCGATATTTAAAATATAAGTATTAGTGTTGTAGCCAAATATACTAATATTGTTTGATTGAACGCGTTAATCTCAGGAACTACCGGTCTGATTTGAAAAATTCTTTCAGTGTTGGATAGACCATTTATCGAGGAAGGCTATAGGCTATATATCATCACGCTAAGACCAATAGGAGCGGAGCACCAATGAAGAAGAATGTTTCAAAATCGGAGGGTTTTGAAAGCAAATTCCACGCGGACGACGTCGCGGGCACAGCTAGTTAAAAATAAGATATTATAATTAAAAATAGCTTTAGAAATAAGTTATTTTATACTTTTTAGCTTTTGAAGTCGGTTTTTTAAAAGTTAATTTAATTCATTATTTTTCTTTTATTCCAATCTATATATATAAAAATCAATTGCTGTTCGTTAGTCTCGCTAAAACTCGAGAACGGCTGGACTGATTTGGCTAATTTTATTTTGAATTATTTGTGGAAGTCCAGGGAAGGTTTAAAAGGTGAGTAAATATGAAAAAAATGCTTGGAATGTAGTAAAATCAACAATTTCGCTTTCCCTTAGAAACTATTTCTACAGTTATGAGGCGGTACGAAGTTTGCGGGTCAGCTAGTATAGAGATACATATATATAATGTAAACCGCCAAGTGCTATGTGAGAAGGAAGTGAGTGAAAACAGCCGAATGCTATTTGGACCTACTTATGCAAAATGGAACCAACCCACATATTGACAGTTTTGAGAAAAAGCAGTTTATATTAAAATTTTGCGTACAAAAAAATATGTCTATATTTTGGAAAAAACATTTAGAATATTGTATATTATATTTTCTCGTCAGGAGCCTTAAGAACAGACGAACTTGCATGACAAGAGTTATGAATGTCAAAGAGGCAAATGAGGTGTGTAAGAATAAGCCTAAATGGCACTCTGTTGTTCGTGCCTACCCCGCGAGGGAACTGGCGTGAAGTTATGTATGTATGTATATTTTCTCGTTATGATTTTTATTGAGTCGATAGAAGGTGCATTTTGAAAGTCTTCTGCATACTTAACCCAATTTTGGCATGTCTGTGGATTGGTTCTGTTTTGCATAAGTAGGTCCATTTAAAATATAAGCGAGTGAAAAGATACTTAGCCTATGTTTATATGCACAATTGCAATATGTATCCATACACAAGTGCAAGTATAGACTAAAACAAATATGGATGGATTGTATGAAGGATGATATCATGATTTGTGGTGTGACAGAGGACGTGTATCAGAATGCAGTAGTGTAGAAGGAGAAGATATATTATGCCGACCCCAAATAATTGGGAGAAGGCGCGAGAGCAATAATTCCTCAAGTTTTTTTTTTTTTTTTTTTGTAGACCCGGGGTTCTCCGTCATAGGGCAGGACAGAGGCAATCTTTTCTTAGTTTTATTGCTATATAGGTTTCAGTTTTTTTCCTATCTTATAGCTTATTAATTGCATGCAAAGAACTACTACTATTGGGATAATTCCTCAAGTTAGATAACAGTAGAGTTGGGTAGGACATAATTTTAAAATGTGTTTGTAAAAGTTCTTCAAATGAGGCGTGGAGATTTGTATGGTTTGTATCGCGGCAGTACATTGGAACAAAACTTTTAGTTCGGAAATATTCGTTAAGAATCGGATGTGATCGGCCTCAGTCACCTCATTTTACTAGCAGTCATGTCATGTTGTCTCTCTTTGACATGTGAATCCGTAGAGGCGTTATTGTACCGCTGTCCTCTTTCCGTCTTCGTCTTACATTTGACGCTTGAGTATTAGCGCGACAAAAATTTTGCAGTAGTCATATTTAAATTTTGAACCGTACTAGTACAAATCTATTTTATACGGGACGAATGAAAAGCCTCACACGTGTGATAATAGTGTGGGAAGTTCATTTATAAAATTAATATATCTACAGTATGGCACGTAGAATAAAATATTTATTAAATGCTTAAATAGAGCAGCGTATGAATTTCAACAGAACGCAATCACTGCAGATTTAATTAAATAGAATGGTTAATTAAGTTTGTTAGTTAAATATGCGATTTTAATTTTCAGCGTCTGATTTTCAGCAAACCGCAATACTGTAGAAATCTATAGTTCGTATCTAGAGATGAAAGTGTTATTATGGCCAGTGCCTACAATTATTTTACTATTCATTCACTTGCCAACTATTGGTTGAATTTTGATATTATTTATATGAAGCTACGAAGTCGTGGTAGCGTGGGTGGGTGCGGGTTCAATCCTGGCCGGAACGCATGCACAACAAGTCAGTTTCCTGATCTATGTGCATATTGTTACAATTACCATGCTAATAACGGTGAAGGAAAACATCGTGATGCAACCTGCACATCCAGATAACCGATGTGTCAAACCTGCCAAACCGTCTTGGACAAGCGTGGCGGGCATAATGTCCGCCCCCCCCCCCCCATAATGGGTGGCTCGAGCCAGTGCCAGTGGAACATTTATGGGCTGATATTATTATTATTATATGGAGCTTATGTTGAATTTTAACCGAGACTAAGGTAAACGAACGGTCGATAAGATATAGAAACCGGTCATTAATAAACATTTGGAAACTGTCGGCAGAAGAGTTTAAAATTTAAAATGATTCAAAAATGACATCATTAATTTTGAAGTGAAACTTCTATATTTTTTATTTATTTTTTTATTGCAGGAGATCAGCAGATAGGCAGACAGCGCACTTGATGGAAAGCGGTTACCGTCGCCTATGGACATTTGCAACAGCAGGTTGCTACAAATGCGCTGCGGCTCTCTTAAGGGAAACTGGAACCTGGTCACTAATGCCGGAACACAACTCAAGGTTGTTATGGCGGCATACTCTAGACCAGAGGTGGTAGTCGAGAGGTAGGTAGTCGGGTAAATGCCATACAACCTGGCAAATATAGGGGGTCTTAGGATTATTCTATCACGAAAAAGCATTATGGCCGCGTGGAGGAGCGGCATAAATTTAGACTAGACGTGATACACCTAATCTAACCAAATCATGATTTGCAGTAAACCTGCGAAAAATTGAAATGTGTGCTGGGACACATAGTAGAAGTGGAACTTGAAGTTTTACGGGCAGGTTTTCAAATTGGACAAGTACATTAACAATCTGCCCGTAAAACTTCAAGTTAAAATTTTGTTGCCATTCGTTTTTGCACTTGTCCGTTGAAGTTTCACTTCTACTATGCGTCCCAGCACACATTTTTATTGTACTATTTCTGAAAAAAAAAATATATACAGAATATTTGGAAGCCAAGTTCATAAAGCATTCATGAAGCGAATTTGCTTTCTCGCTTACGCATTTACATATTTTTGAGGATAATTTACAAAATTTATTTACGAGAAATGTCTATTTCACAAATGTATTTATAGTATTGTTACGAGTTGCGAGACTCGAATTAAAATGCCATTAGAATTATTATAGAGTTTATTAGAACTATACAAACACGTATAAGACAGGTACAAATATGGGTATAATCGAACACAACAAATCCAAACGTAATGCAGAAGGTCATAATTCAATAAAACGTGCAAAGTCCGTCACTAATAGATTCCCGATTGTACACACGTCACGCCTTGATCGTAGTTGTCGCTGTACTGCCTCCCTCCCTCACTCCGGCCATCGTTTTATACTGCACAAATGCAATGTGCTCGCTTGGCAACGTAGACCGAATTTCCTAGAATCAGCTGGTACTTTATAACCCGTAACACCTGGCTAATGATAACAATTAGTTCAAATGCTGACAGGTAATAAATGTACTTCTACAAATCTGTACGTGGTATTTGTCTTTGTCGGCGCCTAGGTTGTAACAATATTATAAAATTCTAAAAATGCCGTGTCTGTACATTGAAGCTATTAAAAAAAACAACAACTATTAACAATATATTAACGACGGAAAACAATTGCACATTTTTTTAGATTTCTTTATTTTGTTTGATATTCACGTAAAAATTACTCGGCCGATTTCGATGTGGTTTTCGCTGGTCGACAGCTAAATCTTAGAATTAAAATTTGCGCTACTTTTTATTTGAATTTTCCCAGGAGCGATTTGAAGTTATTCGGGTGCAGAAAAGGTAGCTTATTCCAACAGTTTCCACTAAATCGATAGCTTAAATTCCTTTTTTTAAATGCTGCGATCCTCTGTGTCACGGGAATCCTGCGGGAACTTCAAATCAAACGTCTTAATAATAAAATTACGAATGTCTCACATACATACATACTTACGATTTGTATACAATTTTTTTTACTGTCAATAAGCTTTTTTAAAAAGGTTTTTAAATACAAGCTTTTGAGATCCTACATATCATGTAGCAGCAGAGTGCTAACCAAGACAAGTAAAACGAGCCCAAACACGACGGGTCTATCTTGTTTAGTACAGGAGTTCCTATGGCCACGTTCCGACTCCATCATCAGATCAGCTCCATGGTACCATATTATTGCATTGTCACGCGATATACACATACGTGCAAAATTTCAGCTCAATCGGAAACCGGGAAGTCGATCAAATTTAACTTGAAAGATTCCGTTACATACGTATGAAGCTAATAAAAGCATATTAAAAAAAACTTCTGTGATGAAAGCTTTTTCGAATTAAAATTATTATTTGATAATAATAATGAAAGAAATTAGTAATCAAAATACTCACAAAATGAAGCACACTTTGAATATTTTGTAATTAATATTTTGTTTAACCTATTACCGACAAAATATTTATAAATATGTATAACGATCCTTCGGATTTAGTGCCTTCGCCTGTTATCTCTAATCTACTGTTACGACCGAGGTGCCGACAAAGGCGAATTCACACGTGCAGCCCTGTAGAAACACATTTTATTACCTTTTCGGCATTTTGACTTCTTTTGTTTACTCAGTGTCTAAAAGTGATTAGAAAAACAGCCCATTGTGTATTGTATAATTTATGGCAGTCATAAGCCAGGTGTGATTCTAGGAAATTCGGTCACGCGACCGAGCAGACATATTGCATCGGTGCAGTATAAAGCATGCCTCGATGGACGAGGCAGTCGACCGATAATCACAAGCGGAGCAAGACCTGTGACATTCGGTAATCTATTTAGTGACGGACTTTGCGCGGGTTATTGAATCCTGCATAACGTTTGGACTGGTTGTGTTCAGTTTTATTTGTACATGTGTAATAAGTGTTTATACAGTTCTAATAAACTACAACTCGTAACACTATGTACAAAATAATTTTTGTTATAGTCTGTAAAATGAAAATTAATGTATTTATTTTAAAACAGAATATTACAGAACGAAGAAGAAATATTACAGAAAGTGATACATTCATGACTTTCAGTTACTTACTGAACTTTTAGAAATTGTTAAAGGAGAAGAAGCGGCGCAACAAACTCACCAACAACATATCTTTACTACACTATTATATATGTCTTTGAAGACCACGGGCCATAAAAATGGCCCGGACTTTTAGACGGATTGCGTGGGGCATAGGAAGGCCAACACGTAGAGGCCCCTTGACAAATTTAATGTAAATGTGACGTGACAATGTCCGGCGATTATCGCTGTCTACACCATATAATAATGCACTCAAGGATAAGCCCCGGCCAGTGTAGGACTGTTGTGGGAAATATTGTGGTACTAGGGGTTTGGGAATATGAGGACTAAGGCGTCTGCCTGTCGCAATGTTCGGGGAACATGGAAAAATGGGCAGACGGTGACTCGCCACTCCCTGCAAGGGCCCCAAAAATAGCAAGACAGGGGTAACAAGGGCGAGAGTGGCTAAGGAGTGTCAAGAGGCTGCAGGTTCACTGAAGCTACTTCCGACGTTATGCCATGTATCACTTACAGCCCTGGAGCTTGAGTCTTAGCTTTAGCGATCTCCACTCCGTGCCGGTTGGTTAAGGCAAGCACGGAGTCAGGTCCGAGGTGTCGGTACTCACCTAAGGCTTCACCACAAAGCCCCCCTGCAAGCCTATTATTATTATACATGCATGCTTTTTTATTGCATGAGTTCAGCAGACAGGCAGACGGCCCACCTGATGGAAAGCGATTATCGTCGCCTTTGAACATTTGTAATGTCAACAGTGCTACGAATGTGTTAATAACAGCCCATAAGTGACGCACTGCTGGGCTCGGGCCTTCCGCTGTATGGGAACGGACAGTATACCCGCCACGCTTGTCCAAGGCGGCTTGGCAGGTTTGACACATCGGTTATCTCGATGTGCAGGTTGCATCACGATGTTTTCCTTCACCGTTGTTAGCACGTGGTAATTGTAACAATATGCACATTAGGTCAGAAAACTGCTTTTTTTTTCTCTCCTCTCTCCGAGCGAACGAGATTGCTCGGGCTTATAACTTTTGGGGGTTTTGTATATATATGTATATATAATAAATAATATCAGCCCATAAATGTCCCACTGCTGGGCTCGGGCCTCCCATTATAGGGGGGAACGGACGTATACCCGCCACGCTTGTCCAAGGCGGCTTGGCAAGTTTGACACATCGGTTATCTCGATATGCAGGTTGCATCACGATGTTTTCCTTCACCGTTGTTAGCACGTGGTAATTGTAGCAATATGTACATTAGATCAGAAAACTGTCAAGTGGTGCATGCGTTCCGGCCATTATAGGGGGGATACCTCTCTTCGAGCGAACGAGATTGCTCGGGCTTATAACGGATCGAACCCGCGCCCTTTGAGTTTGGGACGCGTGCACTAGCCATTACGCTACCACGACTCCCGTATATATATGTATTTTATTTTAATTTTCTTTTCTTTTTCTTGATCTTTTGATCTGTTCTTTATTGGTTGTCTCTTTTTTTCGTTTCGTATCTCTTTATTTCTTTTTAATTTTTCCAAAAATATGTTTTACAAAGTTTTCCTATTACTACTACATTTATTATTATATCTAATTTAGTACAAGGTCATTTTAAACTAAGATTCTAAAAGTTGTACAAAATTATGTCTAGTCTTGATTTTTGTACAGATTTTCTTATTTCTACGTTATGTATTCTATTATAGGCACTACATTGATACACGAGTATTTATTTTAATTTCGTGGCAACGTATTTATTGTTGGTTTTTTTATTAAAATTTATTTATTTGTTTTTCTACAATTTAAATATTATATAAGTAGAATTAGTTTTTATTAATTATTATTCTCATTTATTATTTAATTAACAAAACTGGTTCGTTTTGGTCTTACACCTAAAGGAAGGTTTGCACTGAAAATCAGCGTTGTGTCGGATATTATTCCGACACAGCAATACCGAAGTAAGAAAGAGAGTAGGTCTGAAAGAGAGTGTCGGGGTGAAAGTAAGGAAAGGAATGCTCCGGTGGTTCGGGCATGTGAAAAGAATGCATGATGAAAGTATGACTAAACAGATATACAATGCAAAAGTGGATGGATGCAGAAGTCGTGGAAGGCCACGACACACCTTCCATGATCAAATTTATCGTGTACTAGCAGAAGATTATGTCAGGAGCCTTAAGAACAGACGAGTGTGCATGACAAGAGTTATGAATGTGAAAGAAGCAAGTGAAGTGGGTAAGAATAAGCCTAAATGGCGCTCTGTTGTTCGTGCCTACCCCGCAAGGGAACTGGCGTGAAGTTATGTATGTATGTATGTTTGTACAGCAATATGCTGAGTGCAAACCTTGTTTGCTGAAAATGCGGCGTACAAATTCTCAAAATATGCTTTGTGTATAGAAATGTATAAGGAATGTAATTGCGTCGCAATTTCTTCAAATAAAGTCTTTCTTTCTTTCACTACATTCTTATTTTTACTCTCTTACTTCCGCTATCGCAAGCTTCTTCTATCTATTTGGTCTATTGTATATAATTCTGTTTTTATCCTACTATATTATTTTACCTGCTATATTCTTACTTACTATCTATTTTTGTATTTTTTGCTTTTTATGTTTTTAGAACTACATTTTGCTTGTTTAATTGCTCTTAATTGTTTGTACATTATAAATATATCACTAAATATATAATAATTATACAGATTATATATCTACCGTGTTCGTAATACCGAAGTAAGAAAGAGAGTTGGTCTGAAAGAGAGTGTCGGGGTGAAGGTAAGGAAAGGAATGCTCCGGTGGTTCGGGCATGTGGAAAGAATGCATGATGAAAGAATGACTAAACAGTTATACAATGCAAAAGTGGATGGATGCAGAAGTCGTGGAAGGCCACGACACACCTTCCATGATCAAATTGATCGTGTACTAGCAGAAGGTGATGTCAGGAGCCTTAAGAACAGACGAGCGTGCATAACAAGAGTTATGAATGTCAAAGAAGCAAGTGAGGTGTGTAAGAATAAGCCTGGCGCTCTGTTGTAAGGGAACTGGCGTGAAGTTATTTATGTATATATGTATTATATATCTATTGTTTTATTTCTACTGATTACGCTTTTCACTGCCCTTAAGCAAAATGCAATGAAATCTTCTACATTTCTTTTAGACATGAGTTCCGCCAACAGAAAACTGCTTAAGTGCATGCTTTCCGGCCAGGATCGAATCCGCGCCGTTTGAGTCTAGGACGGCTTCTACGGCTATAAATGTGTTGCTGCTCTCTAATGAGACTGAAATCTGGCCACTAATGTCGGAACACTACTCAAGGTTATTAAATAGAACGGTACTTGCCGTTTAAAATTCACATCATTACCATATTCCAACATGTACATAATGATCGTACACCATATTGATTGTACGCATCGACAGATTTCAGATAGCTAGGTAAACTTTGCGTGGGTATTGGTCCTCATTTACACAGTATTGTAATCATGGGAGAAGATTATTAAGGAATGATAATAGTCTAATAAAAATATGACTCATAACACGCTATTTTTAATAAATATGACATATAATATTGTTACGTGCGAGCGGGGGTACGCACTTGGGATTGGAAGGAAACACCAGTTCTTTTAAGTAACGCTTTTATTGACTTACACAGCCGCACGTAATACCTCTCCGCAGGGTTGCCCCTATACGCACGACTAACGATGCACTGTCCCGAGGATAAGGTGTCTCACTCACAATATAGTCGCCGATATTGTGCAGACCACGTCCTGCTACTGCAGTGCTCACCTCCGATATAACCGCATGTAGCTCGCTTTTGGTTTGTCTCTTGAACTACGCTACACTTCTCCTTCACCTAACTGTCCACTAAACTTGTGACTAAATCCACCACTTAACTCATCACTGTCTTCTATTAATCTCTCTTCCAACTCTTCCGTATCGCACTTGTCGCTTCGCTGCCTTGAACTTAACTCAGCTCTAAACTGCCCGGTAGGCGCACCTTACGCTGCTTATATACCCGGAAGATTCTTCTAGAATCCATAATTTCGTTATTCTTTTATATGCTATCCATCCCTTTCTATATATCTATCTATCTCTGTCTTTTCCTTCCCGAACCTTCTAACCTAGAACTTTCGTTCATCATCCATCTCTTTCTTGTATCTTTTTGCTTTTTACGGTTTTAAGCGCGGTAATTTTATTTGATTTTGGTTTTTCCGATTTAATTGCTCTTAATTGTTTGTACATTATAAATATATCACTAAATATATAATAATTATACAGATTATATATCTAACGCGTTCGTAATACCGAAGTAAGAAAGAAACTCTTCAGCAAACGGTGGAAGGAAAAATAAAAGTAATTATCAGTCAAGTCGGTTTGTGTGAAGTTGTAAGCAGAAAGAGCTCACAGTGTCTTGAGGTCTGGCAGGTGGTTTTTGCTGGGCATGGGTCTGAATAGTTTTGATAATTGGATCCTAAACAGGTGGTACTTGCTAACCATCTTCTCTATTGAAATTTGGGTGTTTTTTGATTTCAATAGCCTCACGCATCATTCTAGGTATGAAACGATTCTCTTTCGCGAGGATTTGTGGGTTATCGAATCTGATGTAGTGGTTGGGTTTATCCAGCGTGTGTTCACTGATCGCAGACTTCGTAGACCTTGTGTGTTTCATGTCAGCAATGTGTTCTTTTACTCGTGTTTTTATGCTCCTCTTTGTTTGCCCAATGTATGACAATCCACACTCACAATCAAGCTTGTAAACCCCTGCATCCTAGAGTGGGATATTGCATTTCACAGGTCTCAGAAATTGGGTAATCTTTTTTTGCGGCTTGAAATATGTTTTGATTGAAGCTCGCCTGAGGATGTGACCAATTCTGTCTGTGACCCCCTTGATGTAGGGTAGGGTAGCAGGGCACCGCTCAACTGAAGGTGGTTTGGGGCCTTTGTGACGTTGGTGTGGAGTCTTCAGCTGATTGCGTTGTAGAACTCGCTTGACATGCTGAAGCTCTCCAGCTATGTGGTTCTCGTCACAAATTTTCCGTGCTCTCTGAAACAAAGATTTGCCCACGGTAGCTAACTGACTAGGATAGGCCTTAATTACGCAATAACCCCGCGAAAAATACCTTTTGAAAACATAATCTGCAACGTAGAGGAATGTCTGGTAAGGAACAGCATGCAGAAAGAGGATGCGGAAGCTATACGACAAGATATCTCATCGGTTTTACGCCGTAGTCGTCTACCCAAACCGAATCTCACTCGTGCTGAATATATTGCCTTAAAAAACATTCGCAATAAACCAGAAATAACCGTGCTCCGTGCAGATAAAGGTAACGCGACTGTCGTCATGGATACGTCTGATTACAATAGTAAAATACAAGATCTTTTATCGGACGAAAGCACTTATAAAAAGGTCAAAACTGACCCCACGGATAAAGTAACCAAACAAACAATCGCGGTTATGAAAAAACACTCCGAAAAATTAAGCTTAGACGTATCCGCACTCACACCATCTTGCGCCAAAGCGCCTAAACTGTATGGGTTACCTAAACTTCACAAAAACAGCTTTTAAGTAACGCTTTTATTGACTTACACAGCCGCACGTAATACCTCTCCGCAGGGTTGCCCCTATACGCACGACTAACGATACACTGTCCCGAGGATAAGGTGTCTCACTCACAATATAGTCGCCGATATTGCGCAGACCACGTCCTGCTACTGCAGTGCTCACCTCCGATATAACCGCGTGTAGCTCGCTTTTGGTTTTTCTCTCGAACTACGCTACACTCCTCCTTCACCTAACTGTCCACTAAACTTGTGACTAAATCCACCACTTAACTCATCACTGTCTTCTATTAATCTCTTCCAACTCTTCCGTATCGCACTTGTCGCTTCGCTGTCTTGAACTTAACTCAGCTCTAAACTGCCCGGTAGGCGCACCTTACGCTGCTTATATACCCGGAAGATTCTTCTAGAACCCATAATTTCGTTATTCTTTTATATGCTATCCATCCCTTTCTATATATCTATCTATCTCTGTCTTTTCCTTCCCGAACCTTCTAACCTAGAACTTTCGTTCATCATCCATCTCTTTCTAACATCTATCTATCTGTCTTTTCCTTCTCGAACTTTCTATTCTAGAACTTTCGTTTATCGTCTATCCCTTTCTAACATGTATCTGTCCTTGTTTTTTCTTTCCAGAATTTTCTACCTTTTTCCAAAAGTTCTTAAACCAATTAGTTTGTTACACCATCACTCGCCACAATATATAAGATATTATATGTAATTTTTATTATTATAATATGTTATGTTTAATTTTAATTTCTATATATAGTTTATTATTAGTGCATAATTAATTATAATAGTAATTTAAATATCAATTAAATATTAGTCAAAAATCAAAATTATTTTAATTGCCATCATAAATCCTAAAACTTATTACATATAAAAAAACATGTGTTATATAATTATCTTATCATATAATTTTAAATATTTTTCTAAAAATATTTAAAGCGCAATTAGCTCCTTTTTCTTGTTAGATACCTTATGTTATCATAAGCAGGTACGGTAGTACAAAATCTATGAAGCCACGACTTTCTGCAAGTTTGTAAGTAGTATCTAAATTGATTTGATTGTTCGCTCCCATATTACGAGTCTGTGTAACAAGCGGCCAACATAAAGCTCGCCTTGCGGCCATTTTCATGGAAATGGCTTTGCGTTTGATCCCACTCGTGGGCTTTTAGGGCCATCAATACTTTGTTAAAAGGTAATAAGATTACACCCGCAATACCCTTTGATCCGTACCGTAAAGAATTAAACAATGGAATTTTGCTTTTAGCATTTTCATATATTATGTCGCCTCTTTGCTTCTCATATTTTTATTTCATAATTAAAACTGTCATTTCCGATTTTATTTTTTCAAAAAATCTGGTTTCTTTTAAGATGGGATTTCATCTGCGTTAGTGTTATATTTTTACGCGGGTGAAGTATTTGACACTAATGTGGCCATGCGTTAACGGCGTTATTTTTTAACGCTTTATGTAAGGTGTATTTTTTTGAAATACAAAAAAAAATACTATTTAATAAAATAAAAAACCGGCTTCAAAAACTAAAAAACTAAAAAGTATAAAATAACTTATTTCTAAAGCTATTATTATTAATATATAATGAAAACTACTGGGCCAAACTATATTAAATTTTTAGGGGACCAAATGGCAACTATTTCGCATCAAACTAAACAAGAATCACGTAAATCGGATCATAAATTTCAGCGTAATCGATGTACATATGGAACGGAATGGAAAATTTTTCACAAAAAATGTTCATAAAATGAAAACTACTGGGCTAAACTATGTCAAATTTTTAGGGGACCAAATGGCAGCTGTTCCGCGTCGAACAAAAAAGAATCACGTAAATCGGACCATAAATCTCGGAGTAATCGGTGAACATACATGAAAAAAAGATTCCGACGAATTGATAACCTCCTCCTTTTTATCAAGTCGGTTAAAAATAATGATTGCGAAATTTGACTCATGTTACTTGTACAAACTTATCACCTAAGTTTAGACGCTCGTAAACCATCTATAAGCCTGCGTTGTTTTATAAGTTTTTTTTTTATTGCATTAGTGCAGCCGACAGGCAGACGGCCTATGAACATTTGCAACACCAAAGGTGCTACTGGAACCGGGCCACTAATGCCGGAACACAACTCAAGTTTGTTATGGCAGCGCACTTTAGACCAGGGGTAGTAGCCATTCAGACGGGCAAATCCCCTACTACGTGGCTGTGGGTTGTTTTGTCGCCTCTTACAAAAGGCCGTCCGGCCGCAGGAAATTGTATTCTTTCTCCGTTCCTGTACAGATAATGATGATAGAAGATGTATTAATTAACATGACTGGCCGTTTGCCTAGCATTACTGTTGGAATCTCCAACAAATTGTTTTTATTCATTTGGTGCGGCATAATACTGGCCACCAAATATATTGTTACGACCTGTAGAAACACATTTTATTACCTTTCGGCATTTGGACTTATTTTGTTTACTTTGTGTTTAAAATTTGTGATTAGAAAACAGCCCATTATGTATTGTAATCACTTACGGCAGTGATTAGCGGTGTGTGTCGGATTTAAAGTGCAAACTGATACTAGGAAATTCGATCCACGCGGCCGGGCAGACATATTGCATCTGTGCAGTATAAAGCAATGTCTTGATTGAGGGACGAGGCAGTTTAGTGATAACCACGAGCGAAGCAAGACTTATGTACATTCGGTAATCTATTTAGTGACGGACTTTGCGCGTGTTATTGAATTACGATCTTCTGCATTACGTTTGGACTTGTTGCGTTCGGTTATATTTGTACCTGTGTTATACGTGTTTGTATAGTTCTAATAAACTCTATAATAATTCCAACGGCATTTTAATTCGAGTCCTGCAACTCGTAACAATATTAAATTTTTATATTTAGAACATGGATGTTCTTTTGTTATTTTATCTGTATATTTTTCCCCCGTTAACATCCTCAGAGTTTTTGGCGGGAACTGAAAGGAGATATTGTGCTGTGCAGTTTTATTTTAAAAAAATGTGTAAAATTACTCCAAAATTAACAGTAGTTGTAGGATATTGATAGTTTTTGAGTAGTAATTATGTGTTTTGTGAGAAATGTGAACTGTAAAGTCAAATGTGGCCTTTTGAGTTGTCACAAGAACTCCGTTGAATAGCTTCACTTGATAATCTACAATTCAGCTGAGCTATACATAGGCTTAAGAAAATGAAGAAACTATATTTTAATCTAAGATCTGGCTTAAAAGCCTAGCTGCCAAACCATAAACCTAAACAAACAATAATTAAAATCGTCATTATTTTTTTACGCACATGCAATTTTCTTTTATAATATGTGAAGCAAAAACACAGCAAAAACTTTGTAGCCCTTTTTACGAAAATTGCGCGGGCGGAGGTGTATGAAATTTCGCACACTTATAGTTTATATAGAGAAAGAGAGCAGAATGCTAATATTTTTTTTAAATATGCATATAAAATACATTAAATCAATAAAAAGAAACATTACACACACTATCATGTATTTGACACACACACGCATATATACTCTTTTGTTTATTGTCAAAGTCAAATTAACAGTGTAGCCTTGGCGAAATCTATGATTATAGAAGTATAGTCTATGACAACAGAACCTTAATAATGTTCAACCTTATAATATAAATTAATTATTATGGTCGAATTTCGACCACGGGCGACCACTAATTAAAATAATTACAGTCAACAACAAATTAATATTTAAAGACGTGTTTAACAATTTCCTTTCAACATTTCGAATATTTCTCTTGTCTTATACATGCGACTCCATTATTTACTTTGAATTAAGACGACTAACAAACATTAAATTAAAACAAACAGAATTCCATAATTCAAAATACGCGTACGTAAAACGCTGGTAAATTAATTGTGTTACGCATCCTGGTGTTGGAGAGGGAAGTAACAAACATTTGTTTAGGTATGTTCAATTAACTAGAGATTCTCAGCCGTCTTCGCTGGTGTGAACTTGGAATCGAGAAAACTGTGCTATATGTGTCAAAGGAACATACAACCTGGCCATAACGTTTAAAACATGAACAAATTTTTGCCTTTTTTTAATTGCAAGAGTTCAGCAAACAGGCAGACGGCCCACTTGATGGAAAGCGGTTACCATCGCCTATGGACATTTGCAACACCAAAGGTGCTACAAATGCGCTGCTGCTCTCTTAAGGGAGACTGGAACCTGGTCACTAATGCCGGAACACAACTCAAGGTTTCTATGGCGACATGCTTTAAACCAGAGGTGGCAGCCATCCAGTCGGGCAAATGCCCTACCACCTGCCTGTGGGTTGTTTAGTCGCCTCTTACGACAGGCCTGCACTGATAAAATATATATATCTTCTGGCCATAGATATCTTATCTGTAGTCAATGTCAGTAAATTATAAACAAAGTGTATGGAGACGCAATCAGGCAATCTCCGCGGGTAGGGTATGTGCTCAATATATGACCATCCCTTACTCCCCAATTAAGAACTGGTGCCCGGAGAATATAGAGTCTTGCACTTACCACCACGTGGCACCAGCCCACGACAGCGCTGGTTCAAGGGCTCTGCCGCTGCTTATCACGTGGCGATACACAAAGGTGGCAAGGTCCTTCTACACGAGCCCCGGGACGCAAGGGTCGCAAATACACTGACCACTTAAGGTCCTAGCAACTTTTTATCCGTGCAGGAACGGAGAAAGAATACAATTTCCTGCGACAGGGCGGCCTCTCGTAAGAGGCGACAAAAAACCCACAGCTAGGTGGTAGGGTATTTTCCCGACTGGATGGCGACCACCCCTGGTCTAGAGTATGCCGCCATAACAACCTTGTCTTGTGTTCCGGCATTTGTGACCAGGTTTCAGTCTCCCTTAAGAGAGCAGCAGCGCATTTGTAGCACATTTTGGTGTAGCAAATGTCCATAGGCGATGGTAACTGCTTTTTTATCAAGTGGGCCGTCTGCCTGTCTGCTGAACTCCTGCAATAAAAAAAAACTAACTAGATGCGGAAATCTTCGATAGCTTATTACGTGTAATTATAAAGGCGGGTGCAATACTACTTCGCGGGCGACGCGCAGAATGGGCGGCGGCAACATGCGGGGGTTGCAAGTCGCTATAAACCCAAGGTACAATTGCTAACTGGGAAATAGGTGGCGCCAAAAGTACATTTATCCGTGTTATTTTAATTTTAACGTTGCTTCAAGTCTAAAATCCGTTAAAAATAACTAAATACAAACAGAACAACTAAGTTTCACGCGAGCAGCGATTTTTAACGTTTTTCGAGGATGTGTAGCGGAATTCGAAGCAAAATTCTTATCATTATAATTCGACGATGTTCACTAAAGAACCGCCATGACAGATTTGTAATAGCGTTTAGCTTGTTTTAATCAAATAAATGCGCTTTTAATGATTTATCAGGTTATCAATTTTAATGGATCAATGTGAATGGAGCGTTAGGTAAACTTCTAGGCGCTAAGAACCTCAGCCAGAAGGCCCAGCTCGCCATACACAACGCGGTGCTGGTACCTACGCTCACGTATGGATGCGAGAGTTGGGTATGGAAGAGAGAGCATGAAAGTAGAGTAAACGCGGTCGAGATGCGAGCACTGCGCAAAATCTGCGGAGTGACGCTCGCGGACCGCGTTCGTAATACCGAAGTAAGAAAGAGAGTTGGTCTGAAAGAGAGTGTCGGGAACTGGCGTGATGTTATGTATGTATCAATTTTAAAAGCCAGAGCTTTCTAACAACTCTGTGTAGTGGAATTTGAAGCAAAATTCTTATCATTATAATTCGACGATGTTTACTAAAGAACCGCCATGACAGATTTGTAATAGCGTTTAGCTTGTTTTAATCAAATAATTGCGCCTTTAATAATTTATCAGGTTATCAATTTTAAAAGCCAGAGCTTTCTAACAGCTCTGGCTTCCAAAATTAATACGCATCACAGAGGTTATTTTGACAAAATGTGTATATCGTAAATAACCCAACTTGATACTTGCACTTAGTTCGACATAGTACTAAAAGTTACTATTAAGTACCAAGATTACTCTTATCATAATGTTGGGGTTGCTAGAGTTCAGAGAAATGTGCGAAATTGGTGTCCCTATTATTTTTACTTTGGCCTAATAATAATCTATATTAAACTTTATTCGCAAGCGGAAATGGCAGACTGTCGCTTGCTGTGCATTCTTAGCTCCGCTTATATGATTCGTACTGCGCTACTAAAATTGGCTTATTGTACAGGTACATCGGGAGGAATTATTACTTGTTATGTACGCTAACATTGCTAGTTATATCAAAATTTGGATTGAATTCCGGTACATCACAGAATTCTTTTTCTATAATAAAACCATGTAGACCTCTTATACTTGGCTTATCTCGATCCGTCACGATTTCAAAATCGCTGAATTATGTACTTCCAATGATAAATTGCTTCTAAAATTCCATAACAAACGATTTACCACCCTTTTATGACGCTATTAGAGTCTATTTTTACTCAAAAATGATACCATCATAACATTGAAGCAGCATTTAGTATGATAGGCCTAATCTGGCTGGGATTATATGAAAGTTATTTCTGACGTTCTCTCGTAAGGTATTAAAGGTGATAGGAAAATAATGTAACGAGAATTTCTTGTGTCATCGCGATATTAATCCGGGTAATATGTTAATTTATGTTAGGGCGTATTCACACATTTATCCATTATTGACGATTCGTTTTTAATCACGAATCGTTAAAGACGAATAAAGCGGCCTGTCATAAGAGGCGACAAAACAACCCACAGCCAGGTGGTAGGGTATTTGCCCGACTGGATGGCTACCACCCCTGGTCTAGAGTATGCCTTCATAACAACCTTGAGTCGTGTTCCGGCATTAGTGATCAGGTTCCAGTCTCCCTGAAGAGAGCAGCAGCGCATATGTAGACTTTGGTGTTGCAAATGTTCATAGGCGATGGTAACCGCTTTCCCTCAAGTGGGCCGTCTGCCTGTCTGCTGAACTCATGCAATAAAGATAAAAAGGTTGACATTTATAAATCGAATCGTGATGTATATCATATTCGTCAAAACGATACGTGATTAATAATTATACTTCTAAGACGTATAGTGTCATAAACATAAACAATATTCTAATATTTCATTTTTTACATTTTTGACATTATATTCTATCTTATCTTATACTAATATATAAAGCTGAAGAGTTTGTTTGAACGCGCTAATCTCAGGAACTACAGGTCTGACTTGAAAAATTCTTTCAGTGTTAGATAGCCCATTTATCGAGGAATGCTATAGGCTATATAACATCACGCTAAGACCAATAGGAACGGAGCGCCAATGAAGAATGTTTCAAAATCGGGGGATTTTGAAAACAAATTCCACTCGGACGACGTCGCGGGCACAGCTAGTATTAAATAACTTTGCACCTGACACATTATCTATTATTACTGTATAATTCTAGAAAAAAAAGTAATATTAATGTCTGTGGATTTAGTGGATTACAGTCTGTGTTAATTAATTAGTCAATTTTCAACTTAATTACTATTTGCATGCCTGAAAGTGCAAAAACATGCGAATCATAAAATAACATATTGTCATCTAATGTTTTTAAACAAATAAATTATTTGAAACCCATTTATTCGTAACTATGTCACGGTTATATTATTTTGAAAATTACAATTATTAACATTCACATATTTGCTGTCAATTTTGACATGATAAAAGGTGTTCATAGTCATGAATCGAATCGTGATTTAAGATGAAGCCCAAACGAATCAATCACAAAAACACGATTCGTCAAAAATTGAACTTTCACATCATTACAGATTAGCATTTTTAACGTATTCGTAATTTTTCACGATTTGTAAGTGTGTGTGTGTGGGGAGGGGGGGGGGGTTGTTTTAGGTATGCTATATTAAAAACAAAGTTCAGAAGACAGGCACTGGGCCCACCTGATGAAAATCCGTTACATTACTCTAAATGGAGACTGGAACCTGGCCACTGATGCCGGAACACAACTCAAGGTTGTTATGGCGGCATACACTAGACCAGGGGTGGTAGCCATCCAGACGGACAAATACCCTAACACCTGGCTGTGGGTTGTTTTGTTGCTTGTTCGTGCACGGATAAAAACGTATCGTGATTTTCACGATTCGTTGTGCATAATATTGCAATTACCACGGGCTGACGGAAATTGCACGTCGAGATAATCGATGTATGAAACCCGCCAATCCGCCTCAAACATCTATGTCGGGTGGGCCATTTTATACCCTACATTGGGAAAGAGCCCTGCAGTGGTCGTTTATGAAACAATTTGAAACTATAAGAAATAACAAAAATGTTATTAAAAAGGGTCCCCAGGCCGATTTTGATGAAAACTATAGCAGTGTTTTAGATTTTTGAAAACTTGAGAAAAAAGCACACAAAAGCGAACTAGTTTTTTTAAACAATATCCCAAGTCCAAAGAGGCAGTAATCAGCAAACAATTGTATGCACAGAAAACGAACAACGCCATCTCGTGACCTACATTGTAGACCCACTTAAATCAATTACGTGAATAAATATATAGTATTTTCGACAGTGTCCCAATAATATACTTTTCCAATAATAACATTCTGAAGGTAATAAAAATTGATGCTCCACCCTCAAAATATCCTTTTTAACATTTTCCACGTAAAGCCTTCTTTAAGTGTTAAAGGATTCTTAAAATATCTTATTATGCTTTGAAAGTGATATTGCTGATGAACTCCTTAGGTAGTACAGGAATAACAAGTAACATTCTTCTAAATTTTCTGTTAATATGTATGTCCCAAACAGACATATAGTGTAGAAAATATTTATTTTTTTGTGTAAAAATAGCATCTGTTTATTGTTACGTTATATTACTAGAAAAACTAAACGGAAGGCGCAGAGAGGGTGAAAATACAAGATTTTTGAAGTGATTACTTCTTATGGGAGGGCAAACCGTTTTACGTAACGTGTTACGCCGTCTGGCTTCCCTTTCTCTCACGCATACGGCAGCGGAAGGCAGGCTCCTCCTCTCTCGCTTTAACTCACAGCGCTAGACGTATTTAGGTAATTAGATTAAATAATAATACTAATAATGTGCATACACAAAATTCTAATGTACATATTCAAGAATTGTAACTAAGAGTAAAGCATATTTTATAATCAATAAAAGATTTTATTAATAAATCCAGTCTCCCTTAAGAGAGCAGCAGCGCATTTGTAGCACCTTTGGTGTTGCAAATGTCTATAGGCGATGGTAACCGCTTTCCATCAAGTGGGCCGTCTGCCTGTCAGCTGAGCTCCTGCAATAAAAAAAAAATATATCCTTTAATATACATAAAATTTAAGTAATAACCTAAGCTTTTCTCAAGTTAAACAATTTCAATATTAAATAGTTCAACTTAGATTTGTTTAAGTTATCACTTCTGTCGGGGGTCCCGAGACGCACACATTTTTTATTTTAGTTTCGGTTTTAGTTACTAATACTGTAATTTTGCAGATAACCTAAAATATGTGCGATGTTATAATATTTAGTTGATTTTCTATTTGAATTAAAGTATATAATTTGATGTAATTTTTAAATATGTAGATAATGGTATGCAGTTTTGTATTTTCCTATTTTATGTACGTATGATATTTTATTACAAAAATTACAATAAAGTTTTATCAAAAATAATTTGTTTACATAACAAATGGCAATATAGAATCTGTGAGTATTTTTTTTTTGTGCCTTGAGGGACTTGTGGTAAAGTCAAAACTAAATGCAATTGATATTAGTGATTAACTTCTCCCCGAGGTTTTCCCTCTACGCTACGATGTCATATTTCAGTAGTATGAAAAACAAACATGACACCAGCGGCCGAATATTCTGGCACTATTGTAATAGCAGAATTGGGGCCTAGGTCTTCAAAGAATCTCCCATTATTGTAAAATATTGCTCTTTGACTCGACGTAATATGATAGGAAGATGCTATTATTGTGTGGTTTGGGGCTTTTCTCACCATTCCATAAAACGTTGAGTAATCTGAGGGAAGCCACACCGAAAATGTGTAAGGAATTGAATTTGATAAGAAATAATTTAAGGCAGCTCCTTTGATGATTCTTAAGGAATTTTCTTATTAAAATTCGTGTCTTTACTTGCAACACAATTTTCAGTCTATATAAATATTAATGAATCGCAGAATAGTCGTGTATTTACGCGCTTAACTTGAGAACGGCTTAGCCGATTTTGATGAAATTTTTTGTGTGTGTTTGAGTGGGTCCCCGGGTAGTTTAGATTCACAATTGGAACCGGTAGGTTGTGCTGGGATGGGGTCCTAGATATGCATTTTTTCAAGGCAGGACAACGTCTGCCGGGACCTCTAGTTATAAATAATAAATAAATCTACAGACAACAAAAACACGTTACATAGTATGTCCAAGTTAAGCAAGTTATACTTGTTTTATGGGTAATATACAACGGACCACTCTGAGGCCGATCCCATACACCCAGACCATAGTATACAACGGAAATTTCGTTTTACGATACCGGAAATCGAACCGGGGTCCTCTGCGTTTTAGTGAGGTCGGCCGTTAAAGGCTTAGCCCGCTTAACGACTGTGGCCGTCAATATAAACACTAGCTTCTGCATGAGGCCTTGCTCGTGTTAATGTATTTTTTTTATTGCAGGAGATCAGCAGACAGGCAGACGGCCCACTTGATGGAAAGCGGTTACCATCGCCTATGGACATTTGCCACACCAAAGGTGGTACAAATGCGCTACTGCTCTCTTAAGGGAGACTGGAACCTGGTCACTAATGCCGGAACACAACTCAAGGTTGTTATGGCGACATACTTTAGACCGGGGGTGGTAGCCATCCAGTCGGGCAAATGCTCTACCACCTGGCTGTGGGTTGTTAAGTACGATAGGCCGCCCGGCCGCAGGGAATTGTATTCTTTTATGTAGGCATAGTGGAGGACCCAGCGTTAGGAGTCCATAGAAAATTCAAACGATTTTTTTTTTAATTCTAAATACCCGTAACTTAAGTTAGCGAGGGTTGAACGCACTGTTAGACTGTCATCTATTTAATTGGACGGGGGTTCGAAAACAACGTTTTGTATCCGGTTTCCCATAATCCGTGGTAGAGGGCCAAAGTTGATGGGGGCATCGGTGGAATGACCTCTACTGTACGAAGTGGTACGGCCCTGCTTCCCGGCGCTTAGTACCAAATTCTTGGCTCAACTGTGTCATACGTCCTGTGGCATTTTGGATATACGTTCAGTGGGTAGTTTGTCACTTGTAGCTTCCCTCAGAGGAGGAGACACTGGTCGCCGTTTGGTACAAGAGTCAAACACACACACGAAGAAGGCGGCGTCAGCCGCTGATTTCTCCCCCCCCCCCCCCCCCTCCGTGTACACGACCTTGTGAGTGTGTCGCAAGAAAGCGAGAGCGTCACGGCTCAATATTTAACTATATATTCTGGATCCCGTGAAGTGCATCTACAATTTAAAAAAGAACTTGATTAAAAAGGGTCTTCTTTGACATTACAAACAGACACTTCAATTTTATTTGTTTGTATAGATGATGTTAAGAGTCAAAAGGAATTTTGGTCTCTAATAGACACGGAAAAAATTAACTTAACTCAGAATTCCGGATGAAAAGAATAGTAAAAAGAAATGATTTGCCGGATAACGGAGGGTATTATACGGATATCCGGTCTTTATTATGACCCGGTCCTTTTCGCAGTCAAGTCAAATTAAAACTTCGCGATTAAGTCTATTTATATATTACTTTGTTTATGTTTTGTTGTGTTTTATTCGTGCAGGAACGGAGAAAGAATACAATTTCCTGCGGTCGGGCGGCCTGTCGTAAGAGGCGACTTAACAACCCACAGCCAGGTGGTAGGGCATTTACCCGACTGGATGGCTACCACCCCTGGTCTAAAGTATGTCGCCATAACAACCTTGAGTTGTGTTCCGGCATTAGTGACCAGATTCCAGTTTCCCTTAAGAGAGCAGCAGCGCATTTGTTGCAAATGTCCATAGGCGATGGTAACCGCTTTCCATCAAGTGGACCGTCTGCCTGTCTGCTGATCTCCTGCAATAAAAAAAATAAAAAATCTGATATATAATCCGCGCGCAGAAGGTTTGCCGATGACTACTTACTATGATTATTGTATTGTATTACTTACTATTATTGTATATACTTATATAAAGTATATACAATAATAAATTTATTGCAACAACTATTTACGTAACCTTTTTTGTCAACCCTTTTTTTTTTTTTTTGATAACGCAGGGGGAATGTCTTTGGACACCATCCTCGGGTCCTTCGGGGGAAGGGCCAAAATGCAGGCATAAGGCCTGCATCGAGGGTGTGTGGGACTCTCAGCGACCGGTCCTCCACGCTGGCTTCTAAAACGAAGTTGTCGCGAGAAACGGTCGCCAAACTACCCACTAAACCTAAACCTGCGCCCCATTTATAGCGCTTTTACGGGGCGTCATGGGATCTTGTACAGAGTAACTGCACCATGACGCCCCTACACCCTGTAACTGGGTCACCCCGGGGAGCTTTTTGTCAACCCTACTGACCATCGACGCGCGACATGAGGCTATCGGCAAACCTGCGCATGGGTAGTACAGTAGAACCTCTTTACGTCGAACCTTTATCTGTTTGTGCCGTTTGCTGTCGAGGCGCTTGGACCGTGGGTCCTGAGGCCATGTGCCTTTACCAAAATTTATCAAAACGACTCATTGACTCTTCAGGTGATCAGAGGGCTGGTGCTTTCCTCGGCCAATGAATCAGTATGGCGATCCAGCGAGGAAACGTAGCCTTCTGGGCACCTTACCCATAGAAGACGGTGATCTAGGCTCAGTATTCTACTTATAATCTTGAGGGACTATGAGTAGAATACAATACAAATAAGTTAAGTTTTCTTGCATTGTATTCGATTATAAGTAATAAACAAAATTAAAACTAAATAAGTCGAACATTGTAAGTCGAAAACCTCCCAAACTCCAAAAAAATTATGTTCCCTTCCCTTCAACCCCAAAACCTCCCTTTGCTCGAATTCTGAACCCTCTACAAGTCGACATAATTAGTGACTCTCTATAAGCAAATTCAGTACATATTTTCCCTCTACAACTCGAAAACATAAATTGGACCTCTGTATCTCGAACATAGCAATATTTGATTTTGGTCGTCTGTCGGGGCCGGTAGTAATAAATAAAATAGTAAAAAAAACGCGCCACCACCACACCGCCGCCGCACTTTCGCATTTTCACTCTCAAGCTGGTTTCAGCGGTGGTGCGGCGGATGTGAAGGCGGACAATATATACAAATATATTTAACTATACCTAGACACGAGGGCGCTTGATCTAGGTCAGAGGGGGAGGATGTAACACGGAGGTTTCGTTCTTCAGCGCCAACCTCTACCAACGTTAACGTACCAACCCCGCAAGGGACGCTAGGAGACATAGCTCACCCCACAGGATAGACTAGGCGTGTTGCTGGGAAGTTTCTTTCGCCGTTTCTTCTCTCCCAGCCATAACACGTTGCGAAACGGCAGTAAGATAGCGTAGGCCACCGCAAACCACCGATCCCGGCCCGCCGTGATCCTTCCCTTCGGGCTTTATATTACCCGTCGCCCGTTCTCAATTAGTATTTTGTGTCGCCCTATGGTGGGCATCATTAAATTCATTCCCCATTCATGGCAACAGTCCAGCCGAGGTAAAACTCCTTAGGGAGCTCCCTCGAGCAAGTTGCCACCCCGGGCTCGAGCGCCTTCGCTTCGCGAAGGCACTCGCCCTACAGACCCCGGTAAAGTTGTAAGGTCTTCGGACCAACAACATAAAGTCAAGTCCAATAAAAAAAAAACCTTTACAAGGATATAATGTCACGTCATGTAAGACAGACTTCGCTTATGTCTGCGATAATATAAGACGTTTTCTAATTAATTAATACATCCAAATTTATCTAAACTGACGGACTCATAAACTGCATCAAAGTAATAGACGACTTTGAAATAAATATTTTAACCAAGTATGCAAACTTTCTATACAGATTTAAATTGAAACCTCTAGATTGGTTCGTGAACTTTAAAACAGCGTAGGGTCATATCCTTAAGTTTAAGTTTGTGTACTGGAAAGGACCTTAAGACTTTTTTTGAAGAAAAAACAGATATTTAAGGAAAATTGGTTTAATTAAAAAATTGGTTTTAACAATAGACACAAACTTTATGCAAGGGTTTATTTATGTTTTAATAAGGTGTATTACCTCCACGTGCCCTTATTACGGATTCTAATCGGTTCCGCATAGATTTTATTAGGGTTATTAAAAGATCTTGCGGAATATTGTCCCATTCTTCTGAAAGTGCTGTTCTTAGTGCTGCCACTGTCGTGGGCAAAGGGTTTCTCGCATATACAGCTCTTTTTAAATTGTCCCAAACATGCTCAATGGGATTAAGATCCGGGATGCGTGCTGGCAATTCATTGCACGTATCCCAACCTCTTCGCAATATTGTCGAACTTGTGCAGCAGCGTGCGGCCGGGCATTATTCTGCATTAAAGTAATTCGCAAAAAAGTAGCGCGGCGGCAGCGTGGTGGTAACTGGGTATTACGGGTGCCGTCTACGTAAGCGTTTACGTTTTCATACTTCTATACTATTTACTCTGCAATTGTTATTACCAATATCTCGCTGCGGTGGTTTGTATGACAAAGCAAAAACAAACATATCCACATTTACTCATTAGTAAAGATTATGTACAACTTTGTATTCGGCTTAATCCCAATGGCGTTTCAAGTATAACACACCCCACTCTGTGGATCTAAGTAAATCAAGTTTAGCAACTCATTACTTATTTATAAACTTAAACTTGCTTATTAAGTCCGCTAGATGGCTTCGCAGTACTGGGATTAGACGAGCGATAATTTGTCAAAGGAGACTCTCTGATCTTAATTAGTTAAGGAGTTGAGTTGTTTCGGTATTCTGACTTTCAAGAATACTTAGATAAATACCAAACAAACAAAATCGGTTTTATCCATGCAGGAACGGAGAAAGAATACAATTTCCTGCGGGCGGGCGGCCTATCACAGCCAGATGGTAGGGCATTTGCCCGACTGGATGGCTACCATCCCCCCGTCTAAATTACGTCGCCATAACAACCTTGAGTTGTGTTCCGGCATTAGTGACCAGGTTCCAGTCTCCCTTAAGAGAACAGCAGCGCATTTGTAGCAACTTTGGTATTGCAAATGTCTATAGGCGACGGTAACCGCTTTCCATCAAGTGGGCCGTCTGCCTGTATGCTGAACTCCTGCAATAAGAAAGAAAAAAACCAAAACAATTTCGAAAAGCAAACAACATGTTACAGTTTGATATAACTAATAACACCGGCTCACAAAAATGTGGTCTGTACTTTTGATCAGACCCATCTATACATTGGAACCTCTAGAAGTCGACCCTCGATAAGTCAAAAACCTAAACCCAAAAAAAATTTGTTTTTGAAGTGAAATTTCTATATAAACGGGGGTTCTTAGAATTTTTCTGTCACGAGAAAGCGTTACGGTCGCATGGAGGAGCGGCATAAATTTAGACTAGACATGGTGAGAGGCGGCATAATTTTAGAGTATACTATGGATGCGTTTTTTGGTTCCGGATCAAATTCAGTTTTTTTGTTTGATAAAATAAAATATGTTTAAATAAAAAAATGCATTCATTAAAATGTACCTGACCTAACCAAATCAGAATTTGCAGTAAACCTGTGAAAAATCGAAATGTGTGCTGGGATCCATAGTAGAAGTGAAACTTCAACGGACAAGTGGAAAAACGAATGGCAACGGATAAGTGGAAAAACGAATCGCAGCAAAATTTTAACTTAAAGTTTTACGGGCAAGTTTTCAAATTGGACAAGTACATTAACAATCTGCCCGTAAAACTATAAGTTAACATTTTGTTGCGATTCGTTTCGCCATTTATCCCTTGCCATTCATTTTTCCACTTGTCCGTTGAAGTTACACTTCTATTATGTGTCCCAGCACACATTTCGATTTTTTTTATTGCAGTAGTTCAGCAGACAGTCAGACGGCCCACTTGATGGAAAGCGGTTACCATCGCCTATGGATATTTGCAAAACTAAAGGAGCGCTAAACTAAACAAATGCGCTGCTGCTCTTTTAATTGGAACCTGGTCACTAATGCCGGAACACATAAGGTTGTTATGGCGGCATACTCTAGACCAGGGGTGGTCGCCATCCAGTCGAGTAAATACCCTACGATCTGGCTGTGGGTTGTTTTGTCTACTCAACGACTAATTATTCAGTAGATCTAGATTTAATTGATTCCTTTTTGAATTTAGAAAGAAAGTAAAAACTTTATTTGAAGAAATAGCGACGTAATTATATTCTTTTCAACACACTTGCTCATAAAGTGGCTCTATGGTCACCGCAATTAGGCACAGAATGACACCCATAATCAAACTGTGACAAAAAAAAATTATAACTCACTAGTGAGTTATAGATTTTTTTTTAAATTTTGTTGGTTGAGTTGCTTTGTTCTTAAAAAAGTTTTTATTCAAAAAAAAGATCGTGTTCTATAGAACAAATAAATTAATGTTCCTATTGCTTGCTCAATTCATGCAACTTCTTATTTAAATAGATAATTTTAACTCGTACGTGTTTAATAAATAAAACTTTCACTCATATATAACTTTTTTTATCTACTAAATAAAATGAGTTTTTGTTGTTATTTTATTCACAAGTGTGTTGAAAAACGTCGTATGATACACGTGTGTATTGATGATTACCGTCCTCGGCTCTCTTAAGACCCTCGCCTACGGCTCGAGTCTCAATGGCGCCTCGGCGGTAATCACCAATGTTACACACTAGTACCATAATGTACTATTATACATTTTTATACACAGAGCATATCTTGAGAATTTGTACGCCGCATTTTCAGCAAACAAGGTTCGCACTCAGCATATTGCTGTGCCGGAACTATATCCGACACAACTCTGATTATCAGTGCAAACCTTCCTTTTGGCGTAAGATCAAAACGACCCAATTTTGTTAATTAATAATAAATAATAATAATGGAGCGTTAGGTAAACTTCTAGGCGCTAAGAACCTCAGCCAGAAGGCCCCGCTCGCCATACACAACGCGGTGCTGGTACCTACGCTCACGTATGGAAGCGAGAGTTGGGTATGGAAGAGAGAGCATGAAAGTAGAGTAAACGTGGTCGAGTTGCGAGCACGCGTTCGTAATACCGAAGTAAGAAAGAGAGTGTCGGGGTGAAGGTAAGGAAAGGAATGCTCCGGTGGTTCGGGCATGTGGAAAGAATGCATGATGAAAGAATGACTAAACAGATATACAATGCAAAAGTGGATGGATGCAGAAGTCGTGGAAGGCCACGACACACCTTCCATGATCAAATTGATCGTGTACTAGCGGAGGGTGATGTCAGGAGCCTTAAGAACAGACGAGTGTGCATGACAAGAGTTATGAATGTCAAAGAAGCAAGTGAGGTGTGTAAGAATGGGCCTAAATGGCTTATGTATGTATGTAATAATAATAATTTATTAATTATTATTATTATTATTAAGGTTATTACCCGCAGGGGGGCTTTGTGGCGAAGCTTTAGGTGAGTAGCGAGCGACACCTCGTACCTGACTCCGGGGGCTAAGGCAAGTCCTCCGCCTCCGTGCTTGCCTTAGCTAGCCGGCACTTAGTTGGAGATCGCTAGACCTAAGACTCAAGCTCCAAGGGTGGAAGTGATAAATGGCATCACGTCAGAAGTAGCTTCGGTGAACCTGCAGCCCACCTCTCTACACCCCTTAGCCACTCACACCCATGTTGCCCCCCCCCCCCCCCTGTCTTCTATGGCATATTTTGGGGCCCATGCAGGGAGTGGCGAGTCACCGTCTGCCCATTTTTCCATGTTCCCTGAACATTGAGACGGGCAGGCGCCATTGTCCCCACATTCCCAGACCCCTAGTACCACTAGCAGTTTACCCCAATAGCCCGGTACTTTTTGTCCTCATTTCCCACAATAGTCCTACACTGGCCGGGGCTTGTCCTTGGGTGCATTAGTATATAGTGTAGACAGGGATAATCGCCGGTCAGTGTCACGCCACATTTACATTAAATTTGTCAAGGGGCCTCTACGTGTTGGCCTTCCCATGGTCCCACGCAAGCCGTCCAAATATCCGGGCCATTTTTATGGCCCGTGGTCTTTAAAGACGGCCTCTGTGGTTGAGCGGGCTAAGCCTTTGCCGGCCTACCTCACTGCAACGCAGAGGCTCCGGGTTCGATTCCTGGTATAGTAAATTTCGGAAACGTATTTTCTCCGTTATTTACTATGGTCTGGGTGTCTGGGATCGGCCCCAGAATAGTCCGTTGTATATTACCCATAACACAAGCGTAACTTGCTTAATTTGGGGATATACAATATGTGTGTTTGTCTGCCGATTATTAAAAAAAAAAAAAGACATACATTATAATAATTAATATAATTAATTCTACTATGTAATATTTAATTAGTACAGTAAATTTCGTAAACACGACAATCGAGTTCACGAGGGTAACGCCACAGGAAAATCATAGTTTCGCAATAATATTGGACAGAAACTAATAAATCTTATTCGGCGAACATCTTGCTTTGACTACGACTAATTACTCAATAGATCTGGATGAAAGGGGCCTAATTACAGTTACTAAGACAGATTTCGCCTTAATTGCATTAAGTTTGTTATTAAAGGCGAACTGTTAGGTTTTTACGGCAATTAGCTACAGAAAATTATTAAAATTCTATTTTATTCATACTGTTGAGTGGGTAGTCTTGAATGAAGCACACTATTTATCCGTGCAGGAACGGAGAAAGAATACAATTTTCTGCGGCCGGGCGGCCTGTCGTAAGAGGCGACCTAACAACCCACAGCCAGGTGGTAGGGCATTTGCCCGACTGGATGGCTACTACCCCTGGTGTAATGTCCCCATAACAACCTTGAGTTGTGTTCCGGCATTAGTGACCAGGTTCCAGTCTCCCGTAAGAGAGCAGCAGCGCATTTGTAGCATCTTTGGTGTTGCAAATGTCCATAGGCGATGGTAACCGCTTTTTATCAAGTGGGCCATTTGCTTGTCTGCTGAACTCCTGCAATAAAAAAGCACCTTTTTATCAAAATAATGCGTATTATCTTATACCAGTGGTCGCATAGTGGTCGAAACTCGACCATAATTAATTTAAATTATAAGTTTGAACATTATTAAGGTTCTGTTGTCAAAGATTATACTTCTATAATCACGGATTTCGCCAAGGCTACACTGTTAATTTGACTTTAACAATAAACAAAAGAGTATATATGCGTGTGTGTGTCAAATACACGGTAGTGTGTGTAATGTTTTTTTTATTGATTTATTGTATTTTTTATGCATAATTAAAAAAAAATATTAGCATTCTGCACTCCTTCTCTATGTAAACTACTAGCTGTCCCGGCAGACGATGTTCTGTCCTGAAGAAATAAAGTTTAGAACTCGATTTCAGCGCCACCTACCGGGTCCAAATGTAAGCTATCCTATCTTTCAAGTCGGATCAAACTGCACACGGTGTGTAAATGTTATTAAAATCGGTCAAGTAGTTTAGGAGTCCATCGCGGACATACACGTCATTTATATATATTAAGATATGTGCGAAATTTGATACACCTCCGAACGCGCAATTTTCCTAAAAAGGGGTACAAAGTTTTTGCTTCACGTATTAATATAATGATATCGTGCATCGAATCGTAGAAATGCATGTACGCGCATAACTTGAGAACGACTTCACCGAACTTGATGATTTTTTTGTGTGTCTGTGTGGGTCTCCGGATGGTTTAGATTCACAATTGGAACCGGTAGAAAGCACTGGTATCACATCCTAGATGCTTATTTTTCAAGGCAGGTCAACGTAAGGTAAGGAAAGGAATGCTCCGGTGGTTCGGGCATGTGGAAAGAATGCATGATAAAAGACACAGATATACAATGTAAAAGTGGATGGATGCAGAAGTCGTGGAAGGCCACGACACACCTTCCATGATCACATTGATCGTGTACTAGCAGAAGGTGATGTCAGGAGCCTTAAGAACAGACGAGCGTGCGTGACAAGAGCTATGAATGTCAAAGAAGCAAGTGAGGTGTGTAAGAATACGCCTGAATGGCGCTCTGTTGTTCGTGCCTACCCCGCAAGGGAACTGGCTTGAAGTTATGTATGTATGTAGGTCAACGTCTGCCGGGACCGCTAGTATGAATATAAAAATCAATTACTGTCCGTTACTCTTGCTAAAACTCAAAAACGGCTTAACGATTTGAGTAGTTTTTTTTGTTTTCTTCGCTTTAATACAGGGATGGTTTAAAGGAGAGAACAAATAAGGAAAACCCATAAAAAAATATGAAAATTTTGTATGGAATTCGCCTATTTTGGATAATGGTCATTCTTTCCGTGAAGTTAAAATTTGTTAGTTACTTTAAAAAGATTTTTATACTTTTTGTGCAGGTTTGAATGGGTTCTGGAGTGGCTAAGATTCACATTTGGATCTGATAGATATAAAATATAGTCGCTTTCCGTGTTTCTCTGTCAGTATATCCATTAACTTTTAAACCATGCAACTGATTTTTAGGCAGTTTTCACCATCAGTTAGAGATATATATATATATATATATATATATATATATATATACTTAACTAGCTGTGCCCGCGACGTCGTCCGCGTGGAATTTGTTTTCAAAACCCCCCGGTTTTGAAACATTCTTCATTGGTGCTCCGCTCCTATTGATCTTAGCGTGATGATATATATAGCCTATAGCCTTCCTCGATAAATGAGCTATCGAACACTGTAAGAAATTTTAATAACAGACAAGTAGTTCCTGAGATTAGCGCGTTCAAACAAATAAAGTCTTCAGCTTTATATATTAGTATAAGATTAAGTTTCCCCCTATTCCATTCACCTGTTTCATTTCCCTATTTCACTCACCTATTCCATTCAACTGTTTCATTCACCTATTCCACTCACCTATTCCAGTCGCCTATTCCATTCACCTATTCCATTCACCTATTTCACTCACCTATTTCATTCAACTATTTCATTCACCTATTCCATTCACCTATTTCATTCAACTATTTCATTCGCCTATTCCACTCACCTATTCCATTCGACTATTCCACTCACCTATTCCAGTCGCCTATTCCATTCTACTATTCCATTCACCTATTTCACTCACCTATTTCATTCAACTATTTCATTCACCTATTCCACTCACCTATTCCATTCGACTATTCCACTCACCTATTCCATTCGTCTATTCCATTCACCTATTCCATTCACCTATTTCACTCACCTATTTCATCAAATATTTCATTCACCTATTCCACTCACCTATTCCATTCGACTATTCCATTCCCTATTCCATTCACCTATTTCACTCACCTATTTCATTCAACTATTTCATTCACCTATTCCACTCACCTATTCCATTCATCTATTCTAATCACCTATTCCATTCACCTATTCCATTCACCTGTTCCTCTATACCACTCCTGTCTGATCTCTATTTCCCATCCCCTCTACCCCATCCTAAAGTTCGACAACGCGTTGGCTTCGCCCTTGCTGTTATAAACGTCCATAGGCGACAGTAACCACTTTACATCAGGTGGACCGTCTACCTATTTGTCAGTTTTGCTTTATTGCGAAAAAAAGTAAAAATTTTTTTTTTTAATAAACTGAAATTAATTTTGTATATAGGTACGTATTAGGCTGCCTGACCATTGAAGTGGAGCGATGCTGCGGAGCGGAGAAACGGAGAAATATAATCCAATAGGAGTGGCTGCCTGTGCATTGGCACTATTTTTATGCGGATTGCATGAATATTTCTCCGTTTCTCCGCTCCGCAGCCTCGCTCCGCTTTAATGGACAGGCAGCCTCATATTGGTATTCTTTATAAGTGTTTGGATTTATGTATGTATTAAATTTATAAATTAGTGTAAGTATGTATATTTAAATTGTACAGTCGGCATTCCTACTTTTTCTGCTCCACCTACATCGCCAGATTGGTTAAAAATTTCTTGTAAGTTAGGTTGCCTGGAAGAGGTCGCTCTTAGCGATAAGGCTGCCTGTTGTTTTGCCAACATCTATATTACATACATACAAACATACATAGCTTCACGCCAGTTCCCTTGCGGGGTAGACACGAACAACAGAGCGCCATTCGGCTTATTCTTACACACCTCACTCGCTTCTTTGACATTCATAGCTCTTGTCATGCATGCTCGTCTGTTCTTAAGGCTCCCGACATCACCTTCTGCTAGTATACGATCAATTTGATCATGGAAGGTGTGTCGTGGCCTTCCACGACTTCTGCATCCATCCACTTTTGCATTGTATATCTGTTTAGTCATTCTTTCATCATGCATTCCTTTCCTTACCTTCACCCCGACACTCTCTTTCAGACCAACTCTCTTTCTTACTTCGGTATTACGAACGCGGTCCGCGAGCGTCACTCCGCAGATTTTGCGCAGTGCTCGCATCTCGACCGCGTTTACTCTACTTTCATGCTCTCTCTTCCATACCCAACTCTCGGTTTAGATCTATATATATATAATTCTTCTGTACGTGTGTTGACAGCGAACTCTTAAACGGCTGGACCGATCTGAATGATTTTTTTTGTGTGTGTTCAAGTGGATTCGAGGATGGTTTAGATTCACAATTGGATCCGGTAGGTGGCGCTGCAATCGGGTTCTAATTTTTATTTCTTCAGGGTAGAACAACGTCTGCCGGGACAGCTAGTTTATTATAACTATGTATTTTGTTTTTGTAATTATTTATTTTGGTAAGCAATAAACTGCTATCTAATTAAAAAAAATAAAATTTTAAAACAGAAAATTGTATTTCTTGAAACTAAACTCTCTATAATAATTATACACCACTCGCGGGTAAAGTAGTTAAATAATAAACTAAGCCAGCATTTCCTTTGGGGTTTGTCGGAATGAAATGCTAGCTAATGCATACTAGATTTGGCTGGTTAGTCTGGGAGGCCCTCGGGACTATTGCATATGAACAATTTACTAATCCGAATGCTTTGTTATTCTACGTATGTGTTTATGGGCATTGGATACATATATATTTGGAGTAGACTTTGCATTTCCAAAATAATACTTAAGATTTTTAATTTATAAATTTAAAAAAATCATTTATTTATTAACATACTAGATGACCCGGCGAACTTCGTACCGCCATATTTTCTGAATTCCTCCGGGATTCGTCCGGGAACCCACTCAAACACACAAAAACAAAATCACCAAAATCGCTCCAGGTTATTAGGAGGATTCTAGAACCCGATCTCAGCGCCACCTACCGTTTCTAATTGCGAATCTAAACCATCCGGGAACCCACTCAAACACACAAAAACAAAATCACCAAAATCGCTCCAGGTTATTAGGAGGATTGTAGAACCCGATCTCAGCGCCACCTACCGGCTCCAATTGTAGATCTAAACCATTCCGGGACCCACTCAAACACACACACAAAATTTCATCAAAATCGGTAAAGTCGTTCTCAAGTTATGCGCTTACCGACACATTTTGCGATTCATTTTTTTGTATAAGAAGATTTACGAGGCGTTTTTTTCACAAAAAATAAAATACAAATCTGATTATAATTTTATGTACGTTTTGTATTAATTGTTAGACACAAAATATTTTTGTTGGTGATTTTGGAAATGAATTAAAAAATAAGTTAAAGTTATATCTATAATATTGTTACGAATTTGTAGGATGTAAATTCGAAAATGCCGTCGGAATTATCAAAAAGTTTATTAGAAGTACACACACGTAATTCACAGTTCTTACAAGTATAGCCGAATACAACAAAACTAAACCGTAGGGCAGAAAATAGTTATCACATAAATCGCGCTAAGTTCGTCGTTATAAGATACGCGCTCCGAAAGTGCACGAGGTAAAGCCTCGTTTGCAATTAGAACACGACTGGCGCATTTCCCGACTGACCGACCCTCAACCATTTGTAAATTAGACATGGCCTCCTAGCAACGTGCCGCCCATTGGTTCTTGAAATCGTTAAATGGTCAGCTTAATGGATTTCAAAAATTCGCATGAAATGCCAACAGAGAAAAGAAGGTTTTATGACATTTTACGGCGGCGTGAACAAAGAGATTAGCACGAACAATAGATCATTCAAATTCAAAGGGGTAATAAGACACCTGCAAAGGATTAGTATCGTCTTGCACCAATATTATAAAATTCTAAAAATGCCGTGTCTGTACATTGAAACTATTAAAAAAAAACTGGAATAAAGTAAATAAACGACGGAGAACATGATGCAATTTTTTTAGATTTCTTGTGTGTTTGTTCGGAATTCACGTAAAAACTATTGGGCCAATATCGATGCTTTTTTTTTCTTTATTTTCAAGATCTGTTCTTTTGTCAACAGTATCATCATTGCCGAGCCCGACATCGGCGGATGATGATGATGACGATGATGAGACGACCCAGCAGAGTCGCGCTGACGCTGACGACGACGGCCGGGTGTACAAGAACCCGAGGAATTCACCATCGGCTCAATGTCCGAGGGATGAGGAGCAGGCCACGCTGCTGGTTAGTCCTAACCTTGTCACTAATATAATAAACGCGTATGTGAGTTTGTTTATAATGAAAAAAAAACGTGTGCGTCTCGGGACGCCCGACAGAAGTGATAATTTTTTTATTGCAGGAAATCAGCAGACAGGCAGACGGCCCACTTGATGGAAAGCGGTTACCATCGCCTATGAACATTTGCAACACCAAAGTTACTACAAATGCGCTGCTGCTCTCTTAAGGGAGACTGGAACCTGGTCACTAATGCCGGAACATAACTCAAGGTTGTTATGGCGACATACTTTAGACCTTTTGGTGGTAGCCATCCAGTCGGGCAAATGCCCTACCACCTGGCATCATATAGCATTTTTAACTTTAAATACCAGTTTTCATTTAACTGTGTTTAATTTCGAAATCACTTACATACATTTTAATTCTATGGGTATTGAAATCTAACATACCCAGGCATTTGATCAGCTTTCCACTGTTCACAGGGTCAGAAATGTCTCCGGAAATGCTCCTCCGACGAAGACTGCAAGAGTAAGAAGAAGAAATGCCTCTGCGACGGAGCTTGCGGCATGTCGTGCATCAAACCAGGTAAGACCCTTAGAATCAGCTGTCTAATCTTTACTGTGCTCAAGTAAGATCTTGCATGGAGTACTGGATGACTCAGCTACATGTCAGCTTGAAGCGTTGGAGTCAATGGAGAGTAGAGCCAAGAGGTCGATTGGTAGCGACCAGCTTGCCAATACAAGGCTTCAGAACTTAAGGCATCGACACTACGGTCGTGCAACATAATACTAGAATGATAATTTTACAAAGATTCCGATTTAAATGTATTAATATGTTTAACTAGCGGCCCGGCGCGGTTTCACCCGCGCTCTGTCCCGCTCCCGTGGTATATAGCGTCATATTATATAGCCTATAGCACTCCCTGTTAACCGTAGCTTTCGCACAGTAAAAGAATTTTTAAAATCGGCTTAATAGATCCAGAGATTACAACGTCACAAACTTTACCTCTTTATCATCACGATATCTCAGGAACTATAATACCTATATAGACTTGAAATTTGGCATGGACCTTCCTTTCGCCAAGTAGAGGTCAGCTAAGAACGGATTTTACGGCACGCGAAGCGGGCGGGTAGCGGCTAGTAATATTATAAAATTCTAAACATGCCGTATCTGTAAATTGAAGCTGTTTAAAAAAAAACAACTGGTAAAGGCTATATAAACTAAGGAGAACACGATGCAATTTTTTTTAGATTTCTTTCGGTTCGGGATTCATGTAAAAACTACTTGGCCGATTTCGATGCGTGAAGCGTAGGAAGTCTTCAATGAAGCACCCTTTGGCTTGAAATATGCGTATATTTAAATATTATGCGATTTTACAATAATGTTTCTTGCGCGTAAAGTTGTTCGTCTTTTTTCCGTTCTTGATTTTCGAATATTGGCAGTTGGCCGTAGACAATGAGCGTCTGTCATAGGCAATTTTGATATTGCGTGTACACACCGGCGCGAGCGTACTGATTTCATACTCGGCTGGACCGGTGTGTACCTTCCCGTAGTAAATCGTGCCGCTACAATGCGGTTACCGCTGATCTTAGACTTAATATCTGCGCTACTTTTTATCCCGGCAATCCCGTGGGAAGTTTTCAGGGAATCAATTGCCAGATTCTAAAAGAATTCCAATGCGATTTTTTTCACTGACCGATAGCACATTTTATGTTATAAAATGTGTGATATTTTATATCACGGGATACACGCGGGAATTTTCCCGGGAGCGGTTTGTAGTTGTCCGGGTGCGTAAAGATTAGCTCATTCCGACACAGTTTCCATTAAAAGGATAGCTTACATTCTTTTTATAGATGCTGCGATACTGTGTGTCCCGGAAATTCAGCTGGAATGTCAAGTCATTGTGAAGCCATCCGTGCAGGAACGGAGAAAGAATACAATTTCCTGCGGCCGGGCGGCCTGTCGTAAGAGGCGACAAAACAACCCACAGCCAGGTGGTAGGGCATTTGCTCGACTGGATGGCTACCACCCCTGATCTAAAGTATGTCGCCATAACAACCTTGAGTTGTGTTCCGGCATTAGTGACCAGGTTCCAGTCTCCCTTAAGAGAACTTTGGTGTTGCAAATGTCCATAGGCCATGGTAACCGCTTTCCATCAAGTGGGCCGTCTGCCTGTCTGCTGATCTCCTGCAATAAAAAAACATTAAAACACTTGATAAAAACAACGTAACAACGTGCCTGGGCTTGTCTATAAGGTTAATTCTATTTGTTGCCGCGGAACTTTCTTCCTGAGATGAACTCTACTTTATATTCGTTAATTTTTCTAAATCGTATGGCGCTCGACTTAGAATTTAAGGCCTGTCAAAAATAGCAGCAATAACTTTAAAAGAATTGCACCATGAAAATATTTCCGTAGTAGCCATAGCAACCCGTCGTAATTACAAGCATGTACAAGTAATATTGCCCATATAACTTGTGAACAGCGCTCAAATGTAAAGTTCTAATGTGACAATTTCAACTTACACGTTCGCGAGGTTAGTTCGGAGTGCGAGCGAGCAGCGAGTCGGTAAGCTATTATCATAGAGATGTTGACACATCCTGCAATTAAATGTAGTGGTAATTAATTCTCGTATATTTTATTTATTTCCGTTCCTTCAAACCATCCCGCCCGTCCTTATTCTCGCCGTATCAAAAGTGAATATTCCACCATTTTTGTAAACTTATAATAAATACGCTTTTTTTTTGTTTGTTTTTGAGGCGAGAGAAAATGCTTAAGCGATTTACGCACAAACTGGGTCGTCGCTAGGGGAACGACACGCGTCGGTCGGGGGCGATAACACTGCAGCAATAGTATGCTCTTGGCAGCGCTCCGTCCGCGATCGACGTCACAGAATAGTGTGGAAGACTCCGAGCGTTGCTGCACGGGCGAGCAACCCCAATACCCACTAAAAACCCCCTCCTCCCTGACGACCCTGCGCTTTGAATGTGTTAGAAAGGCTGAGATTTAGAACATAGTTACGCCCAGCCGATAATAAATACGCTACGACAAGAGCCGCAAGCCCCCGTTCCGTCTCAGTACGTCGTTCGCACCACACGATTAAAATTCATCGCTCCGCCATTATAAAAAACCGCTTCTACAATCAAGACTGTGTGCAAGTCTCGCGAAGTGAAAATATAATACAAGAGAACCAAGAGCAGCAGCATACGGTGAGTGCCTTCTACTCCCAATATTGAACCAACCTGTTATACATATTACATATATATACATACATATATTGTATCCGTGCAGGAACGGAGAAAGAATAAAATTTCCTGCGGCCTGGCGGCCTGTCGTAAGAGGCGACTAAAGAACCCATAGCTAGGTGGTAGAGTATTTGCTCGACTGGATGGCGACCACCCCTGGTCTAGAGTATGCCGCCATAACAACCTTGTGTTGTGTTCCAGCATTAGTGACCAGGTTCCAGTTTCCTTTAAGAGAGCAGCAGCGCATTTGTAGCACCTTTGGTGTTGCTAATGTCCATAGGCGATGGTAACCGTTTTCCATCAAGTGGGCCGTCTGCCTGTCTGCTGAACTCCTGCAATAAAAAAATAAAAAAAAACAGTCCATAACCACCCCTAATCAAATGGTGAATTTATTTCCCACCATCTAACATTATTTCAACTTAAAACAGGCGTTAAAATAACATCTTATATGGGTTTAAAGAACTTTTCAACACATTTGCTCAAAAAATGCATTTACGAAGCCTGTATGCATTGTTTGAAAGTTATAAATTACGCATTATACAATGGAACGTGCGGGAAAATGTGTACTCTCGGTTAAGTACCTTGTTACCGCACGCTGTGCGGCGACATAGGTATTTATATGAAAAAAAAAGAAAATTCCTCCAAAGAGTTTCACAGAGTGGATGGATGCAGAAGTCGTGGAAGGCCACGACACACCTTCCATGATCAAATTGATCGTGTACTAGCAGAAGGTGATGTCAGGAGCCTTAAGAACAGACGAGTGTGCATGACAAGAGTTATGAATGTCAAAGAGGCAAGTGAGGTGTGTAAGAATAAGCCTAAATGGCACTCTGTTGTTCGTGCCTACCCCGCAAGGGAACTGGCGTGAAGTTATGTATGTATGTATGTATGTAGTTTCACATTATGAAAATAAATGTGTTTTCTTTCACCATATCCCAATTAATTGGGGTCTGCTGCTCTATTCTGCCATACATCTTCTGCCACACCACAAATCATCACATCATCCTTCACACAATCCATCCATTTTTTTTGGTGTACCTTTACATTTGTACCCATTTGTACAATACATTACCAAAATAAATAAGCTCTATAATCGAACCTCCTTAGAAGCGCTTTAATACTATAGCGAAAATGAGACGAAAGATGTAGTCCTAATTTCACCACGTGCACGTGGCGCCATTTGCAAATGGGCGCCATTTTCAGATTAATATTTATGTTTGTTTCTTTACCTATTGTACGATTTTTTCGCAAATGTGTTGAAAAACGTTGCATATGACACACGTGCGGTTGTTGGTTTGTACAAACTCGTGATTCTTCTACTCGTTTATAAAAACCCAAGTTACCGCACCAGTATTATAAATAACTATTATTCTCAATAGCACATTACATTTCACTTATATGAGATTAAAAAAAATATATATTCTGACATAAATCCTATAATCTAGAAGCGACCAGACATACATAAATCATTTTAAAAATATTAAGTCTTTAAAATGTTTTCTTTTTTCTTAAATTTATATTTTTACCCTCCTTCATTTTATTAGGTAACTAGCGATTACGGCAGACGTTATCCTGCCCTGAAAAAATAAAAATCTAGAACCCGATTCCACCGCCACCTACCGGGTCTAATTGTGAATCTAAACCATCCCGGACCCACTCAAACACTAATTTTCTTACACTTTGGATTACATCATTGAAGTTTTAGTAGGGATCCTTAATTTTTTCTAGGAATAAATATAGCCTATATTAATCTGATATAATGTAGAATTCTAATAGTGAAAGAATTTTTGAAATCAGTCCATTAGTTTTTGAGTTTATTCGTTACAAGATACAAAAATACAAATCTTTCCTCTTTATAATATTAGCATAGATTTGTTGTTAATATTGGCTCCTTCACATATATTTTTTTGTATTTTTTATTGCATGACTTCAGCGGACAAGCAGACGGCCCAGCTAATGGTAGGCGGTTACCATCGCCTATGGACATTTGGAACACCAAAAGCGTTACAAATGCGCTGTTGGTCTCTTGAGGTAGTCTGGAACTTGGCCACTAATGCCGGAACACAATTCAAACTTGTTATGGCGGCATACTCTAGACCAGAGGTGGTTGCCATCCATACGAACAGATACACTACTACCTGGCTGTGGGTTGTTTCGTCGCCTCTTATTTTTTTTAATGGCAGCAGTTCAGCAGACAGGCAGACGGCCTACTTGACGGAAAGCGGTTATCATCGCCTATGGACATTTGCACCACCAAAGGTGCTACAAATGCGCTGCTGCTCTCTTAAAGGAGACTGGAACCTGGTGACTAATGCCGGAACACAACTCAAGCTTGTTATGACGACATACTTCAGACCAGGGGTGGTAGCCATCTAGTCGGGCAAATGCCCTACCACCCGGCTGTGGGTTGTTTGATCGCCTCTTTGTCGTAACTAACTCTATACGTGATATAAATAATTTCAATTATTGTTGCAACAATAATTAATACGCTTTTTGACTCTTTTTACTCCTTCGATGAGACTATTACAGACTAGGGAGCTATTCTATTCTCCGCCCCGCTGTCTGCTTTCACTGACACCTTGACTTAACGAATAGCTTGGATATTGTGCGATGGCACCCGAAATTTGCATTCTTGAGCCACGACCGTCTTTGACTGGACATTCTCGACGAGGAATGCAATTTGCGAATACTTCCGAACATCATTTCCGTACCTTTAGTTTCTTCTGCTAACTTCAAGAACGTCGGAGGTTTTTGTTAGAGTCCCGCGGCGAAATGAAAAATAGGCCAAGTGCGTGTCGGACCACGCGCATGGAAGTGTTCCGTAGAAGCGAAGAACTTCAAATATTTTTGTCGTTTCGAGCCTTCTAACGACTTGCGCTTTAGAAAGCGCAAATCAGACTGCATATAATAATAATAATAAAAAATAAAACACCACCATTCATGACACCACGCCCCAAATTAACACTTGGTGTTCACCCGTGTTAATTTGGTATTTCCAGGTTAACCTGAGTCTTTAGAAAAGAATTGAAATAAAAATAATAATAATAATCGGCAGACAAACACACACATTGTATATCCCCAAATTAAGCAAGTTACGCTTGTGTTATGGGTAATATACAACGGACTACTCTGGGGCCGATACCAGACACCCAGACAAGTAAATAACGGAGAAAATACGTTTCCGAAATTAACTATACCAGGAATCGAACCCGGAACCTCTGCGTTGCAGTGAGGTAGGCCGGCAAAGGCTTAGCCCGCTCAACCACAGAGGCCGTCTGCATATGGATATATGGCATATGGAGTACTGCTCGCATCTATGGGCCGGAGAACCCGCTTACCAGACTGACTCCATCTACCGTCGCGTCGTTCGTATCTTCAACGATCCCATACTAACAGGCGGTTTAGAATCGCTTAGCCTTCGAAGACACTTTGGGTTCTTCTGCGTATTTTACCGCCTGTACAACGGAGAGTGTTCCTGGGGATTGTTTGGTCTGGTGCCAACGCCTCACTTTCACTCGCAGGATATTCACCCCCATTTCCTTGAGCTCCCACGCTCAACTACGCAACCGTTCTCTAGAACATTTATTCCGCGTACAACAATCATCTGGAGAGAATTTTATCCGTGCAGGAACGGAGAAAGAATACAATTTCCTGCGGCCGGGCGGCCTGTCGTAAGAGGCGACTTAACAACCCACAGCCAGGTGGTAGGGCATTTGTCCGACTGGATGGCTACCACCCCTGGTCTAAAGTATGTCGCCATAACAACCTTCGAGTTGTGTTCCGGCATAAGTGACCAGGTTCCAGTTTCCCTTAAGAGAGCAGCAGCGCATTTGCAGCAACTTGGTATTGCAAATGTCCATAAGCAATGGTAACTGCTTTCCATGAAGTGGGCCGACTGCCTGTCTGCTGATCTCCTGCAATAAAAAAAAAAGAAAAAAAAGAGAACTTCCCGCCGCGAATTTCCCTTAGCGCTATGACGAGGTTGTTTAAGAAGGGCGATATAAAATTTCTTAAAAATCAAGGTCAATAAAAAATAGTTACGATTTACTGAATTGTTAGATATTTACATAGTAATAATCAAAACAATAGAAAATGTTAAATAGTGAAGTAAAAATCTCGCCGAAATCCCATTAAGGCAGTTTCACAAAGCAAACTTCCCGAAGGCGGCCCCTTTGTAGTTTGTTAATTTGTCAGTTAATTAAACTGCTATGCCTGCTTTATTCAATGTCCCAGGAAGGCCCGCTTCGGGACTCTTTAATGATATCGTTAACTTGTTTAAAGAGTTTATTTGTCCTTACATTAATCATTGTTATTTATTTACAGACCTATCATAATAATCCTAACTAATTATGCTACAACACAAGTGTTCTGAGAAGCTAAAATCCTTATAATCCTTATCCAACCACGGCCTTAAGTCTGCTATTTTATTATCTTGACGTTGCGAAAATATTCAAAGTACAATTCCATTGCAATAGTATCAAAAATTCGTATGCTAATAAATTTTAAAATTAATTACATACATACATACATACATAACTTCACGCCAGTTCCCTTGCGGGGTAGGCACGAACAACAGAGTGCCATTTAGGCTTATTCTTACACACCTCACTTGCCTCTTTGACATTCATAACTCTTGTCATGCAAGCTCGTCTGTTCTTAAGGCTCCTGACATCACCTTCTGCTAGTACACGATCGATTTGATCATGGAAGGTGTGTCGTGGCCTTCCACGACTTCTGCATCCATCCACTTTTGCATTGTATATCTGTTTAGTCATTCTTTCATCATGCATTCTTTCCACATGCCCGAACCACCGGAGCATTCCTTTCCTTACCTTCACCCCGACACTCTCTTTCAGACCAACTCTCTTTCTTACTTCGGTATTACGAACGCGGTCCGCGTTCGTAATAATTATTATTACGGTGATTAAAATTAATATATATATATACTAGGGGCCCCGGCAGACGTTGTCCTGCCTTTAAAAAATAAAATTCTAGAACCCGATCCCAGAGCCACGTACCGGTTCTAATTGCGAATCTAAACCATCCGGGTACCCACTCAAACACACAAAAAAAAAATCACCAAAATCGCTCCAGGTGTTTAGGAGGATTCCCGAACCCGATCTCAGCGCCACCTACCGGTTCTAATTATGATTCTAAACCATCCGGGAGCCCACTCATCCCTACTCCGAGATGTTTGCTGGATGAGAGGTGACAACGGTAGACATCTAGCGGGGATAACTGATCGATTGATAGTTAAAAAAAATCGCGATGGAAAAATAGGGGTTGATAGTAGAGAGGTGGAAAATTAAGAGTAATATAATTTTTTTATTCTAAGTCATGACAAAATAAGATTAAAAAAATCTTGCCAAAAAAAATAAAGTTTATAATTAACAGATAAAAAATAGGGGTTGATCGTAGAGGGGTGAAAATTTAGGGTTGTATGTATTTTTAATGCTGTATCCTAAAAAAATAAAATTAATCTAAAAATTCAAAAAAAAAATTAGGAGTGGACTACCCTTAACATTTAGGGGGATGAAAAATTCTTATCCGTGCAGGAACGGAGAAAGAATACAGTTTCCTGCGGCCTGGCGGCCTGTCGTAAGAGGCGACTAAACAACCCACAGCCAGGTGGTAGAGTATTTGATCGACTGGATGGCGACCACCCCTGGTCTAGAGTATGCCGCCATAACAACCTTGTGTTGTGTTCCGGCATTAGTGACCAGGTTCCAGTCTCCTTTAAGAGAACAGCAGCGCATTTGTAGCACCTTTGGTGTTGCTAATGTCCATAGGCGATGGTAACCGCTTTCCATCAAGTGGGCCATCTGCCTGTCTGCTGACCTCCTGCAATATAAAAAAAAAAAAAAAAAAATAGATGTTGCCCGATTCTCAGACCTACTGAATATGCATATAAAATTTAATAAAAATCGGTCAAGCCGTTTCGGAGGAGTATGGTAACTAACACTGTGACACGAGAATTTTATATATTAGATAGTAGTATTAGTAAGGCACAAACTGCACATGCATTTCCTCATAACACCAGAATGTAACAGATACACTCTACATTAGTATAAGTTTAGTATTGTTACGAGTTACAGTACTCGAATTAAAATGCCGTTGGAATTACTATAGAATTTATTAGAACTCTACAAACACGAATAACACAGGTACAAATATAACTGAATACTATCAGTCCAAACGTAATGCGCAACTCAATAACACGCGCAAAGTCCATCACTAAATAGATTATCGAATGTACACAAGCCTTGCCTTGATCGTGGTTCTCACTCGACTGCCTCTCTCTCTCTCTCTCTCTCTCTCGCATCTCTCCATTGGGCCATTGCTTTATACTGCACCGATATAATAGGATTTCCCGCCCGCGTAAATCGGATTTCTTAGAATCAGTTCGACTCACCTGTCTAATGATTGCCATAAAAGATTACAATATACAATAGGCTGTTTTTCTAATTACAAATTTTAAACACAAAGTAAACAAAAGAAGTCCAAATGCGGAATGGTAATAAACTGCAGGTGTGAATTGGTCTTTTGTCGATCGTAACAGTATTAAAATTAGAATAAATTAATATAATAAGTTATTCTTAAGGTACACCACAATACAAACATGCATTCATTAAATGTCACACACAAAAACAAAGTAACAAATAAGCGTGTATAATTTCCAAACTTTTTCCTAAGTTAAATTGTAAAAAAGGGTACGGAACTAGAGTCCGTAGACTTGTTTAAAAGAAAATGTTAGGGTGTATGAACTCCTAGACCCCTGGACCGAACTTAATGATTTTTTTGTGTGTTCGAATAGGTTCCCCAGATGGTTTAGATTCACCATCGGAGCCGTTAGGTGGCGCTGCAATCGAGTTAATTTTTTTTTTCGGGGCAGGGCAACTAGTCTATACTTCTATACGAATATTATAGATACGAAAGATTTCTACTTTTGTATTGTTACGAGCTACACAGGACTCGAATTAAAATGCCGTTGGAATTACTATAGACTTTATTTGAACTGTACAAACGCGTGTAAAACAGGTACAAATATACTGGATACAACCAGTACCACTACTTGTTACAATCTGTACGATCAATAACACGCGCAAAGTCCGTCACTATATCGCTTGTTGAATGTACACGTCTTGCTTGTATCGTGATCATCGCTCGACTGCCTCACTCTTCCGGTTATTGTTTTATACTAAACTGTATAATAGAACAAAAGACCGTGTTCACCGAGTTAATCCACACACCTGGCAAGCAAGGATTAGTTCGACACTAATGACGGCCATAAAAGAAGTAGAAAAACAATAGTATGTTTTTCTGAACTACAAATTCTAAACATAAAGTAAAAAGCAGAATTCTTAAATCCGGTGGCAATAAAACTGCGTTTTACGACCTGCAGGTGTGCGCATTTCTGTGTCGGTATGTAACACTATGTTTGTAACGAATAAACTCAAAAACTGTTGGATCGATTTCAAAAGTTCTTTCACCATTCGAATGTTATGTTATTCCTGATTAATATAGGCTGTATAAAAATTAGGGATCCCTACTAAAACTTCAATAAAATATCCCATTAATCTAAACAAAATACTTGGCGCTGGAATCGGGTACTAGGATTTTGATGCAATTTTATTTGAGTTTGAGTGGGTCCTGGGCTGGTTTAGGTTCACAATTAGACTCGGTAGGTAGCGCTGGAATCGGGTTCGAGATTTTTATTTCTTCAGGGCAGAACGACGTCTGCCAGGATAGCTTGTACTTTATATATTATCCGTACAAAAACGGAGAAAGAATACAATTTCCTGCGTTGGGGCGGCCTGTCGTAAGAGGCGACAAAACAACCCACAGCCAGGTGGTAGGGCATTTGCCCGACTGGATGACTACCACCCCTGGCCTAAAGTATGTCGCCAAAACAACCTTGAGTTGTGTTCCGGCATTAGTGACCAGGTTCCAATCTCCCTTAAGAGAGCAGCAGCGCATTTGTAGCAACTTTGGTGTTGCAAATGTCCATAGGCGATGGTAACCGCTTTCCATTAAGTGGACCGTCTGCCTGTCTGCTGATCTCTTGCAATAAAAAAAAGATGTTGAAAAGCGAACCCGCGAGAAAGGATCTAGTGTTGTAACATCCCTGACGTGAATCATTCCGTTACAACTGGTTGCTATCAAGCGTTGTCTTATGCTCCAATTTGCTTTGTTATAACATCTGTATGTTCCCACAGACGAAGCGATGTTTTACACTCTACGGGACTTTAAAGTTGTTATTAACAAGCCTTTACAGGTCTAGTTTCGAAGTCGTGGTAGCATAATGGCTAGCGCACGCGTCCAACTCAAAGGCGCGGGTTCGAACCCTAGCCGAGAAATTTGAGAAGAGTAAAGAAAATAAAACATATCTTTTTCTATTTCTTTCTTTTTAAGATTATACTTTATCCGTGCAGGAACGGAGAAAGAATACAATTTCCTGCGTTGGGGCGGCCTGTCGTAAGAGGCGACAAAACAATCCAGGTGGTAGGGCATTTGCCCGACTGGATGAATACCAACCCTGGTCTAGAGTATGCCTCCATAACAAACTTGAGTTGTATTTCGGCATTATATCAGGTTACAATCTCCCTTAAGAGAGCAGCAGCACATTTGTAGCACCCGTGACTTTGCAAATGTCCATAGGCGATGGTAACCGCTTTCCATCACGTGGGCCGTCTGCCTGTCTGCTGAAATTATGCAATAAAAAAAACAACAAGCCCGGACAATCCAGTGTATCCGGAGAGAGGAGATATTAAAAAAAACCTAGCCGGGACGCATGCACATCCTATGCAGTTTTTTGACCTCATGTGTATTATATTTTCTTAAGTTTTCGCGACTTGTACACATAATAAAACTACGTTTTAACGGTTTTAAGCGCGGTAATTTTATTTGATTTTGGTTTTTCCGACGTTTCGGCCACTTTTCAGTGGCCGTGATCACGGAAGACAAAGATGTCAAGTGTCAACGAGTATTGTTAAAGTTTTATTTAGCCTACCGCCAACGTATTAATTTTAATTATTTAATTTTTAATTTTGTTTATGGTTATTATTTAATCTATGGGAGCCTAATCTAATTTACTACCATACTCTCATGTACTACTCATGTGTATTCTTCAAATTCTTGAAGTCGGTGCAAAGTAAAATCTAAAAAACAACAACATAATTGCAAAGGTACCGACTTCAAAATGGTGTGGGAAATATCAATTTCTTGCCTTAACAAAACAAAAAAAAAAAAGGTGCGTCTCGGGACGCCCGACAGGAGTGATAACTTAAGCTAATCTAAGTTGAACTATTTAAGAACAGACGAGCGTGCATGACAAGAGTTATGAATGTCAAAGAAGCAAGTGAGGTGTGTAAGAATAAGCCTGAATGGCGCTCTGTTGTTCGTGCCTACCCCGCAAGGGAACTGCCGTGAAGTTATGTATGTATGTATGAACTATTTAATATTGAAATTGTTTAACGTGAGAAAAGCTTAGGTAATTACTTAAATTTTATGTATATTAATATGATAATGTAAGGAAAGGTTATTATTTATACATATAATGAAATTCTAGATGTCGAATTTCTGTACAATTAAAAAAATGCTAAAAACCGAGTCAGGCGGATGTCAGAAGTGAAATAGAACTAATTTAGATTTTTTTCAAATTTCTTGTTTCTCTGTTTATCTGTTTGTACCGGCTAATCTCCGAAACGACTGGACCGATTTAAATGAAATTTTGTATGGTGGTAGCTTATATCTCTGGTCAAGATATAGGATACTTTTGATCCCGAAAAATTAAAGAGTTCCCGTGGGATAGTTAAAAAAACCGCACCATGCGGGCGAAGTCGTGGGCGTCAGCTAGTTTATTAATAAAATCTTTAATTGATTATAAAATATATTTTATTCTTAGTTACAATTCTTAAATATGTTAGAGTTAGAGTGAGAGAGGAGGAGCCTGCCTACCGCTGCCGTATACGTGAGAGAAAGGAAAGCCAGACAGACTGGCGCCGTAACGCGTTACGTAACGAAGCAGTTTACCCTCCCATAAGAGGTTATCACTTAAACGTGTAAATAATTTAAACCTACAGAACTCTGAATAATGTAACGATGTTCTCGCATTATCAAAATGAACATCACAGCTGTTGCACTAGTTTCACAGGAATATAGGTCTTTGCGCATCGCGTTTGACCCGCTGAATATGTAATGCAGTGTAGCACGTCGCGTGCAGCCCCGAGCCCTCATAAACACCGCTTTTCATAATTTTAAGGCGCAGATGGATGAATTTTACACGACAACACAAGCATAGAATATAAATCACACTTCGCATCATTTTATGTTACGCAACTTTTTGAAGTGAAACTTCTATATAGACGGGGGGTCTTAGGATTTTTCTGTCACGAAAAAGCGTTACGGCCGCGTGGAAGGTCGGCATAATTTTAGAGCAGACTATGGATGCGTTTTTGGGTTCCGGATTGAAATCGGTTTTTTTGGTTGATAAAATAAAAAATGTTTAAATAAAAAATGCATTCATCAAAATGTACCTTTTTTTTTACAAGGGGAAATCCATTTGCGGACCCCCCGCCGGGGAGACTTCGGCGGGGGAGTGTGGGACTCGCCGGCTAGAGAAGCCGGAACACCCACTAAAACCCCTTGGTGCCACCTGACGCCATGAGCCGGGGTCACGGGATATGCGTGAGCTTTTCTTCCGCGACCCCGGCTGGCGTGGGCCCACCCCAGCAAGGGGCGGGCCTCTCCGATCAAAATGTACCTAACCTAACCAAATCATAATTTACAGTAAACCTGCGAAAAATCGAAATGTGTGCTGGGACACATAGTAGAAGTGAAACTTCAACGGACAAGTGGAAAAACGAATCGCAGCAAAATTTTGACTTAAAGTTTTACGGGCAGGTTTTCAAATTGGATAATTACATTAACAATTTTTGTTTTTTTTTTTACAATCTAAGCTGAATAATGTATGACAGCATATACGTCTCGTTTACTAGGCAAAAACATTATCTATACTTCTATACTAATATTATAAAGAGGAAAGATTTGTATTTTTGTATGTTTGTAACGAATAAACTCAAAAGCTACTGGATCGATTTCAAAAATTCACCATTCGAATGATTTTTTTCTTTTTTTTTTAAGGCGAGGGAAATGCTATTTACGCACAATACTGGGTCCTTTGCAAGGGATTAGACCATAGTTGATCGGGCACTCCGAACACTAATCAAGCCAGCTTGTGTGGAGACTCAGAGAAGTTGCACGGGCAACCCACTAAAACCACCCTCCTCCCATGTGCCCGGCGCTTTTTAGGAAGGAAAGGCTGAGACTTAGAACGTAGTTACGCCCAGTCCGACCATTCGAATGCTACATTATCCCTGATTAATATAGGTTATATAAAAATTAGGGATCCCTGCTAAAACTTCAATAATGTAACCCATCAATCTATACAAATACTTGGCACTGGAATCGGGTTCTACTATTTTGATGAAATTTTATGTGTGTTTGAGTAGGTCCCGGGGTGGTTTAGATTCGCAATTAGACCGGGTAAGTGGCGCTGGAATCGGGTTCTAGTTTTTTATTTTTTCAGGGCAGGACAACGTCTGCTGAGATGTTTGTTTGAGAGGGTCCTGGGGCGGTTTAGATTCACAATTAGACTCGGTAGGTGGCCCTGGAATCGAGTTCTAGATTTCATTCTTCAGGGCAGGACAACGTCTGTCCAGACCGCTAGTTCTTTATAAAATAATACCCTACTTTGGTTGTCTTTAGATACACTGCTATCAAACACACCCACATAACTAAGTCACAAAAGACACCAGTCAACCCACGCCAAGCTGGTAAGATACAGACAGGCCTTGACGTCATGATCGATGTTCCCGGACGAACTTTAACTTTAAAATATTAATCACTCGCCACTATTAAATGGATTATGAGGCTCTTTATAAGCTATATTTTAAACAGACCCTTAAGATTAAGCGTCTCTTTGTCCTCGACTTCGTCTAGAAATGGCAAGCTCCTGTTTAACATAAGCCTCGAGATAAATGTAAACTTTGCTTAATATTGTGAAGATTCGTTTCAAAATTGCTTTCTTATCTGTCTAAATATATGACCAGAATGGAGCCAGTGTTTTACATTGTCTTGTACAGTACGACCGATGAGTCGTGGCCCGTCTGAACGTAGCCTTTGCAAACTTTCGCGCATGTAAACTCGTATAGATAACAGAGAGAGAGAGATAATACTATTGTACAGCATTACAGAATGTGCACAATGGACGGTCTTATTGCTAGCGATATCTTCCAGACAACCAGTGGCAGGAATAAAACAGATTCAATTTGTTAAAGGTGCTAAACGTGGGACACTCAGAAAGATCGCGAAAATAAAAAAAAATGTTCTATAGGTAAATATTTATTTATTAAATCTTTTTAAAGTACTCTCCACCAGCCTCTATACAAAGTTTCATGCGTCTGAACTATACTTTTCGGAACACTTTTTCCAGTCCGCCGCAGACATCTCGTGTACAGCTTGCCCGAACGCTTACAGCGCATCTTCCGGCGACGAAAATTGTATCCCTTCGAGCTGATTTTTTCATTTCGGGAATAAAAAGAAGTCATACGGTGTCAGGTCAGGGCTGTAAGGAAGGTGACCCAGGAGTTCGACCGGCGTGCTATCCAGGAAGTCCCTTGTTTTGAGCGCGGTATGGACGGGCGCGTTGTCGTGGTGGAGCAGTAGTCCGCGGAGCCCTGTGTTTGGTCGCTTGTTGCTCACAACAGAGAAACCTTATATCAAGCACTTGGTAACTCGTAACTTGCCGAACGTACGGATGTACAGTACGCTTTAAATAATATAATTCTTACTGCTTCCGTGCAACCAGCGAATCTGCGAGCTAGCATATTTGCCCGGACTGACAATGCCCTAAGCTCTTTCTCTAAATCTGCATCGTCTCTAAGGTTGTCGTTAACCAAATAAATACCCAAGGTATTTGAATTGGTTCACTCTTTTAACCGGTACACCATTGAGCGTTACTGGAGGAACAAAACTAGGACACTTGGAACCCGTCTCAAAGACCATGCACTCAGTTTTTCACACATTATAAATTAAGCCATGAGGCACAGCGTATGCCTCACAGACGGATATGAGCTTGAGCGTGGCAATGCAGCCAGCTTTCTGGGAATGCTTCCCTTTGACAGATATCTGATACATAATCTATAATTAGATTATACATAAGTACCCCTAAATCTAATGCAAATAAACAACGAATAAAATTCTTATGAAGCAAATTAATTTTGTAATAAAATATGGTAGCACAATGTCTTCGAACGCCGCGATGAATCCATTCCATTTTAAACAATGATGTCTTGGATGAATAATTCATAATTGTACACGAAAATTTTAATATAGATGAAGTTTGATGTAGATATACATCGCGATGAACGATGAGGTTTCGAGATTTATTAAGTAAAAGATAAGATGGGGGGGTTTCGTTAAGTGCTTTCTTAATGAGTATCCGTGCGAGAAACGGCGCGGGAATGAATTGTACTTCCTACATTTGATGGTATTTTGTAGATTGAAATCATTGATAGTGTTACGAGTCGCGAGACTCGAATTAAAATGCCGTTAGTTTTTTTTTTTTTTTGATTCGCAAACTGGCCAACTCAGCTTACTTTTAAACAAAACTAGAGCACAGATAATATGGTTGCTGACTGACCTTGTTGGTGCAAACACAGCATGCATTATATAAATACATTGAGTTAATAGTAATTTATAAAACTATATAGAATGACTATATAGAGTTTATTAGAACCATTCAAACACGTATAACACAGGTATAAATATAACCGAACACAACAAGTCCAAACGTAATGCAGAAAGTCGTAATTCCATAAAACGCGCAAAGTCCGTCACTAAAAGATTCCCGATTGTAGTACACACGTCTTGCTTCGCTCGTGGTTATCTCGCGACTGCCTCGTCCCTCAATCGGGGCATTGCTTTATACTGCACAGATGCAATATGTCTGCCCGGCCGCGTGGACCGAATTTCCTAGAATCAGTTTGTACTTTAAATCCGAAACACCTGGCTAATGAGTCGACCGCGATGGCCATAAACGAGTACAATAAAACAATGGGCTGTTCTCTAGAATAATTAGAAAACGCATGCCAATAAATAAGTAAACAAAAGAAGACGGTTACTAAAGAATTACAATAGTTTCAATGTTATTAGTTCAAATGCCGACGGGTAATAAATGTGCTTCTACAAATCTGTACGTGGAATTTGTCTTTGTCGGCGCCTAGGTTGCAGCAATATGTTTAAACCGAAGGTGTTCATTCACGTTGACTCGCGGGTGCGGTGGCGGGCGCGGGCGCGGTAGACGTAGCGAATTCGTGTTCACATTGGCCGCCAGGCGTTTGCGCGAGTTTGACGTGTTTTCAGAGATAGAAAATATGGACGACGATCTTTTATTTTTAACTGAAAATTCATATCTAAAGTGGGAGATGATAAAAATTAGAATTGGTGTGCACGAAATTAATAAAGAAAGAGAACGGTATGGTGAATTTCATACTTTTTATAGTAATTTGATAGATCATCCTTCAAGATTTTTTGGATATACCAGGATGACTGTTAACTGTTTTGATTACGTATTGGATTCAATAAGGAGTGAGATTTCAAAAGAAGACACAAATTTTCATAAAAGCATAAAGCCCGAAGAACGACTATTTGTAACTATAAGGTGAGTTTAAAAAAAACATAGTTAATTATCATTTTTTTATCAGGATACATAGTAACAGTAATTCAAATTCAAACAAGGTTCGTTAACATTTTTTGAAAAGGCTTTTGGGAATTACAGGAGTTAAATTATTAACTCCCGCAATTTACAAAAGTCTATAATAAAAATCAAAATAATACTGGACACCGTGGACGGTTTTTGCCGTTGTATTGTGTCGTATACCGATAAAGTGCGTTAGTATATATATTATGACTGTTGACTCTATACCCGTATATATAAAGTACTCTGTCGTTCATACTACTAAGAGGGTCATCGTCTCTACCTTGACGTGGTAAAGGGGCCTCGAGCTGTAGCTCTTTGCCCCGGTCTATTCGCGGGGGGCAACTACCCCCCGGTAACGAGATACGGGAGCCGCCAAACACATAGGGGGGTGTCGGCAGGCTCACGTCGGCCAATCAGCGGCTTTCGGTGGCCATCACGGGCTTCGCGTTGGTTCCGTCTGCGGCATGGTTGGCCAGTCTGCGGCTTTCGATGGCCATCTCGGGCTTTAGGTGGCCATCTGCGGTGTCTGGTGGCCTTTCATTGGCTTAGCAGAGATTTTCGCGACCTCTCAAACATCGCCCTGATCCCGGCGGATGAGGTCACGGGGGGTCGGTAGCCATCTTGGTAACTCGTGATCAGGTGGTCGCCCGTGCAGGGGAGCAATCCCGTGGAGGTGCGTGTGGCGGCCGTTGTCGGCGCGGTCGAACATCCGACGCGCCGACATCGCCACGAATTCCTCGACACTGGGAATGCTCAAGTCGCGGGCGATCACGTCGTTCCTTACGAACCGACCCGCGCCCGTGCACATCCGCAAGGCGATGTTGCTGGCTCTGCAGCAGCTTCTTGTTGGTAACCGAACACAGCGCATACCACGCCGGAGCTGCGTAGGTCAGCCTCGAGCGGAGATAGGTCTTGTGTCGTTCATACTGCTTGAACTTACCTGACGTCGCGAGTGAATCGCGCGCTTCGCCGCTAGTTGGACGTGAACACACGCATACAACTCTTGCGTTTGTTATTGCCGCGAGCGAAACGCGCGCGCCAGTCGCCAGCTTGCCCGCTACTTAGACCGCGCGTGCATTTCGCAACGTGAACACTTGGATATTACGCCATATGTTTGTTATTTCGCGACCGCGCCCGCGAGTCAACGTGTTTGAACACTAAAGTTCTCTGATTCTAAATGTAGTGACCAGCTGCTGTTCTTTTATTACCATAAACCCTTCTGAGTTGTTGCAAGTAAACACAGTAAAATGTTGATATTAGACTAATCAACCAAATTGAATCAATTTGATTGAAATTTGATATTCAATGAAATTGAATGATTTGAGTTTGTGTTTATATTTATATATGAATAATTTTGGTTGATTCATTCTAATTGAAAGACAGAAATAACCGTCTAATATTGGCATTAGTCTATGCAAAATAATATATGACAATAGTTTGCTTTTTTAATGTGGAATTACGTTAATAAGCGTTCCAGTAACATCCTTTGATACATAAATTTTACTCTAAAAATGAAACTTTACACGTATTATATGTATATTTGTATGTACTTATATGCAGAAGTCGTGGAAGGCCACGACACACTTTCCATGATCAAATTGATCGTGTACTAGCAGAAGGTGATGTCAGGAGCCTTAAGAACAGACGAGCGTGCATGTCAAGAGTTATGAATGTCAAAGAAGCAAGTGAGGTGTGTAAGAATAAGCCTAAATGGCGCTCTGTTGTTCGTGCCTACCCCGCAAGGGAACTGGCGTGAAGTTATGTATGTATGTATGTATGTACTTATATACATCTTTCAAATGACGACTAAATTATTTAATCCGTGCAGGAACGGAGAAAGAATACAATTTCCTGCGGCCGGGCGGCCTGTTGTAAGAGGCGACTTAACAACCCACAGCCAGGTGGTAGGGCATTTGCCCGACTGGATGGCTACCACCCCTGGTCTAAAGTATGTCGCCATAACAACCTTGAGTTGTGTTCCGGAATTAGTCATCAGGTTCCAGAATTTGTAGCAACTTTGGTGTTGCAAATGTCCATAGGCGATGGTAACCGCTTTCCATTAAGTGGGCCGTCTGCCTGTATGCTGATCTCCTGCAATAAAAAAATAAAAAAAAAGTATTACAGATAGAGATGAAGAAATATAAGCGGGCTTTAATTTCTAAAATGTTGAGTTGTGTTTAAGTACTTAGTTGTAACTCAAACCCAAGGTAAAGGCCCATTTACAATAGTCCCATATATATCGCAAAGAATTTTAATAGCTCAACCCGAAATGTCGTGACAAACGCACTGCCTGCCCACTTGACAGTATTTACGTGAGCTTAAACAAACGAGCCCCGCTTATTGCTGCCGTAAATCACCCAACGCTAGGGATAAATGGACGTCGCGTGAAAGGATTCTTAGACGACGTACTTATTGTGCGTTGAAGCGGTATTACGATTGAGTACGGTTCAAATACGGTTCAAATACATAAATTACGAGCTTTACCGCCATTTTATTGTAAGAGAAATTTGTACCTAAGTATATAATTGGATGCAAAAGGTACATACATACATACATACATAACTTCACGCCAGTTCCCTTGCGGGGTAGGCACGAACAACAGGGCGCCATTCAGGCTTATTCTTAGACACCTCACTTGCTTCTTTAACATTCATAGGTCTTGTCATGCACGCTCGTCTGTTCTTAAGGCTCCTGACATCACCTTCTGCTAGTACACGATTGATTTGATCAATCAAATTGATCGAATCAAAAAATTAATGTTTTAAATCAAAATAGTGGTTCTAAATACCTTTTATCATAAAAAGATACTTATAAAAGTTCCAGAAATGAAAAGCAGCTTATCAATCCATAAATCACTTTAATGTAGTATTCTTCTGATTTACACAACACTTGCACAGTACTTATCGTTCTCACACTCGACTGTCACATATTACACTGACTTATGTACGCCGCTCCCGCCAAGTTTTATACCTTAAGAACGAGAAAAAAAAACAAGTAGTTTACTGGAAGTACCGCACACATTACTTTGGAGGAACTTGCCGAAATGCTGGGCAGTTTAAATGAATCTTCCCGACGGGTCGGTCTCGGCATGAATTTGGACAAGACGAAAGTCATGTTTAATGAACACGTCATGCCGAGACCGGTAAACGTCGATGGCGTCCCTCTGGAAGCTGTGCAGGAATATGTCTACCTTGGACAGAACATACAGGTCGGCAGGCACAACTTCGAGGGGGAAGCCAATAGGAGGATTCAGTTGGGCTGGGCAGCATTCGGTAAACTTCGTCAAGTCTTTTCGTCGACCATTCCGCAATGCTTGAAGACAAAAGTCTTCGAGCAGTGCGTCCTCCCCGTCCTGACCTACGGGGCCGAGACATGGACACTTACGGCAGGATTGGTCCACAAGTTCCAAGTCGCTCAACGGGCTATGGAGCGAGCTATGCTGGGTGTTTCTCTTATGGATAAAATTAGAAATGAGGATATCCGTAAGAGAACCAAGGTAACCGACATAGGTCGCAAAATTAGCAAGTTGAAGTGGCAGTGGGCCGGTCACATCTGCCGCAGGACCGATGGCCGATGGAGCAAACGAGTCCTGGAGTGGAGACCGCGTCTCGGTAAACGTAGTGTCGGACGCCCTCCAGCCCGATGGACCGACGACCTATGCAAGGTCGCCGGTAGGCGCTGGCTGAGGAAATCGGAGGACAGGGATGAGTGGCGCCGTCTTGGGGAGGCCTACGTCCAGCAGTGGACTGCAAATGGCTGACGACGACGACAGCACACATAATTATATCATTAGTTAAATTATTCACACTATTTGTAAAAAATTTATCCGTGCAGGAACGTAGAAAGAATACAATTTCCTGGGGCCGGGCAGCCTGTCGTAAGAGGCGACAAAACAACCCACAGCCAGGTGGTAGGGCATTTGCCCGACTGAATGGCTACCACCCCTGGTCTACAGTATGTCGCCATAACAACCTTGAGTTGTGTTCCGGCATTAGTGACCATATTCCAGTCTCCTTTAAGAGAGCAGCAGCGCATTTGTAGCACCTTTGGTGTTGCTAATGTCCATAGGCGATGGTAACCGCTTTCCATCAAGTGGGCCGTCTGCCTGTCTGCTGAACTCCTGCAATAAAAAATAAAAATAATCAATATTTATTATTAATCAACAAACCTAAAGTTTAAATTGCAGTATAACCTTATTTTACCGAGGCACACCAATTAATGACCACGGTACACCAGTGTGCCGCTGTACATACTTTGCGGAACACTGACTTGGTGAATAGTTCTTAACACTTGGGTCCAAATATCGTGCTTACGATAAAATGGCGGTGAAGGCTCGATCAATACTACTATACGTGTATATAATTAATACTGCTATTTTTTTATATATAAGGGACTCAACCCTAACATAGTCAGGGCCTTTATACAGCGATTTTAATATTAGGTGTGCTTTTCCAAGTCAAACCTTTCTATATAATACATCATACATAATATATTATATGACCCGCACACAGACACATCTTAAAATATATAAATTACGTGTCACGTTGTTTGTCCGCGATGGACTCCTAAACTACTTGACCGATTTTAATCAAATTTGCACACCGTGTGCAGTTTGATCCGACTTGAAAGATAGGATAGCTTACATTTGGACCCGGTAGGTGGCGCTGCAGTCGGGTTCTAAATTTTATTTCTTCAGGGCAGAACAACGTCTGGCGGGGCAGCTAGTTATTATATATATTCTCTATACTGCTATTATTAATATACTAGAGTTTTGCCGGCGCCTACGCCGCGGGTGAAACCGCAGGTAAAGTAGCTGTACTTTACTTACATAAAACTTAATTAGGTGTTTTGATGGTGAAAACTGCCTAAAAATCCATTGCGTTGTTTAGAAGGAGTTAGCGGATATACAAACAGACAGACAAACGCGGAAAACGACTTTATGTTCTATTTTCTTAAGTTTTCGCGACTTGTATACATAATAAAACTACGTTTTAACGGTTTTAAGCGCGGTAATTTCACTTGATTTTGGTTTTTCCGACGTTTCGGCCACTTTTCAGTGGCCGTGCGATGGTTGTCTTCCGTGATCACGGCCACTGAAAAGTGGCCGAAACGTCGGAAAAACCAAAATCAAATAAAATTGTCGCGCTTAAAACCGTTAAAATGTAGTTTTATTACGTATTCGTAAAGTTCTAATAAACTCTATAATAATTCCAACGGCATTTTGATACGAATCCTACAACTCGTAAGAATACAAATTGCACGTTGTCTAAACCGCCTCGTACATGGCTTTTTTAATTTCACACAACAAATATTTATTGTGCAAAATGAAATATTTGTTTGAGTGATATACGGAGTAAACGGGGTCGGGTTTTTAATGTTTTTACTTGCTTTTAATATTATTAAAAAGTTTACTTTGTACATTTAAAAATGTTTGTGCATTTCCTGAAACAATTTTCCGACTACGCCGTGGAAAGTTAGACCTATTTTCATAAGTTTTCCTGTGTTTTATACATTTAATACCAGGTTTCAGCTGAATGCATTTATTTCAGAGGTTCTTAGAGTTCTTTGTTCAAATTGCTGAAAGTATTTTGCAATATTTCGTCCATACATAGTATCTGTCCAAATTATAATATTGTCACGACCGACAAAGAACAATTCACACCTGCACAGTGGTGGATTTATCAATAGGCTGAGTAGGCTGGAGCCTAGGGCGGCAGACTTTGGAGGGGCGGCAAATTTTGCGCCATTTTTTTTATATATTATGTCTTATACACAATCACATTATTCTAAAAATGGCAGCTAGGAGAAAATTACACTTAGCATGTCTATTATTTGGAGTGATATCTTCTCAGAAACCTATTTACCTATTTAGCAAAGTAGGATGGAGACAAAATAGATCACAGGAATGTACCATTCGCTCCGTTACCAGGCCCTTAGTAACAACCAAGCATAAGACTAGCGCATTTATGTTTCAAATATGCTGCTACTAAATGCTAGAATGATATTCCTCCACCCATAAGAGACCTGAAAACAATCCATTCTTTCAAATTTCATTATAAGAGAAACTTACTTAAGTTGCAAAAAGAAGACCCCACATATAATAAAAACTAATTAGTTACAAAATATTTATACATTTATTGCATGCATAGATCTACAAATATAATATATACTGTGCAAATTAATAAATTATAAATTTATTTATAAAGTTATAAAGTAATATAATTCGCCCAATTCGTCGTCGTCGCGACCTTCACGTAGTTACATTTTTGTATAAAATCTTACATAACCCCATTTCTCCTTCCTATCTTCGTCAACGTTTTGAATTTCTTGTTCCTTCTGACAAACATTGTAGAACTTCTAAATCTCTTCTTCTCAAGTCACCCACACACTCCTCGGCATGTTATAGTGGTTCTTTCTCCGTCCACGCAGTTAGATTATGGAACGCCCTGCCACATACGATCCGAGATAGCCAATCGGAGAGCAGTTTCAAAAAAAAAGTCAAAGAACACTATCTATGCTAAATTATCCTTATGTGTATGTATTTTACACTATATATGTATGTATATATGTATATATCTTATGAGTATCTTGTATATAATTTATTTTTGTTTAATTTATTTATATTATACGTTATAACGTAAAATATCTTTTGCGTACACAACCCTGCCTTTTGCTTCAACCCTTCTCGCTAGACTCATAAGTTTGCTGGAAGAAAACTCTTTTAGGGTTGAGCTCGCCTTTGTACATCACCACTGTTTTATAATTGTGTATGTAACTTTTTGTGTACAATAAAGAATAAAGAATAATATTTATTTATTTATTTAATTATTTATAAAGTTAAAAAGTATTTGTGATTTATTTACCTGCAACATCGAATGTCAAAATATTATGTAAATATTATGTTAATTGGCTTGAATTTGATTTGATCATTGTACTTTTGTTTGTTTCATATGTAACATGTGTATATAATAAGGGCTCTATTTAGGTTGCTTTAATTTTTTAGGTACTTATTTTTTTATCTTTTTTGTTTCTTATATGTTGATTATAATATAATTTTATTTAACTTGCTTTTACCGTGGGTCACTTGCCTTTGTAATTAAGGAGGTGGGCACTGAAAATCAGTGCTGTGTCGGACTATGTTTCGGCACAGCAAAAAAACTGAGTGCCAACCTCATTTCGCGAATTGCGACACACAATTTCAATGCTATTATTATTATTATTATAAATCACTGTTAAACTGTCGCATTTTTAGAAATAAATATTTTCTTTCTTTATACAATCTTCAAACTACGGTAAGAAGGAGGTCTAATTCAAGACTGTACACGTCTCACGATATGTACACAAATCGTAAAGCTACAATTTCATTGACAAAAAAATGATCTAATTAATATGATTGTGAATTAGGGTATCGATTTATCGGTAGGGGCGGTAAAATTTGAATAGCCTACAGGCGTCATATTTCTAAATCCGCCTCTGTACCTGCAGTTTATTACCGTCTCGCATTTGGACTTCTTTTGTTTACTTATTTATTGGCATACGGCCCATTGTCTTATTGTACTCGTTTATGGCCGTTTGCAGGCATAATTAGCCAGGTGTGCGGATTACGATTTCTAGGAAATTAAGTCGACGATACGGGCGGGCACACTTATATTTGTGAAGTATAAAACGACGGCAGGATAGAGAGAGGGGGCAGTCAAAGCGATACCACGAACGAGACATGACGTGCGTACATTCGATAATCTATATAGTGACGGACTTTGCGCGTGTTATTGAATCGCGCATTACGTTTGTACTGGTTGTGTCCAGTTATATTTGTACCTGTGTTATACGTGTTTGTATAGTTCTAATAAATTCTATAGTAATTCCAACGGCATTTTTAATTCGAGTCTCGCGACTCGTAACAATATTATTTGTATTATGGTCGTCCATGACTCCATCTGCTGTTTACAGTTCGAAGAACCGCGCTGATTTTAGTAGCCAGCATTACGCTGACTCTGGGTCCAATTTTAGGACTTAATTGTTTCCTTAATTTTATTCTTCTAAGTATTGTGTTTTTTTTTAACAACTCTACGGACTCGAGTTCCGTACCCTTTTTGACAACTTCATTTCTATGAAAATTTTTAAATTACATACACGCTTATTGGTTATTTTTGTTACCGTGTGTAACATTAATTTAGTGATTCCTATGTTGTGGTGTACCTTAAGAATAACTTATTATATTGATTTACTAGCTGTGCCCGCAACCCGCCGATTTTAAAACATTCTTTATTGGTGCTCCGCTCGTATTTGTTAAGACTACGCTAAGGTGTGATGATATATAGCCTATAACCTTCCTCGATAAATGGGCTATCTAACACTGAAAGAATTTTTCAAATCAGACCCGTAGTTCCTGAGATTAGCGCGTTCAAACAAACAAACTCCTCAGCTTTATATATTAGTACTAGATTCTAATTTTAATACTAAACTTATACTAATGTAGAGTGTATCTGTTACATGCTGGTGTTGTGAGGAAGTGCATGTACAGTGTGTGCCTTATGTCTATACCTATATATATTATCTTATCTAAGTATTGTTAAGATAGTGTAGTCTTTTTCTCAATATATGCCCTAAACAAAACAATTCTTTCTTTCTTAATAGCGTTTTATATACGCCACAGATCCCTAAACTACGAGTGGTTTGCACCAGTGTAGCCCCAGTGCCCTCTCGACCTTCCAGCGCTCAGAAGCAATGAAAGGTTTTACGATATTTTTCAGCCAATGTAGTTTTATAGGTCAAACGAATACGGACGTTTCGAAAAGCTAATATTTTTAGAAATTGCGAAACTCCGTCTTGCCACGAGGTGAGGTGTTTTGCAGTGGATTGATACGGCGGCACCAAAACTACGCTAATGGAACTACATCTTTTTGGCTCTATATGTCTGTCCTATAACAGACAGACCGATCGACAGACAGAAAGACAGGCAGATAAAAATTCTAAAAATTGCATTTTCGCAATCTTGCTTTGCTCGTAGATCACACTGCACTAATCTTTTTGCACTTCAAGTTCACAAAAATAACATCTCTTACTTTAATCCCATTGTGAGAATGGCAAGATATTATAATGAGTTGGCAAGTAACAACACTGATCTTGACATATTTGAAAACATCTCATCATCTTGCCAGGTGGTAGGGCATTTGCCCGACTGGATGGCTACCACCCCTGGTCTAAAGTATGTCGCCATAATAACCTTGAGTTGTGTTCCGGCATTAGTGACCAGGTTCCAGTCCCCCTTAAGAGAGCAGCAGCGCATTTGTAGCACCTTTGGTGTTGCAAATGTCCATAGGCGATGGTAACCGCTTTCCATCAAGTGGGCCATCTGCCAGTCTGCTGAACTCCTGCTATAAAAAAATAATAAAAAAAACAGCTTCTGTAAATATCGTAAACTATTAAAAATATTCTTAAATAACGCTTTACAATTAATGATACAATAGATTTAATTATATAGTACCGTATGTGTGTGTGTCTGTGTGTGTGTGAGTGAGTGTGCGCATGTGTGCGCGTGTGTATATGTATATAAACACATAAGCGTTTACACCTGTTTAGTTTTATGAGGTTTCTGTATGCACCTATTTAGAATTGCAATCCAGATTGTTTATGTTAGTAATGTAATGTTTTAATTTGTTTTGGTTGTAATTTGTTTTGTGCATCAATAAATAAAAATAAATAAAAAAAATCTATTCCGAATTATCTCTCCTGGTTTTTTTCACATTCTTAAACGCATTGTACAAAGTGGAATCATTTACAGATTTTATTACAGCATATAGATTTTTTAAGTAAGAAAGAGAGTTAGTCTGAAAGAGAGTGTCGGGGTGAAAGTAAGGAAAGGAATGCTCCGGTGGTTCGACCATGTCGAAAGAATGCATGATGAAAGTATGACTAAACAGATATACAATGCAAAAGTAGATGGATGCAGAAGTCGTGGAAGGCCACGACACACCTTCCATGATGAAATTGATCGTGTAGTAGCAGAAGGTGATGTCAGGAGCCTTAAGAACAGACGAGCGTGCATGACAAGAGCTATGAATGTCAAAGAAGCAAGTGAGGTGTGTAAGAATAAGCCTGAACGGCGCTCTGTTGTTCGTGCCTACCCCACAAGAAAACTGGCGTGAAGTTATGTATGTATGTATGTATGTATTAGTAATGTGGTATCCAACAACACTTTCACATTTTATTTTAGGACATAATATCATACAACCGCACAAATTGGAAATGTCCAATTGTGGACTTGTGAGTCTGCCTTAGTCTCTTCTAGGATCGACTAGGCAAATCCCGAAATAGACTATTTTACGTTCTTTTATACCTAGGCCCCTTTCCTCCAGACCTGCTTACCTTTGCCTTCCGCTCTGCTGTATCAGCATCCAATAGTCTATTAATACACCTACCGTTCCTTCACCCAGTCAGTCTCGTGTCTCCATTCCTCCGCCGCGCATAATTGCCGGATCGCTGTTTCTTATTTTCTAAGTTCAGTTCTAAGTCCTAATTAATTTCAATTTTGTATTTTCTTTGTGTGTAAATAAAAATCTTTTTTAAAAAGTTGTTTTAAAGACCCCGGATAACAGTTCGATGTTTGACTAAAAGCTTAGGTACTTCTAGGTTCGACTAAAATACTTTAGTCAAAGGCTGAAATTGGAATTTATTTCGGGTTTTGTCGAAAGGCTTTGGTCAAACCTAGGATGAACCAGTCATTCCGGGACGAGGCTACGTATGGGACCTTTGACTATAAAATATACATAACAACTAAACTTGTACCGGGTGAAGCGAATAAATTAATTAAATCCCCATTCGTCTAGTTATCTACCACGCACAGTTTGAACAGAGGAAAACTTTTCAGCCTCGACAAATTTGTGGGGTCGGAAGACTACGAGTATGTTTGTATGGAGACGATTTTACCAGTTCAAGGAATTTATTAAACGACTAGCTTCTGCCCGCGACTTCGTCCGCGTGGAATAGTATTTTTTTTTTAAACTTAATGACTACCGGCCTTACACATCATAAATGCGCGCGCAGTACTTGATCATTATTTTGCTGCGATGTTATTTTAAAACTGCGATATCTCCTAAGATATTCATTGAAATCAAATGATGTGAATGGCAATTTTGTTTTAAATTAAATACTTGTGATGAATAACGTATTTATTTGGATATGGATTAATATCATGTTTATAAAAACACCTTTGCAAATAGTGCATTATTTTAGAACAAATTTGATTAGCATAAAAACCCACAACCAGGTGGTAAGGCATTTGCCCGACTGGATGGCTACCACCCCTGGTCTAGAGTATGCAGCCATTACAACCTTGAGTTGTGTTCCGGCATTAGTAGCCAGGTTCCAGTCTCCCTTAAGAGAGCAGCAGCGCATTTGTAGCACCGTTGGTGTTGCAAATGTCCATAGGCGATGGTAACCGCTGTCTATCAAGTGGGCCGTCTACCTGTCTGCTGAACTCCTGCAATAAAAAAAATTAAAAAAAAGACTGGCAGACTCCCTACCATCTGGCTGTGGGTTCCTGCACGGAATAAATATACAACAATAAACTGTACAAAATAACTCCAAATATGTATGTGGAGATCTTTACTGGCTAGAAAAACAAAACTACGAGTTGCAGAGATGCGCATGCGTTTAATGTTGTATAGTAATAGTAAAAAATAGTAGTAATATTTATAAATATTAGTACCGTAAAATATTAATAAAATAAAAATCAGAGTGTCTTTGTATTGCGTCGTGCGTACGTCGTCTATTCTCTTCTTTCACTCGTCATCTCTTTCACACTATGGGCTCGTTCAGAAACATCTTACGTTCAACAAATCATGCGTTCAACATACATCATTCCCAAATGTATATCGTAACAGCCTTGCAGAGATTCGGGTAAGAAAGTACCAAATATACCAAATATTAACTATTTGGGCAGGGTTTGCCCTTTATTATTGTTCAGCCTTTGATGTGACTATTCACACAGCACAGTAAGCAATGACCACCGTCCCCACGTCGCTACGCCTTTTATACGCAAATACTACCCTCCAAAACAATAAAATAGCAATTGCATCATAGTGTTGCCAGGATCACAAAAACAATTATAATAATTAGTTATTGATGCACTAAATTATCTAGACGATAATTTAGTGGGCTTATAAAATTAACTAACCGGTAGTAAATGGTAATTTAATTATAAATCGAATCATCTTATTAGATGATTCGATTTATCGATTAATCGACTAAAAATATTATCTATGACGATTGTCTATGTGATATTAATATACACTATGGTTCTCATGACTACTGTGGTGGACATCTTGTAACAATATGTTTGAGTTTTTGGCGGGAACTGAAAGGGGACGTTGTGCTGTGCAGTTTTATTTTCTAAAAATGTGTAAAATTACTCTAAAATGAACAATAGTTGTAGGACATCGATAGTTTTTGAGTAGTAATTATGTGTTTTTGTGAGAAATGTGAACTGTATAGTCAAATGTGACCTTTCGAGTCTTCACAAGAACTCCGTTGAATGGCGTCGGTTGTAGCTTACAATACAACTGCGCCTGGCTTAAAGGCCTAGTTGCCAAGCCTTAAACATAAAAAAAAAACAATATGTTTACTCAAACAAGCTGCAGACTGAAATTCCATATGGTCAAATTGGCCATTCGTAGAGCAGTGCCATCTCTCTTTCAAAGATGCGCAAAGACTTAACACAGTATCCTATCGAGTATTGGACTCAAAGCAGATAACCAAAAATAATGTAAAAGGATACCCCCAGATAATCCCTTTTACGAGGTCCAAAAGAGCCCCAAAATACAAATTAGTTTAGATAAATCGACGTCATAAGCGGCTATTAACACAAATCCGAGAAGTTCTGGAACTTTTCACCTTATATGGTTTCGCATGTTTTGTTTATTTGACCTGCATTGTTGTTATATGTTTGTGCCATTTGCTGTAGAGACGCTTGGACCGTGGGGTCCTGAGACCATGAGCCTCTACCAAAATTTATCGAAACGACTCATTGACTCTTCGGGTGATCAGAGGGCTGGTGCTTACCTCGGCCAACGGATCAGTATGGCGATCCAGCGAGGAAACGTGGTCAGCCTTCTGGGCACTTTACCCATAAAAGACGGTGATCTGTGCGATTCTATGTGGTAACTGCACATCGTCTAATATTTTTGTTGTTTAAAATCATGATGAAATTATGAACTTGCCAAAGATAAATGGAAAGAAGTATGATAGGAGCTAAACTAAGAGATAGGAAAAAAGCTAAAGTAGAACTAACGTAGTACTAACTACAGGCAGAACTCTGTTTTCTCCAGAATTAGTGATACTTATAACCGTAATTTCAACGACATTGATCCTTTTTTGGGAACAAAGACTATATTCTTGAGAAAGGTATGTGTCCTTGTAGTAGGTAGGTATGTGTCCGGGGTAGGCACGAACAACAGAGCGCCATTCAGGCTTATTCTTACACACCTCACTTGCTTCTTTGACATTCATAGGTCTTGTCATGCATGCTCGTCTGTTCTTAAGGCTCCTGACATCACCTTCTGCTAGTACACGATCGATTTGATCATGAAAGGTGTGTCGCGGCCTTCCACAACTGCATCCATCCACTTTTGCATTGTATATCTGTTTAGTCATTCTTTCATCACATGCCCGAACCATCGGAGCATTCCTTTCCTTACCTTCACCCCGACATTCTTTTATGTGTTTCTCTTATGGATAAGATCAGAAATGAGGACAGCCGTAAGAGAACGAAGGTAACCGACATAGCTCGCAAAATTAGCAATTTGAAGTGGCAGTCGGCCGGTCACGTCTGTCGCAAGACCGACGGCCGATGGAGCAGACGAGTCCTGAAGTGGAGACCGCGTCTCGGCAAACGTAGCGTAGAACGCCCGCCAGTCCGGTGGACTGACGACCTGGGCAAGGCCGGCAGGGGCTGAATGAGGAAGACGGGACATCGGGATATTTGGCGCGTACTTGGGGAGGCTTACGTCCAGCAGTGGACTGAGATTGGCTGAAGAAGAGTCTGTGTGGAAGAGGGAGAGTGTGGTATCATTTCATTTTACCGCTTTCCATCAAGTGGGCTGTCAGCTTGTCTGTCTGCTGTACTCCAGCTATGAAAAAATCTAATCTGAAGGAGATAAAGTTCGACGAAATCATTCCAATGAGGAACATTTATGCGCCGACGATGCTGATGCTCGCCGGCGCCATTTTCCAATCTTCACCAAGATACGTTCATGATGAATTCATTGTAATGATATACAAGCAATTTCTCGCCTCGAGACGGCTCGAGGTAGGGTGGGCATCATTTGGAATTTTGTGGACGTAGAGTCGGATAACTGATTTTTAATAACAGTTTATACATTTGCAATTAAATTAAATATAAGTCATAAGTATTTATTTCGTACATTAATAAATAAATATTCACAATTATTTATTGTTTTGATTTACACTATATAATCAAAATAATAATTTCTACTGAATCGTAAGACAAGCCTAGCATCTTACAATAACCTCAAAAAATCTTACAAGTTTCTATAGGATTTGAAAACCACGCCGTCCGGCTACGCTACAGGGCCACGTGGCTCATTTCTATGTACGTTTAGTTTGATTGCTGCAATCTGTGGCTTGTAGGAAGCGTTTTCGTTGGAGCCGTCGTGCGGTTCACGGGTGACCCCCATGGCTTGAACGGTACAGTAAGGAAAGGCTCACCGGTGAGCCCTGTGGCTTGTACGGAAAATCTCTATTTTTCCTTCGGCGTTCAACGTGTTAATATACAATTATCTGTACACGTCATATCAGTTACATTTACAATTTTCATTAAAGAAAAAATACATAAAGTAATTAAATAATTTTAAAATTAAAAAATTCCTCTATTGAGTAAGGCGTCTGCTCGATAAGATAACTATTTAATCTCTTCTTAAAAGAACCGAGACTCGGATTCTTTTATATTGAGAGGCAGTCTATGGTAGAGAAATTGTTACCCACGGAACGCATGTATAAATGTTTAATAAAACAGTATGTGACAATTTAATTGGAACGCGACCTAAGTGACACAGTAAATCTGCACAAGACGGTGGATACAAGAATAGTTTCTTGATAAGTGATTATCATTAAATAACAGTTTGTAATATTATTTAAATAGGCGTTACAGATATTTGGTGGCATTGTTGTTCTTGTCATGTTTCCGTTTAAAGTTATTAATTTTGTTATGTACCCTCTTATTTCTAAACGATACAATCGACCATTGCCTTAATTGAATAATATTGTTATATTTTTATTTATTCTGTGATTAGCGCCTGTTTTCTATAAAGTGGTTGTCTATAATTTACAATAATTTTGATAGAATATTTATCCTTTATAATGTAGTGATTGTGTACAGATTATAAATCAAAATGTCTCAACTGTATATAGACGGTATTAACTACATTTTGTTTTCATGTTGGCAAGATAGATTTGTACTGTGTTTAGTTTATTTTATTAAATGTAAAACTTTAAGTATAAATCTATATAATATCTTGTATAAAATATTATCTAGAATTTCCAAACAGTAATGTGTTAAATTCTTTTCATTCATAACACTTTAATTAAAATAGTTTATCAATGACTTCAATCCGCTATCGGTTGTGCCAATTGCCAAGTTTCATGTATTGTAAAATTGTTGGAGGGATGGCGAGGTGTTCTAAAAGTGCTCGTCTAGTATTAAAGTTAGTGTCTGTAATGTGTTAAAACCGTAATGTTCTTTGATTATAAAGTATTGTGATCAGTTGCTGTTCTTTTACTACCATAAACCCTTCTGAGGTGTTGCAAGTAAAATATTACGCGTTCTTTACTTAGCCCTAGCAGATTCGGTTGTTAATTACGGTCTAAGTAGTTATGGTAGAACATATAAAACATATCTAATGGATATTTACAAACTGCAGTTACGTTTATTAAAAACAATAGTACCTAAGAATATTAAAACAAAACATAAAGATAATTATAAAGAACTTTTCAAATATTGTAAAGTTATGAGCATCTTTGACAAGGTTAAATTTTCAGTACTAACTGAATGTAACAAACCAGAAGTCTTAGTACAGAAGAGTAGACCTAATTACATGCGACCGAGATCTTACACATTTAAATATATTATACGTAAATATAATAATGTGTATGGGACAAGGCGCGAGGAATATATGATACCAAATATTATAAATGATCTCCCAGAGGACCTGCAAACCAAATACGAAAATAACCATAAATTAATCAAGTATAATCTTAAAAGATTATATACTGATTCCCAAAGCGGACCATCATGTGCAGTCCTGGGACTTAAATGAGAACCATATACTAGAACGACGATACCCCTCCGCTTTATTATCAAATCGGAACTAAACACTAGAATGATGATAACCCCTACGCGCCTCTGCTCCTATTTATTAAAATAAAAATATAGTGTACACGACTCCCTGCGGCCCGAATAAACCCATGAGGTTTCTGTGCCACAGTTCAAATGTGAATGTAATGTATATGAATGTAAGCATATTGGATAATTAAAAAAAAAAAGTATTACACATATTAGAATTTATTCTTTTGCTTTTATGTTATTGCGTAAAAAGCCTCGAGCAAAAAACAATTCAATAAGAAAAGTAAACTCGATGACTCCCTAGAGTTATTTACGGACATACCCGGACATACAGAAAACGATTGCCACCCCACCTGCGAAGCAATGACCTGTTTCATATTATTTGATTTACCCGCAGCGGATTGGGACCCGTACACAACGTACTTGTATAAATGTACTTCTATTATAGCCATTTTATTTGTAGTTTAATGTTTTTCATCATCTTTATGTTCGGAATACCGGGTCCACTTTCCTGCTTTTTCTTCTTAACTTAGCGCGACCTCCAGCATTCCTTGTCGTGATATTATTAGCACGCATGTCATTCCTTATGACGTCTGTAGTATAAACTATGAAACGACAAATGTCATTGTCATTAATATCAAGTCAGATAGACAAATGACAGCTCATTCATTAAACCTCCTTCGCTTGAGAAGCATTTTTAACCGACTTCAAAAAAAGGGGGAGGTTCTCAATCCGTCGGGATCTTTTTTTTATGTATGTTCACCGATTACTCCGAGATTTATGGTCCGATTTACGTGATTCTTTTTTTGTTCGACGCGGACAAGCTGCCATTTGGTCCTCTAAAAATTTGACATAATTTGGCCCAGTAGTTTTCATTTTATGAACATTTTTTTATGAAAAAAATTCCATTCCGTTCCAAATTCAATTTTTTGTTTTTTTTTGTTAGAAAGAAGAAAGAAAGAAGAAAGAAAAATATTTATTGTCGCGAATGAATGCACATAAAACTAAAAAATAAACTAAATTAACAGAATATCACTCGTAAAACATAAAGCCATTAGAATTTTATAAAATATACAGCTTTAAAATATCAATATACATAACACTCACGGCAATAAGGCTGGTAATTCAGCATTATGCTGTGTCAAGAGCTGACACAGCGCTGGTTTTCAGTACCAGCCTCCATCAAGTCACAAGTGACCCAAACAAATAACTTCTTTTTGCCCTTTTGAAGCAAACTTAAAACAATTTTACTTAATACTAACAACAATCAAACATCTCCTATAGTCCAGATATTGTACTTTCGAATAATAAATTTTAATAATACTATTATAAGTATACATACACGGATACATTTTAAACAGACATATAAATAAATGTAATAAATTTTAAAATAATATGTAATGATAAAAATTGATGATAATTAAAAGTATATATATATGTAATGTGTAATTTCTAATGTATATGTGTAATGTAAAAAAGAATATATCATAATCAAAAGTAGAATAAGCATATATATATTTACAACGAAGTTGAATTAAAAAATAAGTTAGTTGAGAATATATTAAATAAGTAAAAATGGTATACATATTTATAATGGTATATATATTTTGTTGTTGTTAGATTGGCACAACTGTTTTGCATTTTGGCGTGGAGTTTGAGTTCGGTCATTTAAATTAAATACAGTTCTGTTTTTAATTAGATCATATCTAGTGTTTATTGCGAATTTCGTAATGGACTTTTGTCCATCATCACATCAAATAAAGAGTTTGTCTTAAATTATGCATTGGCGCAATGGAATTTTTCTGTTCGGAGACACTGAAAATGTTACAGAAGGCTTACGATGAATCGACTTTATCATAAACACGTGCTTATGAGTGGTACAAAGCGTTCAAAAGCGGTCGAGATGTGCTGGAAGATTTGCCTCGCCTTGGTAGGCCATCAACGTTTTCAAATGAAGTTAACATCGCAAAACTGAAATAAATAATGACTGAAAATCCTCATTCAATTTTGAGAGAAATAGCCGCTTAATGTCTCACGAGTCGATCCGTATCATTTTAAATAATCACTTGGGAATTAAACATGTTGCCGCTCGGCTAGTCCCAAAAGACCTTTTTATATATTTGTTTTTCTAATATAATTACAGTATATATATGTATTTGTGTATATGCTGTATGTGTTTATGTGTATACGTACTTATATATATGTAGGAATCGTATTTGTTTTTATAAAATAACCATATGACGGAAGTAGTCATTCATGTAAGACATATTTAGAGTCATGTCAGTCATGATATACGGGTCGGAATGTTGGGCCACTAAAGTGATAAACTACAAACGTCTCCACTCAGCTGAGATGAGAATGTTGAGATGGATGTGTGGTGTTACAAGAATGGATAAGGTGAGAAATGTACATAAGGGGATCTTTGAAAGTTGCACCTGTGGCAGAAAAACTGAGAGGAAGAAGATTAAGTTGGTATGGGCATATAATGAGGAGGGATGAAAGTCACGTGACAAAAAGAATGTTATACTACAAGATGGATGGGTACAAATTTAAAGGTAGACCAAAAAAAAGATGGATGGATTGTGTGAAGGATGACATGATGCGGTGTGACAGAAGAGGTAAGTCAGAATAGAAGAGTGTGGAAGGAAAAGACATATTGTGCCGACCCCAAGTAATTGGGATATGGTGAAAGAAAAGAGAGATGACGGAAGTAGTCAATAACCGGATAGCGTTCTTTCATGTAGTAATCGGAAGTTGTTTAATCAGATGTCAACGTAGAAGCATTTATTATTAAGCTAACGGATATCGGAAATGGAGTAACAGGATGTTGGAAGTTAATACGTATGGCGGCAGTTGGTTTTATGAAGGAAGTGTAACCGAAGTGGCGCCACAGCATTACCGGATGGTGTCACTGCGGCGCGCTACGAGGACCTGTTAAATACGCGGTGTTCGGGCAGAGGAGGAGCAGTCTTCAACCGACAGTCTACGAGTCTACAACCGAGTCTACGACCGACAGTCTTGGTCGAGGAGCACATAATATAATGTGGTCTATAATTACTGCTTGATAATCGCGGTATTCTTGAAGAGCAAGGTGATGCTCGACACCTGACAAGCGTGGATGCAACTCTTGGAGTTGTCCTTCGACTGGGCGTAACTGTGTTCTAAATCTCAGCCTTTCCAACACAAACAAAGCGCAGGGTCGTCAGGGAGGAGTGGGTTTTTAGTGGGTATTGGGGTTGCTCGCTCGTGTAGCAACGCTCGGAGTCTTCCACACTATTCTGTGACGTCGATGGCGGACGGAGCACTGCCAAGAGCATACTATTGCTGCAGTGTTATCGCCCCCGACCGACGCGTGTCGTTCCCCTAGCAACGACCCAGTTTGTGCGTAAATCGGTTAAGCATTTTCCCTCGCCTCAAAACAAAACAAAAAAAACTCTTGGAGTTGTCCTAGTATTTTCGTGTATTAGTGTGCAGTATTTAATATCGTAATTGTAATAATTGTAGTGTAATAAACTTTGATTATAATATTTAAGATTATTGTGTTATTCTCGAAGCGTCATTCGTTCGCTCCCGGCGTGAACCCGACATATATACATTATGTATAGAGATGTGAGTTATTGAGTCAAGTGTATGGAGGTTGACACTAAAAATGACACAGCGTTATGTCGGGATTTTTCTTTAAATTCCGATGCAGCACAATGCTGAGTTGCCAACATCGTTGATTAAAAAACTCGACGTACAAGCCTTATTTATTTATTATAATGTTTTTGTGTTTTGTTAATCAGGTTTTATTTTTGTAAAATTTAATGTGAATGTATTATGTGTTTTATGTATAGCGTGGTCTTTTTTAAGTCTATAAATCCTTTTCTTTCTTTCTACCTAGTGGGGGCGCTGCAGTCGGGTTCTAGAATTATATTTTTTTCGGGCAGGACAAAGTGTGCCAGGCCCGCTATTTATTATGTAAATTTGTCCCCCTATCCCGCCTATCCCAATCCCCCATCTCATCACCTCTATACTGTCTGGCCTTCTTATCTCATCGCCCCTATGCTATACCTTCTAACCCATTGTAAAGGTTAGTAACGCGTTGGCAACGTCCATAGTGTTACATACGTTCATAGGCGACGATAAACGATTTCCATCAGGTCGGGTGACGACCCAACTCCGAGCTTCAAGCAATAAAAAATACAATCCTTTTTTGTCATTAAATTTACAAAATCCGGATATTCCGTACAGACGAAGCCGCTGAAAATAACAATACTGTTACGAGGGCGGGACGCGATTTAAAAATGCCGTTGGAATTACTATACAATTTATTAGAACTATACAAACACGTATAACACAGGTACAAATATAACTGAATACAATCATGAACTGATTCAATAACACACGCAAAGTCCGTTACTATATAGGTTATCGAATTTACACAAGTCTCGCCTTGATTGTGGTTCTCGCTAGATTGACTCCTCTCTCCATCCTGCCGTCGTCTTATACTTCACAAATACAAGTGTGCCCGCCCGTATCGTCGATTTAATTTCCTAGAAATCGTAATCCGCACACCTGACTAATTATGCCTGCAAACGGCCATAAACGAGTACAATAGGCTGTTCTTCACAATAACCAATAAATAAGTAAACAAAAGAAGACAATCATAAAGGTATTACAATTGGTTCAAATGCCGACAGGTAATAGCGTGCTTCGTGAAATTTGTTTCTGTCGGGGGGCTAAGTTGTAACAGTACAATGATGTTGCCTTCAGTTGTTTTGTAAATGTTTGTCGAATAAGAGTAAATAAATAGAATAGACTCAACCAAATCCCCGTCGACTAAGAACGTCCACCTTGGCTTCAGAAGTAGATATCACATATGTAAACTGAAACCCCCTTAGTCAATCATTCAAACAATAACAATCACATTTCAGGGCGGCCGCCATTTAGTTTGTTTCAACAACTCACTGCACTTGCCAAAAATCTTATTATTTCTTACATGTTTGTCTTTTTAACACTACAAACGAATCCGACGACAAAATGGCGATGTCTTCGAAGTTGTAAAGCAAAATTGAGGGGACAGAGATAGATATACATAGAATATGTATGTATCAAGAATGTGTATTGTGGTATGAACAAGAGATGGCGGTACCATGACTTGAAAACCATAGTTCAAAATTAGATAATAAACAATTAGAAGATTGAAAAATTTTGATTCCGTTGCAGTTAAAAGTACCGACGGCAAGCGAAAACTTTGGGTTTACAAACTTAAGTTTACGAAAGCTTTCTCCTTTAAAAGTGTTTTTTTAACTTTTTTTTCTTTGTGCTCTCAAAAACTTTTTCATCTGAACAGCGATTTTAAAAAGTTGCGCGCTTATTTAAATTCTATCAAAAAGGTTTGTACAACCGAGGGCCTAGTACGGTCGCCGTTGGAGAATCGTTTACTGAAATTGCCCACGTGTCTAGATATTTGTTTGGTTTGACGGCCTCTGTGGTTGAGCGGGCTAACCCAGAGGTTCTGGGTTCGATTCCTGGTATAGTAAATTTCGGAAACGTGTTTTCTCCGTTATTTACTATGGTCTGGGTGTCTGGGATCGGCCCCAAAGTAGTCCGTTGTATATTACCCATAACACAAGCGTAACTTGCTTAATTTGAGGATATACAATAGGTGTGTTTGTCTGCCGATTATTTATTTATATACTGATAGTTGTAAGACATAGCATTTATTCCACATTATGTTGATACTTGTCATGTTCATCATATTGTTACAACTCAGGTCCCGAAAAAAACAAAATCCACCTGCATATCTGAAACAAAACACATTTTATTACCCGCCGGCATTTAAACCAATTGTAACTCTTTTATGATCGTCTTTCCTTTTTTACTTTGTGTTTCAAATTTGTGATTAGACAACAACCCATTATTTTATTGTACTCTTTTATGGCAGTTTGCGGCCGAATCATTAGCCAGGTGTGGCGGATTGAGTCGACTTAGATACGGGGCATTGCATTTGTGCAGTATAAAACGATGACCTGATGGAGGCAGTCGAGTAAGAACCACGAGCGAAGCGAAACGTGTGTACTACAATCGGGAATCTAATAAGTGACGGACTGTTGTATTTGTACCTGTGTTATACGTGTTTGTATAGTTCTAATAAACTTTATAGTAATTCTAACGGCATTTTAATTCGAGTCTCGCGACTCGTAACAATATGAATCAGAAAACCGACCTTTTTAAACCGTCTATTATAAGTATACAATTATTTTGAAAAATTAAAGTCGTAATAGCTGTAAACATACTATTTACTTTTATTATAATAACTTATGTATAGCTTCAGCCTTAAGAACAGACGAGCGTGCATGACAAGAGTTATGAATGTCAAAGAAGCAAGTGAGGTGTGTAAGAATAAGCCTGAATGGCGCTCTGTTGTTCGTGGCTACCCCGCAAAGGAACTGGCGTGAAGTTCAAAATGTCTGTATTCGGTTCATACTTGGGTTGCGCAAACATGACCACGTTTCCCAATATCGTAAGAAGCTTCAATGATTACCTATTGGCCTTCGCCGGAATGTTCACTTGCTCTCTCTTTTGTACAGCATCCTTTTTGATCCTCGTACTCCTTCTTATTTAAAGGAACGTTTTGATCTCCTACCTCTTTCTCATTCCCGTTATTTGCTCTCTAGTAATAATCTCTCCTTAATGACACCTGTACAAACATCTTCCTTCGTTAATAACTCCTTCACAGTACAGGCTGTCCGTTTATGGAACTCACTGCCACTCAACATCAGACAAGCGAAGTCAGTCTCCTCTTTTAAAATCATGGTTTTAATTTTAAAAGAGGAATTTATTTCTTATTTCTTATTAAACACAATAGTGACGTGAAATTGACAGATAACTCATGTATATAGTATACACGTACACTAAGGTAGCTAATAATTAACGGCGTTATATTTTAACGCTTTAAGTAATTTGCATTTGGGCACGGTAACTAATATTAACCTAGGTATGGTAACTAACATTAACCTAGATGCCAGGTGGTAGGGCATTTGCCCGACTGGATGGCTACCACCCCTGGTCTAAAGTATGTCGCCATAACAACCTTCGAGTTGTGTTCCGGCATTAGTAACCAGGTTTCAGTTTCCCTTAAGAGAGCAGCAGCGCATTTGTATCACCTTTGGTGTTGCAAATGTCCATAGGCGATGGTAACCGCTTTTCATCAAGTGGGCCATTTGCCTGTCTGCTGATCTCCTGCAATAAAAAAAAAATGGTATAGCAGGGGCATTAGTGTAGGTACTAATTAAATTACTATTTAGTATAATAATTCATAAGCGTATTTTTGTTACAAACAATAGACCTAAGTTACCTGAGAATTACAAGAAAATTTGTCAACTTCGAAAACACTTCTGGGCAAACTTCCCACTGGCAGTGAATCTAGTAAATAAATAATATCTAACGTAATAATTTACAGATTTATATACATACTTACATACATACATAACTTCACGCCAGTTCCCTTGCGGGGTAGGCACGAACAACAGAGTGCCATTTAGGCTTATTCTTACACACCTCACTTGCCTCTTTGACATTCATAAGTCTTGTCATGCAAGCTCGTCTGTTCTTAAGGCTCCTGACATCACCTTCTGCTAGTACACGATCAATTTGATCATGGAAGGTGTGTCGTGGCCTTCCACGACTTCTGCATCCATCCACTTTTGCATTGTATATCTGTTTAGTCATTCAGATTTATATATATATATATATATAATAATTATTTTTGGTCCTTTCAGGTATAATAGTGTTGCTTATTCTGTATATATTATGATATGTTTATATTATTAATAAGAAATAAACTTTCTCTCGACTTTTGTCGGTTTTTATAAATATCCCGTCCCGTTGCCCGCGGGAAAATAGTACATTATGGTACTAGTGTGTAACATTGGTGATTACCGCCGAGGCGCCATTGAGACTCGAGCCGTAGGCGAGGGTCTTAAGAGAGCCGAGGACGGTAATCACCAATACACACGTGTATCATACGACGTTTTTCAACACACTTGTGAATAAAATAACAACAAAAACTCATTTTATTTAGTAGATAAAAAAAAGTTATATATGAGTGAAAGTTTTATTTGTTAAACACGTACGAGTTAAAATTATCTATTTTAATAAGAAGTTGCATGAAATGAGCAAGCAATAGGAACATTAATTTATTGGTTCTATAGAACACGATCTTTTTTTTTGAATAAAATCTTTTTTAAGAACAAAGCAACTCAACCAATAAAATTTTTAAAAAAAATCTATAACTCACTAGTGAGTTATAATGTTTATTACTCACAGTTTGATAATGGGTATCATTCTATGCCTAATTGCGGTGACCATAGAGCCACTTTATGAGCAAGTGTGTTGAAAAAGATATTTATTTCCCAACTATTGATTTTGAATGGTGTCCGTGTGTGTATCTCTTCTTCGTCTTCCTCTTGTTCTTGCTCTAACTGTCTGTGTTTGCGTGGCTTATGTGTATGTGACTTCGGTCTAATGTGTGTGGTGATTGTGATGTGTGTTCCGGTTGTTGAGTTGTGTTCTGTGTGGTTGGATTTAGGGTGAGTGCGTTTTCGGGGGGCCTTTAGCTATCAAGGGAGCAAAGAATTCATCACCCCCCCTGACGAAGTGAATGTATTCTGATTACCGGGGCACATTCAGGCACTTTTTGCGCTGGATCGGACTGGGCGTAACTACGTTCTAAGTCTCAGCCTTTCCTTCATAAAAAGCGCGGGGCACATGGGAGGAGGGTGGTTTTAGTGGGTAGTGAGTGTTGCCCGTGCAACTTCTCTGAGTCTCCACACAAGCTGGCTTGATTAGTGTTCGGATTGCCCCTTATCAAAGGGGAAAGACTTCATAATCAACTGTGGTCTAATCCCTTGCAAAAGACCCAGTATTGTGCGTAAATAGCATTTCCCCCGCCTTAAAAAAAAAAAAAAATAGGTTGTGTGCGTTGTTTACAAATACGGTATCTCCTAGTACCATATGTTTATATAGTATATAATAAAGATTTTTATTCACTTATCTTATACTAATATATAAAGCTGAAGAGTATGCTTGCTTGAACGCGCTAATCTCAGGAACTACTGGTCTGATTTGAAAAATTCTTTCAGTGTTGGATAGCCCATTTATCGAGTAAGACTATAGGCTATATATCATCACGCTAAGACTAATAGGAGCGAAGCACGAATGAAGAATGTTTCAAAACCGGGTTTTTTTTACTATTCCACGCGGACGAAGTCGCGGGCAGAAGCTAGTTTCATATATTTTGAATTTTTTACATTATTTATTGTCTACACCGCCACTGTCATGGTTTAATATTTCCCTTAGTTTACGGGGTTGCCTGGAATATATCGCTTTAAGCGATTAGGCCGTCTATTTATTGTATTGCCTAGCAAATATTGTAATTATGATTTGGTTTTGTAATTGTTAGTGTAAACTTATAGGCTTCTGTAAGGTTCTTAAAGAACCCTATAAACTTATTCTAACTCATTATGAATAAGACCTTTGGTAGTTAGCGCACTCGCGTCTTAAACTCAAAGGGCGCAGGTAATCGAATCCTGGCCGGAAAGCCTGCCCTGCTCGGGCAGATTTCTGACCTAATTTGCATATTTTAACAGTCTACAATTAACTTAAAAGGTTGCAAACAACTGAACACAAGTTGGGCCAAGTGACGCGAAGCGAAGTCCAAGTGACGCCAAGTTGTGCTTAAGTTGTTTTCGTCTTGAAGTTTGTGTAAAGTTATTTTCATAAAGGCGGTCTCGGATGTTAAACGTACAAACAATTTTAGTTATTTCTTTCATTTTAAACCGACTTCATAAAAAGGGGGGGAGGTTCAGCCATAATTTCATTTGTTCAACAAATTTTTGAACATAGCTAAAACAACAAAGTATTGCAAAATATATTATACTATTTTTTTTATAGCTGGAGTACAACAAACAGGCTGACCTGGTGGAAAGCGGTTACCGTTGCCTATGGACGTTTTCAACATCAGAGATGTCACCAACGCGCTGCCGGCCTCGAAGAAATTTTATGACACCCTTTTTGAAAAACTCCATATCGCAGCACTGTGGGAAAACCTCGGAGCTCATTCCAGGTCCCCACGGTACGCAAGAGAAACGTTCTACAGAACCGTTGCGTACATGAGCGAAGCGCTCAAGGAAGTGGGGGTGAACTCCCAATCGATGGCGAGCGGTGCGATGGTAGAAAGAGGACGAAAGCACCATTCTAAACAGTTCTTCGGAACATTCCCCGTTATACAGTCGGTAGAATACGCAGAGCGAAGCAAAGTCTCTCCTAAGGCCAAGCGTATCTAGACCGTCTGTGAGTATGAGATCATCAACAACGCCAACGGCTCGACGTTCAATACTGTCCAGGGGATTAAGTTGGTAAGCAGGTGCTCCAGCCCAAAGGTGTGAGCAGTACTCCATATGCGGCCTCACCTGGACTTTATAAAGCGCAAGGCGTTGCCGCGATGTGAAGTACTGCTTGGACCGGTTTAGCACTCCCAGCTTCTTGGAGGCAAGTTTTGCCTTGCCTTCACGATGGCCCCTGAGCCGTCCCGGTAGACGTCGTCCTGCCCGGAAAAGCTTCAATCGATATGCCGACAGTAGCGCCACCTACCGGGTCCAATTGTGAAATAACTCAGAAACCTACTTTGGCTTATGCACAACAACTTTGCTAAAGATCATCACATGATCAAATGTATAGTTTACGATTCCATAAAGGACCAAGATTAATTTTATGTTATACTTTAAAATTCAGAATTCTGATGAAGTCATCAATTTAAATAATATACAAATTATATGTCGTTATTAATATAGTCTAACTCTTTCTGTGAAATTTCTGCGGAGTGACGCTCGCGGACCGCGTTCGTAATACCGAAGTAAGAAAGAGAGGTGGTCTGAAAGAGAGTGTCGGGGTGAAGGTAAGGAAAGGAATGCTCCGGTGGTTCGGGCATGTGGAAAGAATGACTAAACAGATATACAATGCAAAAGTGGATGGATGCAAAAGTCGTGGCAGGCCACGACACACCTTCCATGATCAAATTGATCGTGTACTAGCAGAAGGTGATGTCAGGAGCCTTAAGAACAAACGAGCGTGCATGACAAGTGTTATGAATGTCAAAGAAGCAAGTGAGGTGTGTAAGAATAAGCCTAAATGGCGCTCTGTTGTTCGTGCCTACCCCGCAAGGGAACTGGTGTGAAGTTATGTATGTATGTATGTATTTCTGTGAAATTAATATAAGTCGTGGTAGCGTAATGGCTAGCGCACGCGTCCGAAACTCAAAGGGCGCGGGTTCGATTCTCAGTTTTCTGTTCTAATGTGCATATTGTTACAATTACCACGTTTTAACAACGGTGAAGGAAAACATTGTGATGCAACCTGCACATCGAGATAACCGATGTGTCAAACCTGTCAAGCCGCCTTGGACAAGCGTGGCGGGTATACTGTCGGTTCCCCCTATAATGGGGGACCCAAGCCCAACAGTGGGACACTTACGGGCTGATTTTATTATTTCTATGCAAGATACTCTATACTTTTATAAGATTTAGATAAGACAGACAGACGGACGGACATGATGCTCGAGGAGCCCGTGTTTGCCAAAAAATCTATGGAACCCTAAAAATGGGACACCTGAGCCTTTCGATAGGACATTCCGCTCGTATTTTCCCAAATTTGTAATCTAGAATAATGCATGACAATATACTATCATGTTTACGGAATGGAATGCTGTAGGGTTGTCCATCATACAAGAATACTAACCCATGTCTGTCTTTATCAAATACGACTGTGTATGTAGCTTCTGTATTCTAGTAATACCGTGACTGTACATTAAAGATATTAAAAAAAAACTGGAATAGACTATATGTACCATGGACAACACGATGCAATATTTTTTAACGTCTCTGTGGGCTGTGTGGCTGTGGGTAGTTCTGTCGCCTCTTATAAGAGGCCGCTCCAACGCAGGAAATTGTATTATTTCTCCATTACTGCACGGATAAAAGACAACAAAGACATATGGTGCCGACCCCAAATAGTCTGTCTATATCAAATACGACTGTGTATGTAGCTTCTGTTTTCTAAATATGCTGTGTCTATACATTGAAGATACTAAAAATAATGGAATAGACTATATGAACCATGGATAACACGATGCAATCTTTTTTAACGTTTCTGTGGGCTGTGTGGCTGTGGGTAGTTCTGTCGCCTCTTATAACAGGCCGCTCCAACGCAGGAAATTGTATTATTTCTCCATTCCTGCACGAATAAAAGACAACAAAGACATATGGTGCCGACCCCAAATAGTCTGTCTATATCAAATACGACTGTGTATGTAGCTTCTGTTTTCTAAATATGCTGTGTCTGTACATTGAAGATATTAAAAAAAACTGGAATAGACTATATGAACCATGGACAACACGATGCAATCTTTTTTAACGTTTCTGTGGGCTGTGTGGCTGTGGGTAGTTCTGTCGCCTCTTATAACAGGCCGCTCCAACGCAGGAAATTGTATTATTTCTCCATTCCTGCACGAAGAAAAGACAACAAAGACATATGGTGCCGACCCCAAATAGTCTGTCTATATCAAATACGACTGTGTATGTAGCTTCTGTTTTCTAAATATGTTGTGTCTGTATGTACATTGAAGATACTAAAAATAATGGAATAGACTATATGAACCATGGACAACACGATGCAATCTTTTTTAAAGTTTCTGTGGGCTGTGTGGCTGTGGGTAGTTCTGTCGCCTCTTATAACAGGCCGCTCCAAAGCAAGAAATTGTATTATTTCTCCATTCCTGCACGAATAAAAGACAACAAAGACATATGGTGCCGACCCCAAATAGTCTGTCTATATCAAATACGACTGTGTATGTAGCTTCTGTTTTCTAAATATGCTGTGTCTGTACATTGAAGATACTAAAAATAATGGAATAGACTATATGAACCATGGACAACACGATGCAATCTTTTTTAACGTTTCTGTGGGCTGTGTGTAGTTCTGTCGCCTCTTACAACAGGCCGCTCCAACGCAGGAAATTGTATTATTTCTCCGTTCTTGCAAAGGTAAAAGACAAAGACATGTGGTGCCGACCCCAAATAGTCTGTCTATATCAAATACGAAAGTTTTCTAAATATGCTGTGTTTGTACATTGAAGATACTAAAAATAATGGAATAGCCCTAGCAATGTTCTGGTAACCCTTTGTTATGTTATTTATAAGGGTACACCGAACACCTTGAGGGCTCGGGCATCAATGGAAACCAAACCAATTCCTACATATGCCAATCCTTTTTGTTACGAATTCAATACTGAATATATTATATACTAGCTGTGCCCGCGACGTCGTCCGCGTGGAATTTGCTTTCAAAACTCTCCGGTTTTGAAACATTCTTCATTGGTGCTCCGCTCCTATTGGTCTTAGCGTGATGATATATAGCCTATAGCCTTCCTCGATAAATGGGCTATCCAACACTGAAAGAATTTTTCAAATCAGACCAGTAGTTCCTGAGATTAGCGCGTTCAAACAAACAAACTCTTCAGCTTTATATATTAATATAAGATATTAAAGTTTGCCCCGTGTCAAGCTCTCGGCAGTAGCTTTATTTAACTTAACTTAAAAACTTAATTCTGTTATTACACATAATATTGGGTTGAGGAAAAAGTTTTTTCGCATTTTATATAAAAATTCAAAAGGTTTTTTTTATAAAGTTTATTTACATTTGACTAAAGTATGTAAGTGCCATTTTGTTAGATAACTTTTTACCATCTTGTAGGTAGGGACGAGATCCCATTGCTATAAAAATTTTGGGGCTTCTGATAAAAAAACTGCGACAAGTGGTTTTGGCAGTCCTCTCGTGATGTTAACCTGACACTGCCTAAGGAATTCTACAGAGACCGAAACAGGTGAAAATCTGAAGGTGCAAGGTCAGGACTATACGGCGGATGCATTAACACCTCCCAGCCAAACTCTCGTAATTTTTGCTGAGTGGCTAAAGATGTGTGAGGTCTAGCGTTATCATGGTGAAAAACCACACCCCTTCTGTTGATTAATTCCGGCCGCTTTCTCTCAACTTTTTGCTTTAATCTCATCAGTTGTTCGCAGTAACAGCTCATAATGAATAATGCTCTTCCAATCCCGCCATACACACAGCATCACCCTGCTACGAGTTAACCCGGGTTTCGCCACAGTCTGTGAAGCCTGACCGGCCTTTGACCACGATGTTTTTCACACGTTTTTGTCGTACGTGATCCACTTTTCATCACCAGTTATCAGCTTCTTCAAAAATGGTTCGGTTTCATTACGTCGTAATAAAGAATCACAAATGAGTACACGGTTCTGTAGGTTTCTTTCAGTGAGCTCATGAGGCACCCAAATATTGAGCTTTTTTGTGTACCCAACTTTTTTCAAATGCGCCAAAACCGTTTTGTGATCAATTCCCAGTTCTCCAGCTACATCGTAACTACTAAGATGCAGATCTTGCTCCACTTTTTCAAAAATGGCATCAATTTTGTCCGTAACAGGGCGAAAAGAGCGACGTGCATCTTTGATATCAAAATTTCCGGATTGAAAACGCTTAAACCAAATTTGCTCTACTCTCACAGATACTGCATTAGGTCCATAAACATCACAAATTTTTTTCGCGGCTTCTGTTGCATTTTTACCTTTTTTGTAGTAAAATTTTAAAATGTATCGAATTTCTTCATTAGATTCACTCATTTTAACAATAAGTACTGTAGAAGTGCAATGTGCCCGCCCGGCAACGTGGACCGAATTTCCTAGAATCAGCTTGCACTTTAAAATCCGTAACACCTGGCTAATGATTACAATACAACAATAGGCTGTTCTCTAGAAACGTATGCCAATAAATAAGTAAATAAAAGAAGAAAGAATACAATTTCCTGCAGCCGGGCAGCCTGTCGTAAGAGGCGACTTAACAACCCACAGCCAGGTAGTAAGGCATTTGCCCGACTGGATGGCTACCACCCCTGGTCTAAAGTATGTCGCCATAACAACCTTGAGTTGTGTTCCGGCATTAATGACCAGGTTTCAGTTTCCCTTAAGAGTGCAGCAGCGCATTTGTAGCAACTTTGTTGTTGCAAATGTCCATAGGCGATTGTAACCGCTTTCCATCAAGTGGGCCGTCTGCCTGTCTGATGATCTCCTGCAATAAAAAAAATATATATGCACATTTTATGTGTGGGCAATATACCGTGTAAATAGTTGAAAATCTAAAACCTGGTTTAATTTCTCACACACCTCAAGAACACCTTCTGATAAGCAATCTTCTGATTACTTAATCACAACATAATATCATCGCGGTAACCTATGCCAAACATTTTCATACCCCCATGGGCCCCCACCCCCACACAAGCGTTAATGTTTTAACACTTTTTTTTCCTCCTTCTTCGGCTCAGGCGAACAAGATATGCCCGAGTCAGATACTATGTTTTATTCTACATATAAAGATATATATTTCTACTAGGGTTGGGAATGGGGTGGGAATTCTAACTTATACATACTTTATACTAATTTTATATTGTACATATATTATTTACTTATATATTTGTTTATTCCAATATACCTGTCCGCATTGCCTCCCCGATCCAGCACCACCCACCCGATTTGTGTTTGTGCGGGCCGTGCTATACCGGGGAGATGATCGGTCACGTATATTGGCGTTACTCTATCTGTATATATATTTTATATATATATATATATATATATATATATATATATATGTGTGTGTGTGTGTGTCTACATATTCATATTACGTATATTAGATTTATATATTTATATTACGTATATTACATATCTATTTGCTTGCGGACCGCGTTCGTAATACCGAAGTAAGAAAGACAGTTGGTCTGAAAAAGAGTGTCGGGGTGAAGGTAAGGAAAGGAATGCTCCGGTGGTTCGGACATGTAGAAAGAATGCATGATGAAAGAATGAATAAACAGATATACAATGCAAAAGTGGATGGATGCAGAAGTCGTGGAAGGCCACGACACACTTTCCATGATCAAATTGATCGTGTACTAGCAGAAGGTGATGTTAGGAGCCTTAAGAACAGACGAGCGTGCATGACAAGAGTTATGAATGTCAAAGAAGCAAGTGAGGTGTGTAAGAATAAGCCTAAATGGCGCTCTGTTGTTCGTGCCTACCCCGCAAGGGAACTGGCGTGAAGTTATGTATGTATGTATGTACATATCTATTTGGATATAGTTGGTTGGGGGGTCATGGGATGTTCTGACTCTTTATTTATTATTATTTTCTATACAGTGTTCTTATTTCTATTTATATCTAATACATTCAAGTATTTGTTTTCGTGCTTTGTTACAATTTCCTAACTTGGTTTCCGAAAAGTCTGCTGTCTTCATTTTGGTCTACATTAGTTTTACAATATTACTATATTTGCCTATTTTATATAATTTTTTGAATTTAGTATTTATTTACTTATATATTCCAAGTTTTACACCGTCCCATTTCTTTATTATGGCATATCTATTCTTATATCTTATTGAGATGCTATTACTTAAGGTCCTTATATTCTAACATTCTGTAGTGGGTTTCCTATCTATTACATTTTTGCTTATTTTATTAGTTACAGCTATATCTATATTGCTAACGCTGGTCACCTATATTGACAAATATAGTGCCAATGTTTTAACACTTGAAGTAAGGTTTACATCTCTATCTTTCATTTAATTGACGGACTAGCTACAAACATAATTTCTTTTTTTAATAGGTATTATTAGGCTATATATATTTTTTTATTGCAGGAGTTCAGCAGACAGGCAGACGGCCCACTTGATGGATAGCAGTTACCATCGCTTATGGACATTTGCAACACCAAAGGTGCTACAAATGCGCTGCTGCTCTCTTAAAGGAGACTGGAACCTGGTCACTAATGCCGGAACACAACACAAGGTTGTTATGGCGACATACTTTAGACCAGGAGTGGTAGCCATCCAGTCGGGAAAATGCCCTACCACATGGCTGTGGGTTGTTTTGTCGCCTCTTACGACAGGCTGCCCGGTCGCAGGAAATTGTATTCTTTCTCCGTTCCTGCACGGATAGAATAGATAATATAGGCTCCCATAGAGCAAATAATAAACATAATTAAAATAAACAAGTTGGCGGTAGGCTAAATAAAACTTCAACAAAACATTGATACTTGAAATTTTTGCCTTCTACTGAAAAGTGGCCGAACTGTCGGAATAATAAAAATCAAATAAATTACCGCGCTTAAAACCGTTAAAACGTAGTCTTATTAGTTATTCTTTATGAAGATATGAAGAGGTTTCATCCCTTCCTGTATATTACCATAATAATATCCTCATTGATTTATTAAGTTATAATACATGGCCTACCTTTCTATGAGAGCTGGGAGACCTATTTGCATAGTACGTGACGTGAATGCAGTACCGTGGTTTAAGAGCAAGCATTCCCATCACACCACCCTTGGGACATGATTAATGCTTAGTTTTTCGGATCGGATGTAGACATTATGACAAAGATGGAATCGTTAAGAAAATTTTTATATCAGAGTTGTACTATTCGTAAACCACCGCGTCAATTGAGGGCCTTTGTTGTTATGCCTTTGACGGGTTACCTCACTACAACGCAGTGGCTCCGGATTCAATTCCTGGTATGGTAAATTTCGGAAATGAATTTTCTCCGTTATTTACCATGGTCTGGGTGTCTGGGATCGGCTTCAGAGTTGTTCGTTGTATAATACACATAACACAAGCGTAACTTGCTTGATTTGGGGATGTACAATATGTGTGTTTGTATGCCGATTATTCTTTTATTTCAATCTTAGATCTGCGCTACTTTTTATCCTGGGACAACCACCGAGGATTTTCCCGGGAGCGGTTTGTAGTAGTTCGGGTTCATAAAATTTAGCTTATGCCATTTTCACTAAAACGACAGTTTGCATTCTTTTTTAAATGCTGCGGTACTTTGTGTCCCGGGTATCCCACTGGAATTTCAAGTCAAGCGTGGACGAAGTCGTGGGCATATCATAGTTAAAAAATATAATCATAATTTTCTGTGGCACCAAGATGTTGTAGAAAATACTATTTTTTTTAATTTTAATTACTCCTGAAGTTATTATCCACCACAGCCCACAGCCAGGTGGTAGGGTATTTGCTCGACTGGATGGTGACCACCCCTGGTCTGGAGTATGCCGCCATAACAACCTTGTGTTGTGTTCCGGCATTAGTAACCAGGTTCCAGTCTCCCTTAAGAGAGCAGCAGCGCATTTGTAGCGTCTTTGGTGTTGCAAACGTTCACAGGCGGTGGTAACCGCTTTCCATCAAGTGGGCCGTCTGCCTGTTTGCTGAACTCATGCAATTAAAAAAAACGAAGAGTTGAAACGAGAGATGAAAATTGGTATGGTCTTCAGAGAGTACATAAATGAATGCAGAGAAAGTCGCGGGTAACAGTTAGTCGACACGCGATTCAAAGTAACTTTCATCTGCCCTGCTACCCTTGACACAGTATACCTGAAACTCTATAAGCCCTATAAGCCCTTCTCAATGTCTCGGCCATTGCTCGCCCTTCACATAAAGGGCCTCAAGCGAACGTCAAGTCGGGCCCCTACTTACAAATGCTACGTACAAAGGGAAAAATTTGCAAAAGCAGTAAAGGTTATCCTAAAACGTTAAAAGCTACGCTAACTCGAAATTCTATAAATAGCTATGTAGATTGTAGCTATTGTAGAACATCATAAACCAAAAGTTAAAATTTATAAGTTTTTAACCGACTTCAAAAAAGTAGATTTTGATGTCGTGTAAATATTTTGTTAGTATGTTCAGCTGTTGAGTTGAGAATATTATATCACTTTATAATAAATATTTAATACCTAATTACATGTAAGTTTACTTATTACTATATATTAATATTATGTATATTAGTATATATACATAATATAATGGTGTTTGAAAGAGAAGAAACCAGAACGAATGCAAGGATAATGGTAGATGATGTTATGCTTGTGCAAGTGTGTGAGTTTGTATATCTTGGATGTGCTTTTAGCAGGAATGGAAGGTACACCGCTGATATAGAAAGAAGAGTAAATTTGGGGAATAGTGTGAATGGAGCGTTAGGTAAACTTCTAGGCGCTAAGAACCTCAGCCAGAAGGGCCAGCTCGCCATACACAACGCGGTGCTGGTACCTACGCTCACGTATGGAAGTGAGAGTTGCGTATGGAAGAGAGAGCATGAAAGTAGAGTAAACGCGGTCGAGATGCGAGCGCTGCGCAAAATCTGCGGAGTGACGCTCGCAGACCGCGTTCGTAATACCGAAGTAAGAAAGAGAGTTGGTCTGAAAGAGAGTGTCGGAGTGAAGGTAAGAAAAGGAATGCTCCGGTGGTTCGGGCATGTGAAAAGAATGACAGAAATACAATGCAAAAGTCTCCCCGTTGGCAATGATCTGCTACATAATGTATTTTAGTTATAATGTCTTTGGTTTTTTATTTTTAATTAATATAATAGACGTACCACACAACTTATTGTCAACCACCAGATATACCATAGACTCATCACTCATCCGTGCAGGAACGGAGAAAGAATACAATTTCCTGCGGCCGGGCGGCCTGTCGTAAGAGGCGACTTAACAACCCACAACCAGGTGGTAGGGCATTTGCCCGACTGGATGGCTACCACCCTGGTCTAAAGAATGTCGCCATAACAACCTTGAGTTGTGTTCCGGCATTAGTGACCAGGTTCCAGTTTCCCTTAAGAGCGCAGCAGCGCATTTGCAGCAACTTGCTGTTGCAAATGTCAACCGCTTTCCATCAAGTGGGCCGTCTGCCTGTCTGCTGAACTCCTGCAATAAAAAAAAGAAAAAAAATAAAAAAAAAAGACTAATGTTGGAACACGACACCCCTAAACCACTCATGGCCTCAGTATGGCACAATCCAAGCGTTTTCTTTCTTTCTAATTACTGAAAAAGCTTGGCACGTGGTAAATAGGCAGTAATAAGTTTTCACTTAAAAGCGTTTTCTTGAAGTTTAATTGTGTATTTGGCACCCTTAAGATTAGATTTAGGTTGTCTAGACAAGATGAGGGTTTTTACGATGTGTCCATTACGCCGAGGTGCTTATTCCCCGAGACAAATAGCTTTTGTCTGGTCTGGACGTAAATTATTAGACTCCACTAGTGTGCTCTATACTTTTGTACAAAGTGGAGTAAAACAGATCAATATAAGCTATAATTCGTAAGATCCTGTGTTGTTGTTCTGTTAGTGGTTGTTTTTTTATTATTTATTTAATGCGAAGTTGGCAATCAAGCACATAGATCAGCTAATGAAAGATGGTTACCGTCGTCAGGGGCGGATTTAGATATTTGCCGCCTATAGCCTCTACTCAAATTTTGCTGCCCCTACCGACCTCTGCAAATCGATACCCTAGTTTACAATTACATTTTTTCTGTCAATGACATTGTATCTTTATGATCTGTGCACTATCATCTTACATAACCTTTTCTTCCGGAAATACTGGATTGTGAAGTATCAATGGGTTTCTTTCTGCCGTAGCCAAAAGCGCCTACTGAAATTGTAGAAAAAATTACCTAATTGGTGAAACATATTACATGTTAAATTGTTTGTGTGGACTTAATAAATATTGTCTTATTAAGGGCCGCTTGCATAACGTTGCTTAAATTTATTTAAGAAACACAAAACGTATTTAACACCCTTAAATACAATTAGCGTCTTGCACAACGCAAAATTTGCCGCTAAATATGTTTAAAGAACTGTCAATACGTTCTGTTTAAAACGTATTTAGGCAGTTTAATATGATTAACTAATTTTATTTACAAGCGATCGTTATGCAAGCGGGCCTAAGTCTTCGAATTTAAATAGGACATAAAAAATATTTGCCTCAAATTTGCCGGGCCTCCAAAATTTGCCGCCCTAGGCTCCAGCCTACTCAGCCTATTGGTAAATCCGCCACTGACCGTCGCCTATAAACATTTGATTCTACTGTAGTGGAACACTTACAAGTAACAAGCCAATAGATGGCGCTGTTCAATAATTGAAGTCGATAATGTCGGTGATGGTTAGCGATTTCAATTATTGCTCACTGGGACATTATTGGCTTGTAATTCGCCTTTTCTTCTCTCCCAGTTGTAACACGTTGCGAAACGGCATTAAGATAGTGTAAGCCGCCGAGATCCTTCCATGATCCTTCCAGATTCATCCCCCTCTCATGGCAACAGTCCAGCCGAAGTAAAGCGCCCTAGGGAGCTCCCTCGAGCAAGTTGCGCCCCGGACTCGAAGTTATGAGATCTTCGGACCAGCAACAAAAAGTCAAGTCCATAAAAAAAATGGCTTGTAACTTGTAAGTGTTCCAGTACAGTAGAACTGGGCCCCTGATGTTACAAACGTTTATAGGCGACGGTAACCGTCTTTCACTGTTTACTGATCTTCAAATCTTTTAGTCAACTTAAGGACCATCTGAACTCTATAAATAAATAAATAAATAATCGGCAGACAAACACACATATTGTATATCCCCAAATTAAGCAAGTTACGCTTGTGTTATGGCTAATATACAACGGACTACTCTGGGGCCGATCCCAGACACCCAGACCGTAGTAAATAACGGAGAAAATACGTTTCCGAAATTTATTATACCAGGAATCGAACCCGGAGCCTCTGCGTTGCAGTGAGGTAGGCCGGCAAAGGCTTAGCCCACTGAACCACAGAGGCCGTCAACTCTAAAGTTGATATTCAAGTAGAAAATATTGTAAATTAAATGAATAAACAAAATCATCTTGACGAGAGTGCTCCGTATAGGGTGGAGGAGCGAGATCACGAAATGGAAACCTCCGTCTCAAAGGAAGATCTTCCAGGGAGGTATCATTGTCTCTCGCAGGCCTAAGCCCATCTATTATTGTTGGAATTTATATATACTGTTGTATGTTTCGGGAGTTGTATGCGACCTCAATTATTGAATGATTGAATGAATGAATGAAAATACTTTATTGTTCAGCAAAAATTAAAACTATGTTCTTATAACTTACAGTAAATGTTGAACAAAGGGCGGCCTTATCGCTTAAAGCGATCTCTTCCAGGCAACCCCCGAAACTAAGGACAATACTAAGACAACAGTGGCGGTGAAGACAATAAATAATAAGAAACATTCCAAGAATAAGTAAAAAGTACATACATACATAACTCCACGCCAGTTCCCTTGCGGGGTAGGCACGAACAACAGAGCGCCATTTAGGCTTATTCTTACACACCTCACTTGCTTCTTTGACATTCATAACTCTTGTCATGCACGCTCGTCTGTTCTTAAGGCTCCTGACATCACCTTCTGCTAGTACACGATCAATTTGATCATGGAAGGTGTGTCGTGGCCTTCCACGACTTCTGCATCCATCCACTTTTGCATTGTATATCTGTTTAGTCATTCTTTCATCATGCATTCTTTCCACATGCCCGAACCACCGGAGCATTCCTTTCCTTATCTTCACCCCGACACTCTCTTTCAGACCAAGTAAAAAGTAAATAAATAAATAATAATAAGATATATCATACTATATATAGAATCAGCAGCATGTTTTAGACTTGCGAGGACCAAAGATATTTAGTAACTATCAATTTAAAACACAATATGGATTTAGCTTGTCTGATGTTGAGTGGCAGTGAGTTCCATAAACGGACAGCCTGTACTGTGAAGGAGTTATCAACGAAGGAAGAAGTGGTTACAGGTGTCATTAAGGAGAGATTATTACTAGAGCGCAAATAACGGGAATGAGAAAGATGTAGGAAATCAAAACGTTCCTTTAAGTACGGAGGGGTACGAGGATCAAAAAGGACGTTGTACAAAAGAGAGAGCAAGTGAACATTCCGGCTAAGGCGAATAGGTAACCATTTAAGCTTCTTGCGATATCCGGAAACATGGTCATATTTACGCAACCCAAATATAAACCGTATACAGACATTTTGTAGTCGATCGAGCTTGTACAGTTGTTCTTTTTTTTTTAAGGCGGGGGAAATGCTGTTTACGCACAATACTGGGTCCTTTGCAAGAGATTAGACCATAGTTGATCATGAAGGCTTTCCCCTTTAAATAAGGGGCAATCCGAACAATAATCAAGCCAGCCTGTGTGGAGACTCAGAGAAGTTGCACGGACAACAGCCACTACCCACTAAAACCACCCTCCTCCCATGTGCCCCGCGCTTTTTATGTAGGAAAGGCTGAGACTTAGAACGTAGTTCGCTCAGTCCGATCCAGCGCAAAACGTGCCTGAATGTGCCCCGGGAATCAGAACACATCCACTTCGTCAGCGGAGGTGATGAATCCTTTGCTCCCTTGATAGCTAAAGGCCCCCCGAAGCTGTATTATTCAGGGTGGGAAGTCATGCGCATACCTGCGTCTCCGGATGCCAGCCAACCGCCGGCGTCCGCGTGGAGTGTTCAGTTGTTCTTGTGTTAAGTCGATATAATATAACTGGCATCACCATAATCAATTATTGTACAGCGCCATCTATTGGCTTGTAAGTATTCCACTACAATGTAATTTAAATGAATCAATTTAACTAAGGGCCGATTTTTCAGTCATCGTATAAAAGTTATCAGTCGAATAAATTCTAACCTGACTAAATTCAAAAGTGAAATAATTCAACTGTTTTATTCATAGAATTTCCATTTTCAATTTTCCCATGATGTGTTTTATTCCCTAGGAGAACTTTTATATGGTGATTGAAAGATAGGTCCTATATGTCGTAATAAGAAGACAAGGCATAAAATATTAGGTATATTACTATTGTGCATCAAGTCCGACATTCAAAAGAAATACTAGAATGAATGTGCGATAGGTACTAGGTAAGTGATTATGTAACTATCCATTCCTGTTTCAATAAAGGGATCAAAACAAGACATTCGTGTGAAAAATAGTAGTTATTTTGGCGAAAACGAGCCACAATAAGTGCCTTCGCCTGTCTGCTTAAAAACTGTTAGAACCTACATACATTTTATTGGTATAAAGCCGTGTCCACATTAGACGAACAGTAAGCGGCTAACTGTTTGTGTTTGCGCGGATCCGAAGTTTAAAAAAACCCCGAATATTCCGCATACACGAAACCGCTGAAGATAATAGTAATTTTGTTGCATTCAGTGCTTGTGTAAATGTTCATTGAATTATGATAAATAAATACAATAGACTATTTTACAGACTCGCCTAAAACCCCGTCGACTAAGAACGTCCACCTTGGCTTCATAAGTATGTATCTTGCACGTATCTTGAAACCAGCTCAATCAATCATTCAAACAATAAAAATCACTCTAAAAGGCGGCCGCCATTTAGTTTGTTTCAATGACTCACTGCACTTGCCAAATAGCGTATTATTTCTTACATATCTATTTAACACCGCAAACGAAATCCGACGACACAATGGCAACACCTTCCATCAACCAAAGGGACATTGGGGGGGACACAGAGATAAACATACATACATACCAGTATACAAAATGAGAAGGATATATGCATGCATCAAGAATATGATCAAAAACCATTGTTCAGTTATTAAATAATAAACACTGCTTGCAGTTTGCCTGTGTATAATTTTTAAATGGAGTGTGCATACAGCGCGTAATTTACGCTGTTTTTTTTAGTTTGATTCGCAAACTGGCCAACTCAGCTTACGCACTTTTAAACGAATTTAGAAGACAGGGAATATGATTGCTGAATGGCCTTCTTGATGCGAATACAGCATACATTATATATAGACATCGAGTACATAATAATGTAGAAAAAAGAAAAGAAATAAATAAATAATGAAGTTCAATAAATAATTAACAAAGAGTGTGAAACTTGATGTGCTTAAATGATGCATTGAATATATCGACCTCGTCGCAGATATTATTGTAGACGGTACAAAGACGGTAGAATGGTGAGTGTTGACAGTACACAGTGCGACATGCTGGTACAGCGAATGTTTCACGATTATGCAAACGGCATCCAGCTCGTGGTAGTTTGCGGCGTTTCGCTTGCCGACTCATTCAGCGAGCGGCCGATGAGCAGCGAAAATTGCTCACGGCGGAGCAGTTCGCTCACTACGCCAGAGCGCTGCGCAGTTGTATATACTAACTGTTTACCTTCCCTCTCAAGAGTTCGCAAGCCTTAGCGGCTGATACGCTACAGTTCGCGGCTAACTTGACACTGAGTTAGCGACCAATACGCCGCTCAGTCAGCGAGCGAACAATCAGCCGCTCACTGTTCGTCTAATGAGGACACAGCCTAAGAAAACCAAATAGAAAAAGCTTTTAGGTATATTAGGAACTACCTTGATACGGGTCTTACTTTATTTTGAATGTGTAAAAATGTTGTTTTTGGGAACACAAGCTAAGAAACGAATTAAAGATTAAGTAGATAGTAAAACTAAGATAATCATTTTACAAGACATTATTATGTTACGACTCCGCCATCTTATAATTGATACATAGTGATGTACCCATACATTAGTGATGTGACTTCCTCACAAGACTTGTTCAAATAAAGTAACAAATAAGGATGTATTAATTGATGTAAACTAATAATGGTATTTGAAAAAGAAAATTTAGGATACGTATCCGAATAACTCTTGATTCTTGTAAATTGCATTAAATATATTCAAGAAATTCAATTCCAGTGTCACTAAAAGGCATGCGAAAAAAAATTGTCCTCCTTATTATGTACAGTCGTGGTATGAAAAGGTTTGCCAGTTTTCAAATTGATTAATTTAACGTTCCGCACGCACATGTTACCTTTTCAAACTAAGTCACAGAACAGATTGTTCGAACAAAAAATTATTGTTACATACCGACAAAAGTGAATGCACACCTGCCTGCCATAAAGCACAGTTTATTGCCTTCCCGCATTTGGACTTCTTTTGTTTACTTAGAAAAAAGCCTATTGTGTATTGTACTGATTTATGGCCGTTCGCAGGAATTATTAAGCAGGTGTGCGGATTACGTTTTCTGGGAAATTGCGTCGACGCTTGGCAGGTAGACAAATTGTATTGTATAGTTCAGTTTAAAACAATGACCGAACGGAGGGGTGAGGCAGTCAAGCAACGATTACGATACGAGCAAGACGTGTGTACATTCGATGAGCTATATAGTGACGGACTTTGCGCGTGTTATTTGAATCGTGCAGTTTGTACTGGTTGTGTCCAGTTATATTTGTACCTGTGTTATACGTGTTTGTATAGTTCTAATAAATTCTATAATAATTCCAACGGCATTTTAATTCGAGTCTCACGATTCGTAACAATATATTGAATTTCGTTGTAATGCCGCCACGCTCGTTCAATAACCTTAATCTGCTCTATTGTTAATTGTTACCGCGTGTAAGATCGTTCCGGGAATTCTCGTTGCTCTTATTCATATGTTTACAATGTAAGCGTTTCTATATTGTACTGAATGAATGAACGTGTGTTTGTAGAAATACAGGTAATAGTTGTACATAAGATTGTGAATAGTATAATAGATGATGACTGATAAATACGATCACCTCAGAGGGTGGAAGCAATTCGAAATAAAATCAGAACGAGAATCCTATTACGTCTAACTGCGCGTCTTACGTTATCGCTTTATATGTATTGTTAGTGCGGGATTTATACAACCATAGATAATATACTATATATAAAATAGATGAGCGTCTCTTGAATAAAATATCAAAATATAATTTACCCTGTCCGATAGATGGCGCTACAATCGGTATTATATTCCTATATATACCACTAAATGGTACTAATAAGTTATAACTTGTTGTAAATTGAAAGAAAGGGAAAGACAGAATACAATTAGTTAAAAAACTTAAACATGACACCATAATTTATGGCAGTAGTAGTAAAAAATGGTTCACATAAAAAAAAATCATCCGTGCAGGAATGGAGGAAGAATACAATTTCCTGCGGCCGGGCGGCCTGTCGTAAGAGGCGACAAAACAACCCACAGCCAGGTGGTAGGGCATTTGCCCGACTGGATGGCTACCACCCCTGGTCTAAAGTATGTCGCCAAAACAACCTTGCGTTGTGTTCCGGCATTAGTGACCAGGTTCCAGTCTCCCTTAAGAGAGCAGCAGCGCATTTGTAGCTCCTTTGTTGTTGCATATGTCCATAGGCGTTGGTAACCGCTTTCCATCAAGTGGACCGTCTGCCTGTCTGCTGAACTCCTGCAATAAAAAAATAATAATAAAAGAATGCGAGATTCGCCAAATATGACCATAACTTGTGGTTTCATTTATGCTTGTCATCGCGATGTATTTATTCAACGATATTGCACACCGCCATCTTAAGTGAAGTTAAGTGGACTAAATGGAAACTAATTATAGTTTTTGATGTTCCTGGACCACTTGATGGCGTTAGTTTCCGTACATTTTTTATTTTTCAATTATGTAGGGAAGATCCACTGTGATGTATACAACGAAACACGTACGTATATCTTTGAGAACTGTTTTATTTGAATTCAGAATGAAAAGACCCGATTAACAGCGGGTTTGCAGTATCCGTCGTAAAGACATTCACGCATCGCGCGCGCATGTGAGATATCCACCCAATTGCAATACTAATCGGGTTCCAAGAGCTTGGTGATAAGTGGCAAGTGAATCTAGTTGTGAAGCGGGAGATATATAACAAGAGAACACGCACTGCTGCTCCTGTATCGCAGACGCTCCGGTTACTCAGCTCATATTATTACGGGTGAGTCCATTTATCTCCATTCCCTCTTACCCTTGCACCCTTGAAATCTGGCAATCGGCCAGATCATATGGTCTTTCGAACCGAATATTCCAACTGGCGACCTATTTATACAGTCTGCAACAACCGTATTTTGCCATTTTATGGTTAATTCAAACCAAATTGTAAATTTTCACATACCTAAAAAGTTAAATAAACAATCATTATCAATCTGCCCATTTACCCGTTTTCTGCCCTTGTTTTTTCTTTTTTGTTTTCTTATAAACATATTACTTCTGCCCTTATATATTTGAATACCCATTCCACATTCCTCAGATAATTACGCAAATTGCTACACGATAACTATTTTTTGGTACGTAGGTAGGTTAATATAACCTCGAGTACGTATTCTGTACTTTATTCAGCACACCTATTCTCGAATACTTGCACTAAACGTGATATCGGATCGATATAATAATATTGAATATTATATTCGTTTCACTCGGTGTGGTTAGCTTGCCGTGCAACTTTTATAGCTTATATATAGCTTCGTGTTTATTAAGACTCAGCGCACACGACAGTTTGATATATATTTTTTTTCCTAATCATTTTTATTTATTTCGTATTTCTTACGTTTCTCTGGCTGCTTTCTTGCGTGTTCTTTATTAGCATTAGTAAAAAAAAAAAAAAATTTTTTTTTTTTTTTTTTTTTTTTCGTTTGCTTTTCCTTTTCTTATTGTGCACTTCTCATCGTCATGCCTACCAAATCGCAATCTGCCATCTTTATGCAAACCCATAAGTACATAACTTTCCTATTAGAGATAGCTAACCTTATATTAAAAGGAGACAAAAAGTATAGTGTAAACGATTTCATAGGGCGCTTTACAAAATTGGACGATATAAAGGGCAAGTTGGATACAGTATATTATGAGATCTTGGACTCTAAAGACCTTGACGACAAAGTGGAAAAATGGTACTTTGACTACTACACCTCGGCTATAGAAGCATATGAAAAAATTTTGGTGGCAAACATCACCATCAGCTCAAGCATCAAACCAAGCTCGCCCACATTCTCCACGTCTACTGTTCTGCCCAAAATAGATCTACCCAAATTTTCTTCCAAGCTTGAGGATTGGCCATCTTTCATAACTATTTTCAAAAGCCTTACGGACACTGCCGGTAATTTGTCAGGTGCAGTTAAATTACACTATTTATTTTCTTGCCTCTCCGGAGAAGCTCTCAGTATGGTATCACACCTCAAGGTTACCGATGAGAACTACGATGTAGCGATGACAACACTTGCCAATCGCTACGAAAATCGCCGAGTTCTCATTGATAGGTTTATAGATATGATACTAGAGTTACCCCACATCACCACCCGCTCACAAATCAGACAGTTATTTTTAGCCCCTCTTATTTCAACCCAATCGGCGCTTAAAAACCTAAACTTACCACTACATGACTCAGACTACGTCCTAGTGTCAATAGTAGTGCGGAAGTTAAAGGGCGAGCTTCGCACATTATTTGAACGAACGCATGGGTCTTCAGACACTCTGCCCACCTTAAAGGATGTAATCACATTCTTAGAAGACCATGCACGTTGCACAGAAACTGAGACATATAACCCACCCCCCCCCTCCCCTCAGCCCGACATACAGACAAACTGAACGTGCTTCTCCCTCAGCACGGTACCAACCACGCGCTTCTGCACCCAGACCAGAAATTCGGCACGTTCGTTTTCAGCCCACCACTTCCGTCCGCCCACCTTTAACGCGCCCTGCATATCCTCTACAAAGTCAAGCGTACCCTGTACAGTACGCTCAAGGATACCCACAGTCTACACAATATTTCGAGCCCATAGCACAAGATTCCGCCCACCCACCAGCACCGACCAATAATTATTACTGCCCTTGGTGTCACGTTAGAGGACACAGGTTGCTGAACTGCGGTGAATACCTAAGACAGCCTACGCAAGGGCGCTGGGATTTTATCCAAGCTCATGAACGGTGCCGTAAGTGTCTAGGACCCCATTACTCTGACGAGTGCAGATCCACAGGACGGTGTAGAGAATGTGATAGCGAGAAACACCATACCACCTTACATCGCAGTGGCTTTGAATCACCCACATATGACAATTCTCACCTCTTGCCCCCACAACTAAGAGGACAAGAACACACCCGCCCAACCACGGAATCAAGAAACTCTTCTCGTCGTAATTCACCTATTAATTCACAACAATGACTACCTGCTACTCACTTACACAATACTACACTACACCCACCCATACCATCGCTACAATATACACCATCCACTACATCACGTAAACAAAATAAATCCCAGTTTCATACTCAGCACTATGATAATAAAGTTTATCATAATAATCACTTGCCCGGCAGCCCTGTTACTTCCTCTGATAAAGCTAACCAAAATGACAGTCATATTTCAGCACATACTCAGCACATTACAGTACACGATCCACCAGTTTTATTACCCACTGTGTCCCTAGAACTAGCAGACAACGCTGGAGAATTTCATAACGCAAGAGCATTATTAGACAGCGGTTCCATGCTAACCTTGTTAACTAAAACTATGACACAAAAATTACGTTTGCCTGTCGAGCACACAGAACTAAAAATTACAGGAGTCGGTAATCAGCAGACTCAAAACTCTAGTTCTTCAACTACCATCACATTCCGCCCTATTCACACCGAAGTCCCAGTAATTAGCGCAAAGGCATACATTCTACCAGATTTGACAGGTCTTTTACCATTAACAATGTTACCTGACGTTGTTCCACTCCTCGACTCGACACAGCTTCCCCTAGCAGACTCGTCTTATCGTTTTCCAGCCGCTATTGACTTGATTTTAGGTTCTGATGTCTTGGGCCAAATTTTGGATGGTAACAAAATTTTTTTGGGCCCCGGCAGACCAATAGCCTTCGGCACGATCTTCAATTTCGCTCTTTTAGGTCCTATCAATCCAAACTACACAAAGCCTGAGCCTCAAGTTAATTCAGCACTAGTAAATATTGACTGTTTACAACCCCAACACTCAAATAAAGAAATACACTCCGCTCTGGAGAGATTCTGGGAAGTCGAAGAAGTGCAATCAAAGGACAACTCAACCTCTGACGAGTGTGAGGAGAACTTTCGTTCTACCACCACACGTGATCCCACAGGGCGATACATAGTATCCCTTCCCTTTCTTACAAAGGCACCTAAGCTCGGTGCAACCCACGCTATTGCACTACGACGATTCCTTAATTTGGAGCGCAAACTCCAAAGAGATCCTACCCTCCGCTCAAAATATATCGACTTCATGAAGGAATACATTGACATGGGCCACATGGCTCTTTGTCACCCCAGCACATTCAAAGGAAAAGACCATTTTTACGTCCCGCATCATGGCATCTTCAAAGCCAACTCTGAAAAACTTCGCACGGTTTTTGATGGCAGCTGTAAGAGCTCTAATGGTGTCAGTCTTAATGACTGTCTGCACACTGGCCCACCGCTCCAACGTGATATTACTGACATCATTCTAAATTTTCGTACTCACAAAGTGGTCTTTAGTACAGACATCCAGATGATGTTTAGAAATATACTAGTTCACCCAGACCACAGACGGTTCCAACTCATTCTATGGCGCTCTTCTCCAGATCAACCTCTGCTCACTTACGCCCTGTCCACTGTCACGTATGGCCTACGACCCAGCCCCTTCCTCGCCAATCGATCTATTATACAGCTGGTCACTGATGAAGGTCACCGTTTTCCCCAGGCTGCACAGGTTCTTACGCACTCCATATTCGTGGATGACATTCTGACTGGGCATGATTCAGTTGACAAGGCAATAGCTCTGCAGACTGAACTCATTGAGTTACTAGCCCTAGGGGGATTTCATTTGCGAAAGTGGACCTCAAATTCTCGTCAGCTTTTAGAACGCTTCCCGGATGATCAATGTGACATACCTAAGGATTTTGATGTTGTACCCGACTCCAATGCAATCAAGGTACTTGGTATGCAATGGATACCCCAAACGGACGAATTTACATATCACATTTCGGTACCTACACTGGAAAAATTTACCAAAAGGTCAATACTCAGTACCATCGCTCGTTTATACGATCCTAGTGGATGGATCAGCCCAGTTATTTTCCGCGCAAAACTGCTCATTCAGCACCTATGGACTCTAAAGTTAGACTGGGATGAATCGGCTCCCAATGATGTCACATTTCAATTTCAGCACATTTTTGAAGACTTACCTCTACTCTCTGCTCTTCGACTCCCCAGAACAATTTGCACCAGCAAAGATTCCACCTACACCCTACACGGTTTTGCCGATGCATCCGAATCCGGATATGCAGCCGCAGTCTATCTTCATGAAACGAATATCACGGGTCAGGTACACGTCAGACTACTTGTTTCTAAATCCAAGGTAGCCCCCATTAAAACCCGACAGACTATACCAAAGCTGGAACTTTCAGCTGCACACCTCACTTCGCTGCTCATTTCTCGCGTCTCTGTTCAACTTTCTGCCCACATTACCATTCAGCAACACTTTTGTTGGTCAGACAGTACTATCGTACTCGCCTGGCTTAAAACTCCTTCTCAATCCCTACAGGTCTTTGAGGCCAATCGAGTCTCTGCCATTGCAGCCAATCCATGTAACCCCACTTGGAGACATGTACCCTCAGCTCTTAACCCTGCCGACTGTGCTAGCAGGGGAATATCAGCACAGGAACTCTTAGCCTATGACCTATGGTGGTCGCCTACTTGGCTCAAGGCCCCACCTGATACCTGGCCCACGATGCCCCCTGCTTTGGGTCATCACGTACTGCCTGGTCTAAAACCAAGAAAAATGGTAGCTCACATCGCGGTTCCTGATCTAGACACGGATTTACTCACGAGATTCAGCTCCTTAGACACACTTGTAGGCGTAACCGCATGTATTAAACGTTTTGCACACAATTGCTTGGTATCTTCTCACTCTCGCATCGTTGGTCCCATTACCGTAGACGAACGTAAGAAAGCGCTCTTACACTGGGTACGCTCAGTCCAACAAAATATGTTCGCTGAAGACATCCACCGACTGCAAACTAACAAATTATGTACAGTGCGAATACAACGCCTCTCGCCCTTTCTCAAGGATGGTCTTCTTAGAGTAGGAGGGCGCTTGTCCAACTCAGCCCTTAGATATGACACACAACATCCCCTCATCTTACCCAGTTCAAGCCCCCTTGTGGACCTAATTATAGATCATTTCCACACTATACACTGCCACCCGGGCGCAGATACACTACACGCACTACTCCGTCAACAATACTGGATTTTATCTGGAAGGCGAGTCATTCGTCACCGTGTCTTTAAATGTGTACGCTGTTTTAGGCATCGAGCTCAGCCGAATCCCCCTTTTATGGCCGACCTACCGGCTGATCGAGTCAGCCCACAACCGGTGTTTAGTCAAGTGTCCACGGATTTTGCCGGACCATTCCTAATTAAATCAAGTACTCTACGCAATGCCAAACTTCTCAAAGGCTACTTTTGTGTTTTCGTTTGTCTCGCCACCAAGGCAGTGCACTTAGAGGCTGTCTCGGAACTTTCTACGGACGCCTTTTTTGCGGCATTGCAAAGGTTCGTTAGTCGGCGCGGAATCCCTACCCTAATTCGCTCTGATTGCGGTACAAACTATGTCGGCGCAAGAAATCAGCTCATAGAAGTACAAAACTTCTTAAAGGCCAATGATGATAGAATTACGCACAAGCTAGCCACACAGCAGATCACATGGTTGCTCAATCCGCCCTCAGCTCCTTCTTTTGGCGGTCTGCACGAGGCAGCCGTGAAATCTACTAAGCAATTACTCTATCGCGTATTAGGTGAGCAGCATCTGACCTTTGAAGAATTTTCTACACTCTTAGCCCGTATTGAGGCCGTTCTCAACTCTCGACCACTCTGCCCTCTGTCTTCAGACCCTACAGACTTCGAAGTCCTAACCGCTGGTCATTTCCTTATAGGTCGCCCACTTACCGCATTACCCGAACATTCCCATGAATCCTCTCCTCCATCAACCCTACGACGTTTTCGCTTAGTGCAAGCGTTGGCTCAGCGATTTTGGACCTTGTGGTCGAAATCCTACCTGCACACTCTCCAATCCCGATCTAAATGGACTACGGAAACCAGTCGACCCAAGATTGGTGAGCTGGTACTCATAAAGGAGGATAATCTTCCCAGACTCCAGTGGAAGATGGGAAGAATAAAGAAGATTCTGCCCGGAAAGGATGACGTCGTCCGAGTCGTAGAACTCAGCACCAAGGATGGCAGCTTAACGAGACCAGTCACAAAGATTGCTCGTCTTCCCCTCGACGACAACAGCACTTAGTCAGCACTATAAATGGGAGCCGTCACCTTTTCCCCGGGCCCCAGGATGTTCACGCCACCGCGTAACGAACGATGATTCCCCGAAAAAGTAATTTACCCCGCACTTCCGCGTCTCAACGATCAGTCTGAATCGATCCGTCGTAAAGACATTCACGCATCGCGCGCGCATGTGAGATATCCGGCTAAGCCTGGGCGGGCCTACCTCGCTGCAACGTAAAGGCTCCGGGTTCGATTCCTGGTATAGTAAATTTCGGAAACGTATTTTCTCCGTTATTTACTATGGTCTGGGTGTCTGGGATCGGCCCCAGAGAAGTCCGTTGTATATTACCCATAATACAAGCGTAACTTGCTTAATTTGGGGATATACAATGTATGTGTTTGTCTGCCGATTATTATTATTATTACAACTCTTGTCATGCACGCTCGTCTGTTCTTAAGGCTCCTGATATCACCTTCTGCTAGTAATTGTATATTAAATATTGTTATTCTAAGAACATCAGAATCAGAATAATATAATCATAAATCTATATGTAGTCATAAAGACAACAAAAGGCTTGTAACCAAAACTACAAAAAATTTGTATGCCTCTCAATGCGAAACATGTAACTTGAGACTTAGCATAACACCTGCTAAAATGACTATGTTTCAAAAAAATAAATTACTTTGACTTTGACTAATATATAAAAGTTCTGCATATATGTATGTCATTTGTGTATTTATTATTAAAAAATAAGTAGTTCGTACTATATGTTACGTATATCACCATCGCCATTATCATCTCAATTCATTCCTGGGGTTGTCTGGAAGAGATCGCTGTTTGGAGATAAGACCGCCCTTTGTACATAATTAGATATAATTTTGTCTTTAAGTTCATTTTTGTATAGGTGTATAATAAAGTGTTATCTATATATCTTTTTTTATTTTTAAGACTTGGCAACTAGGCCTTTAAGCCAGGCGTCGTTGTATTGTAGGCTACAATCGACGTCTTTCAACGGAATTATTGTGAACACTCGAAAGGCCACATTTGGCTATATAGTTCACATTTCTCGCAAAAACACATAATTACTATTCAAAAACTATCAATATCCTACAACTATTGTTCATTTTAGAGTAATTTTACACATTTTTAGAAAATAAAACTGCACAGCACAACGTCTCCTTTCAGTTCGCGCCAAAAACTCCATCTATTTAATAATAGATGGCGCCACAAATACTAAATTGGTTAGGTGGCGCTACTAGCATCAAATGTTAGGAACAGTATATAGTTAAGGATTTAATCTTGTATCTCTGGTTGTTTATAGAGCTATGAATAAAGTTCATATCTGTCAATAGCCATTTGCTGTACCCACGCTATAAGTAATATTATAGAAAAAATATCTAAGTGTAACCCATTGGTTTCAGATCGCGAATGCCCAGAACTTCAGCAGCCTAAAGTCGGAACAGTAACTTTGACAGGGAAGCTCTTTGGCGATAAGTAAGTTGACCTCAAAAGAATTTAAATATATTTTTAAGTATGTATTTAAGATAATCTATATATTGTTACGAGTTGCGGGACTCGAATTAAAATGCTGTTAGAATGACTATAGAGTTTGTTAGAACTATACAAACACGTATAATACAGGTACTAATGTAACCAGACACAACAAATCCAAACGTAATGCAGAAGGTCGTAATTCAATAAAACGCGCAAAGTCCGTCACTATTAGATTCCCGATTGTATACACGTCATGCCTTGATCGTGGTTCTCGATTGAATGTCCACCTCTCCCCATCAGGCCGTCGTTTTATATCTCACAAATACAATTGTGCACGTTTCGTAGTCGACGTAATCCGAAACACCTGCCATAAACGAGTATAATAAAACAATGTACTGTTCTCTAGAAACGTATGCCAATAAATAAGTGAACAAAAGAAGACGATCATAAAAGAATCACAATCAGTTAAAATGCCGACAGGGAATAAAATGAGTTTTTACAGATATGCAGGTGGAATTTGTTTTTGTCGGAACCTAAGTTGTAACAATATTAATACGTGAAGCAAAAACTTTGTACCCCTTTTTTGCAAAAATTGCGCGGACGGAGGAATATGAAATTTCGCACACTTACAGTTTATATAGAGAAGGAGTGCGGAATGCTAATATATTTAAAAATTATGCAGAAAATACATTAAATCAATAAAAAAAACATTACACACACTACCATGTATTTAACACACACACGCATATATACTCTCTTGTTTATTGTTAAAGTCATTCAGTGTAGCCTTGGCGAAATCTGTGATTATAGAAGTATATATAGTCTTCGATAACAAATTATTATGGTCGAATTTCGACCACGAGCGACCATTAGTTTCAATAAATCAGTGACAGTACTCCCCCTGCGCAGAAGGTTTGCCGATAGCCTCATGATGTCACGCGTCGATGGTCTGTAGGGTTGACAAAAAAGGTTAAATAAATTCATTATTTTAATTTATTATTGTATATACTTTACATAAGTACATACATACATAACTTCACGCCAGTTCCCTTGCGGGGTAGGCACGAAAAACATAGCGCCATTTAGGCTTATTCTTACACACCTCATTTGCTTCTTTGACATTAATAACTCTTGTCATGCACGCTCGTCTGTTCTTAAGGCTCCTGACATCACCTTCTGCTAGTACACGATCAATTATATAGTACATAAGTATATACAATAATAGTAAGTAGTCATCGACAAACCTTTTGCGCGCGGCTTATACAGTTTGACGTAGTAGAGCAGTTCTGGCATCATTGTCTTGATTAAACCTCTTAGAGCCGGCTTCGGCTCGATCGGCCTGATATCATGCAAACAGAATATCGGCTTGAAACGGTTAGCTCGGGCTAAACGTTTCTTGTATGATATTTAATTATTTACTAGGATATGCGCGCGACTTCGTCTACGCTTGTCTTGAAATTCCCGCGGGATTCCCGGTATAAAAATATCGCAAATTTTATTACATGAAATTTGCTATCGATCAGTGAAAAATATCACATGGGATTTCGAAGTCATTCCCAGAAAAATTCCCGGGATAAAAAGTAACGCGGATTTTAAGTCTAAAAATTTGCCGTCGATCAGTGGAAACGGCATTGAAGTCGGCCCCGTGGTTTTTACGTGAATCTCGAACAAATAGACAAGAAATTTAAAACATGCATTTTGTTCTCTGTGGTTTACATAATCAATTTCCGTGGGGTTTTTTTTAACAGCTTTAATGTAGAGATATATTTTAATATTATAGGTAACTAGCTATCCCGGCAGACGTTGTTCTGCCCTGAAGAAATAAAATTTAGAACCCGATTGCACCGCCACCTACCGGGTCCAATTGTGAATCTAAACCATCCTCGAATCCAGTTGAACACACACAAAAAATTCATTCAAATCGATCCAGCCATTTAGGAGGAGTTCACTGTCAACATACGTACAGAAGAATTATATATATAAAGATAAGAAACATTGGGACACACTAATAATGGATATTTTTTTAGGGCCGTCTACTCATGTCCACACGGTTACCATGTAGTGGGGTTGGAGAGCAGAAGCTGTCAAGCAGATGGAAAATGGGCAGGACAACCACCAGCTTGCAAGGAGAACAGTAAATATTTTTATAAATCACAATTTATTAATATCACCATTTCATATTTCACTCATGGCTGGTTTCTATATATTACTAACTAGCTTCTGCCCGCGACTTCGTTAAGTCGCTAAGTTTTTTTTAACTATCCCACGGGAACTGTTTAATTTTTCGGGATCAAAAGTATCCTATATGTTGATCAGGTATATAACCTACCACCATACGAAATTCCATTTAAATCGGTCCAGTCGGTTCGGAGATTAGCCGGTACAAACAGGCAGACAAACAGAGAAACCAAAAATTTGAAAAAAAATCTAAATTAGTTCTATTTCACTTCTTACATCCCCCTGACTCGGTTTTTAGCATTTTTTTCATTGTACAGAAATTCGACCTCTACAGTTTTATTATATGTATAGATGAATGATATAAATATTACCCGTGCGCAGAAGGTTTGCCGATAACCTCACGATGTCACGCGTCGACGGTCAGTAGGGTTGACAAAAAAGGTTACATAAATAGTTTTTGCAATAAATTTATTATTGTATATACTTTACATAAGTATATACAATCATAGTAAGTATAACAATGCAATAATAGTATGTAGTCATCGGCAAACCTTCTGCGCGCGGCTTATAGAACAAGAACTATAAAGAAAAACATTTTTATTTTATTGCAGCAGATCAGCAGACAGGCAGACGGCCCACTTGACGGAAAGCGGTTTCCATCGCCTATGGACATTTGCAACAACAATGTTGCTACAAATGCGCTGCTGCTCTCTTAAGGGAAACTGGAACCTGGTCACTAATGCCGGAACACAACTCAAGGTTGTTACGGCGACATACTTTAGACCAGGGGTGGTAGCCATCAAGTCGGGCAAATGCCCTACCACCTGGCTGTGGGTTGTTTTGTCGCCTCTTACGACAGGCCGCCCGGCCGCAGGAAATTGTATTCTTTCCCCGTTCCTGCACGGATAATTTTTAGCTAGGCGTGTTGCTGGGGAGTTTCTTGCCGCTTCTTCTTCTTAACAGCAATAACACGTTGCGAAGCGGTGTACATAGACTACGAAGTAAAATTAAATTTTAACCTATATATATATATGACCTTCAAAAAGTGTTCTCCAGTGAAACTTATTTTGTATATGAATTTGAATGAACGAATGAAAAATGTTCCATAACTTAAACCTATACATTAATATGAATACATTTCCATTAGAACATGTTAAATTTTAACCGATATTAAGGAAAATAAACGGCTGGTAACATATAGGACCGGCCCTCAAACGTAAATGAAATTTTATATTACCTACACGCATACACGAGGCTTACGCCAAAATATACTATTTTATATATTGTATTATTTATTATCTTTTACGATTTGTTTAGAGCGCACACCCCACGTCTGTCATCGATGAAAATCTTTACTCAACTGGACTGACGATAGCGACGGCCCATAATGGCTACGTTCCATTACGGACTCACAACGACCACGAGTTTTCCCGTTCCACTTGCTTCTTGGCGTAACAATCGTAAACCCAAGTGGAACGGCTATTCCACCCACCTATTGACATGGGTCGTTGTGAGCGTTGTGTGATCGAAAATTATGACGTCATTAGTGACGTTTTCACCACGACCACAACGATCGCGGTCGCCTTGTACGGCTAACTGAGCATTTCTGGCGGTGTGAACTACTAATGGAACGCCTGACAATGGGCATGATCAAGCAGAGAGAGTTGAATTTCGATCGATCTGTCAAGTATGGCTGTCATGCCAATCCACGCCTACACACGGTCAATTCAACATGACGTTGCCAATAGGCAGCATGGTGTATGGCCATCATTACGCGACCGAAAGTTCGACGAACGTAGTTGTGTACACCATTTCATGATGAAAAGTACATCATTTCACCACTTTATAATACCAACAGTGATAAAATTAATACTTCAAAGGTATATGTAGGTCATGTATAATAGAATAAGATTTTTCGCGAATCGTCTCGTATAGGAATTTTTTCGAATTTTTTCGACGCGTAACACGCTGAACGGGTGGGGTATAGATATGTGCCTATGAATTTAACGATGATATGCGTTTAGGGACATATTTATGACGTATTCATAACAACTAAAACTGTTTATGAGTGTAGAGAAAAGGTTTTTAATTAATTTGGACGGCTTGTATTTATTATCGCGAATTGTCCCCAAATCGGCCTGTTTTCTGGTGATAACAGGCCGAATTTGGATCGGATCTAGACGTGGCGCACACCAAACTGTAGGTCTTGAGGAGGCCTACAGTACAGTGGTCGCGGACCAGGGGTCGCCCTTGTAAAAACGGGAATTAAGGGTGAAAAACGGGAATTTATGAAATTTGGGGATTTGGAATGCGATTATTGAAGGCGCTATTAGGCGCACGGAGACGAGAGTGGTGTCGATGGATAGCCCTCGACGAGAACTATCCGACGATGCTAAAAAAGAGGGGGGTGACAATAGAAAAACCTCGAATTTGTCAATGAAAACCGAATTTTCTGGGGCAAAATCACCAGAAAACCGGTATACCACGTACGATTCGGGCCAACGAAGTATCTTTGGAAAGCTCTTGAAGAGAGCTATCCAATGATATAATAAACTATATATGTGTAGGAACAAAAATAAAAAATTGGCCAAGGGGGAACCTATGAAATTACAAATGAAATTTTTAGAAGTCCGATTTCTTTAAAAATCGGTGGAAAAAACCTAGCAAAAACTACTATCAAGACGATTTGGAACCTAAACGAAACAAACAGAAAACAATTCGACAGGGGAACCCTAAAAACGAGGAATGTGTCCTAACGGAATCGGCTCGCTTAGGTGGACTCGGTTTTCCCCAAATCGGTCTGTTTTCTGGTGATAACAGGCCGAATTTGGGTCCTCTCACCCTTTCATAGGAGTTTTTAGCGGGAACTGAAAGGAGATGTTGTACTTTGCAGTTTTATTTTCTAAAAATGTGTAAAATTACTCTAAAATGAACAATAGTTGTAGGATATTGATAGTTTTTGAGTAGTAATTATGTGTTTTGTGAGAAATGTGAACTGTAAAGTCAACTGTGGCCTTTTGAGTTGTCACAAGAACTCCGTCGAACGGCACTAGCTGATAACCTACAGTTCAGCGGTGCTATACATACGCTTAAGAAAATGAAGAAACTGTATTATAAACTAAGATCTGGCTTAAAGGCCTAGTTGCCAAGCCATAAACTTAAATAATAATAATCACCCTTTCATAGTAAAACGGGCACATATCTATACCCTACCTGAACTACACGCGTTTGGTGTACCGTACCTTCTGCAGGCGTGTAAGTACCTTAACACGTAGATAGTGTCTAGAAATAAACTTTTAATCGCAGTTTACTGTCTCCAACCGCCGACCATCGAACACGCACGCCACTCCGCCCTCCCCGAGCAAGCGACCTTCGACCTCGACGCCACCGTCCAGTACAACTGTCACACGGGCTACGTGACCAACGGGTTCCCAAGGGCGAAGTGCCTGGCGATAGAAGGACAGGCGTCGTGGTACGGACCTGACATCAGCTGTGAACGTGAGTCAATAATAACATCATTAATTCTAGGAGAATGAATACATTAATATTAACTGGTCTGATGCTTAATGAGAGAGAGTTGGTCTGAAAGAGAGTGTTGGGGTGAAGGTAAGGAAAGGAACGCTCCGGTGGTTCGGGCATGTGGAAAGAATGCATGATGAAAGAATGACTAAACAGATATACAATGCAAAAGTGGATGGATGCAGACGTCGTGGAAGGCCACGACACACCTTCCATGATGTCAGGAGCCTTAAGAACAGACGAGCGTGCATGACAAGAGCTATGAATGTCAAAGAAAACAAAAACAAAAATGTATTTATTTCAATAAGTCCATACATGTAAGTTGCCGGGGCTTCCCAGAAAGTAATCAAATGATACTTGTGTTGGGAAACCTCGCTCTTCCTATGTTTCATCAATTTTAAGACTAACAATTCGCTGAATTACAGGAAAGAAGGAAGTGAGGTGTGTAAGAATAAGCCTAAATGGCGCTCTGTTGTTCGTGCCTACCCCGCAAGGGGACTGGCGTGAAGTTATGTATGTATGTATGTATGATGCTTAATGTACGTAGGCATGTGAATATTTGTGACTGAATGCACTTTACATTCAAAATTATTTATTTTGTCATCTAAAGGACACTGGCGAGTTTCTTAGGAGCCCTCGGCTAGTGATGACATTTGTACTGAAACGAATCAAAATTTGTAAATGTACTACTTCAACATTTTTGTCACGCTACTACACAAGCCTCAAATGTAAGAGGAACGGCGGAACGAGAACAACAGTATAATAACGCTTCTACGGATATTCACATGACAAAGAGGGACAACATGAGATGTACGACTGCTAGTAAAATGAGGTGGTCGACGCCGATCGCCGGTCAAATCCGATTCTAAACGAACATTTCCGAACTAAAAGTTTTGTACGGGACAAATGAGGGAATGAGGCTCACCGCCTCACCGGCCTCAACGCTTCAAATGTACTGCCGCGGTACAAACCATACAAACCTTGCCTCATTTGAAGTGATACATTGTACTGGTTTAGTACAAAATGTCATGTTACACTAGAAACTCATTTTAAAATAACTTTTCTCCGGTTAGCGAGGTTCTTAAAATATGGTACTACTGAAAAAGATAATAAGCAAAAATCTACTTTTATTAGTATAAGTTTTGTCTTTGTAGACAGGTCGAAAGTTCAGGCCGATGTTCAGGCCGAAAGCCGCCAGTCATGTCAATTTTTTGCCTTGTGTTAAAATGTCATTTAGAAAATGAAAGGATAATAAATTCATGTATAAGTGACGCCACTTGATGTGAAAACAAACATAGTGCGTAAAGGTGGGACTTTATTCACTGCGTTAGTGTTAAAATATCACGAAACCTCCCAAGGAGGGAGGGGGTTTTGGGGGTGAGATATGACGTGTATTTATTTATTTAAATTAGACCATACATTTAATATTTAAGATACTTGGAAAAAAAAACACACGTGATTTTTGACCCATGTAGATCATATTGTTACAACTTAGCCAAAATTCCACGAAGCACACCGGCCTGCCATAAAGCAGGGTTTTATTACCCTCCGCATTTGGAGCTCTTTTGTGTTTAAAATTTGCAATTAGACAATAGCCTATTGTACTTGTTTATGGCCGTTCGCAGGCATAATCCTGCAGGTGTGCAAAATTATGTTTTCTGGGAATAGCGTCGACAGTGGCCAGGTGTGGTACTTGGAAACCATTGTTTACATGGTCGTGACATATTGTAAGCGAACGGAGAGATTGGCAGTCAAGCGACGAGTACGATACGAGTAAGACGTGTGTAGTACATTCGATGAGCGATATAGTGACGGACTCTGCGCGTGTTATTAAATTGTGTATTACATTGGGACTTATTGCGTCTAGTTATATTTGTACCTATGTTATACGTGTTTGTATAGTTCTAATAAATTCTATAGTAATTCCAACGGCATTTTTAATTCGAGTCCCACACTCGTAACAATATAAAACCTTCATATTTTTTGGTTAGTCTAACTACACCAAGGGTTTAAAAGTAAGGAGAAGGGTTAAAACTTGCTAAAAACATTAAGTGATTTTTTTCAAACTTTTCAGCGCGTTCCTGCGGTGAGCCAGGCGACGTGCCCCACGGGTGGGTCACGGCGGACTGCCACACCTTCGGATGCCGTGCGGTGGTACAGTGTGGACAAGGCTTCGAATTGGTGGGCAAAGCTGAACGGTATTGCCAGGCTGACGGGGCCTGGTCACCCAAAGAACTCCCAACTTGTGTCCGTAAGTAATTTCTTTGGGTATCATGGGAATTTGGTAAAGATTTGTCTGGTATGGCTGTAAAAGTATTTCATACTTTAATATTTTATCACATAATAATGTTATTTAGTTATAATATGCTTAGGGTGGTGTTATTTGACGATACAACATATACATTTAGGTAAAGATTAGATAGATATAATAATATTAGCCCACAAATGTCCCACTGCTGGGCTTGGGCCTCCCATTATAGGGGGAAACGGACAGTATACCCGCCACGCTTGTCCAAGGCGGCTTGGCAGATTTGACACATCGGTTATCTCGATGTAAAGGTTGCATCACGATGTTTTCCTTCACCGTTGTTAGCACGTGTTAATTGTGACATTAGAACAGAAAACTGACTTAAGTGGTGCATGCGTTCCGATCAGGATCGAACCCGTACCCGTATATATGTGTGTGTGTGTGTGTGTGTGTGCGTGTGTATATATACTAGCTGATGCCCGCGACTTCGTCCGCGTGGTGCGGTTTTTTAACTATCCCACGGGAACTCTTTAATTTTTCGGGATTAAAAGTATCAGACCAGGGATGTAAGCTACCACCATACAAGATTCCATTTAAATCGACCCAGTCGTTTCAGATTCCGACTCGGTTGCCAGGCCACACATTATGTTTTTTAAATTTATAAACCTGATATTGTAACTGTCAGTGTCAAAATATAGTGAGAAGAGGTAGTCTATGAATAAACGATGTAAGACTGTTCTAAGGAAGTTTGTTTTGCTTTTCTTCAAACAAAACCCACAACTTTATGGAGGCTCGTGCCAGGATCATACCAGGATCATGTAAGAATCCTGCGAAGCATTGTTTTAACGTGAGTTTTGATCTGATGATTACGAAACAACCTCGAAATTAAAATTGAAGACGAGTCATTGTGTGCTGTTTTACCGACACTAATTTGCATAATGATACCAGCGCATAAAATTTCCCAGAATTTGGAATAAAGACTATTATTTTTCTTTTATGAAGACGTTTTATGAATTGGTTATTTTTTACGACTGAAAGACTTACAACCAATCATACAAGATGCCACCGAAGAAAAATAAAGATATCGAAGACTCAGATAGTAATTGTTCAGAAGCTGGTTACAGAGTACGAATTTCATTTAGCGACTTGGAAAAATCAATGACACCGTTCACAGGCGATGATACCTACCCTATTACGAATTGGCTGACCGATTTTAATGACACTGCAAATTTAATGGAATGGAATAATCTTGAAAAACTTATTTACGCGAAGAGACTGCTTTCAGGTACAGCTAAATTATTTTTACGATCGCTAGGCTCTATTACGTCATGGGATACATTAAAAGAATCTTTATTAGAAGAATTTGGTTCGAAATTAAATAGTGCTAGCATTCACAAGAAATTAGCATCACGCAAAATGAAACCGGATGAGACATATCAACAGTATTTTTTACATATGAAAGAACTGGCGTTGCATGGAAATTTAGAAGATGAGGCACTTATTGAATATGTTATTGATGGAATTCGTGATTCTGAAATAAATAAGGCCATTCTTTACGGAGCCACTGATATCAAACAATTTAGAAAGAAACTTGAAGTATATGCACAGATTAAAGAACACAAGATGCAACAAAGACCTATTCAGATGACAACCGGACGTAAAAATCATACCATCAAAAGATGCTACAATTGTGGTGAAACTGATCACCAATCACCAGCTTGTACTAAAGGTATAAAATGCTTCAAATGTAATGGATATGGACATAAGTCAAAAGAATGCCAAAGTTCTACAAATAAGACACTGAAAATTCAAGATGAGAAAGTTAGTACAGATGTTGTTAAGCCATATAAAGAAGCGAAAATTAACGGAGTTACAGTTAAAACCTTTATTGATACTGGAAGCGATGCGAATTTGATTTGTGAGAGTTATTACAAACAAAATTTTCCCGAGAATAATGATTATAATATTAAAGATACTCTCAAATTATCAGGAATAGCCGAGTACGAAGTTTGCACGAAGGGATCTTTTATGGCAAAAGTTGAAATAGACAACGTTCATTTTGAAACCTTGATGCATGTTATCGACGATGATGTAATACCTGTTAATGTCATACTTGGAAACCCGATATTAAAAGACGTTGAAATTATTTTCTCTGCCGACGGGATCTCTGTAAAAAGAATATTACACCTTACACAAATTAATGACTACGAAGAAGAATTTGATGAGAAATATGATATCAAGAAGCTGAAATATAAAGACAAGATTAAACATTTATTGGATAATTACAATAACTTGAAGACTAGAAAGAAGGAATCAAATGTTAAATTGAAAATCATACTTACTGATGAAGATCCTATACACCAGACTCCACGAAGGCTGTCACCTCTAGAAAAGGACATAGTTAATAAACAGATACAAGGATGGTTAGATCAAGAAGTAATTAAACCTAGTAAATCGGAATATGCAAGCCCTATCGTGTTAGCGAAAAAGAAAAATGGAAGCTACAGATTATGTATAGATTTTAGAAAGCTAAATAAGAAGATTATAAAGGAAAGATATCCACTTCCACTCATCGAGGATCAAGTAGACAAATTGAAAGAAGCAATACTATTTACATCACTTGACTTGAAGAATGGTTTTTTACATGTTGATGTCTGCGAGGATAGTCAAAAATACACTTCATTTGTTACTCCACAAGGGCAATATGAATTTAAGAAAATGCCGTTTGGTTTATGCACCGCACCATCTGTATTCCAACGCTTTATCAATGATATCTTTCAAGATTTAATGTCAGAGGGCACTGTTCTTGCCTATTTAGATGATTTGATTATACCATCTAGGACAGAAGAAGAAGGATTTGTTAAACTAGAGAAAGTACTTCGAAAAGCTGAAGAGTTTGGCTTACAATTTAATTGGGCGAAATGTCATTTCTTACAGAACGAGATAAATTATTTAGGTTACATAATTCGTGATAATCAGATAAGACCTTCCAAGGAAAAGATACATGCTGTTGCAAAATTTAAAAAGCCTCATAATATCAAATCATTACGATCATTTTTAGGACTGACTGGCTATTTTAGAAAATTTGTTAAGAACTACTCAATAATAGCAAAGCCACTAACAGAATTATTGAAGACTAATGTTATGTTTAACTTTGATCTAAAGTGTGAGAGAGCTTTCGAAGAATTGAAACATATTTTATGTTCCTCACCAGTTTTACGAATTTACAACCCTAATTTTGAGACAGAGTTACATACAGACGCAAGTATAGACGGATATGGAGCTGTTTTATTGCAAAGGAATCCACACGACAATCAGCTACACCCTGTTCACTATATGAGCAAAAAGACTACTCCTGCTGAGAAGAAATACCATAGTTACTACTTAGAAATTTTAGCTATTGTAGAAGCTGTCAAGAAATTCAGAGTTTACTTACTTGGAGTCCGCTTTAAAATTGTGACTGACTGCTCAGCCCTAACTATGACGTTACAGAAAAAAGACTTACCTCCGAGAGTTGCTCGATGGGCACTCCTTCTTGAAGAATTTGACTATAAGATAGAACACCGATCTGGAACCCAAATGAGACACGTAGACGCTTTGAGCAGAAATCCTGTTAGTCTAATACTTACCGAAACTACAGCACGTCTGAAGAGAGCTCAAGATGATGACCTGAAGATAAAACTATTAAAGAAAATTTTAGAAAAAGAGTCATATGAAAATTTTATTCTGGAGAATGGAGTTTTATGTAAAGCTAAAGATGGAACTAAACTGATTGTTGTACCTAAAAAGATGCAGAATGAAATAATAAGAAAATGTCATGAAAAGGGTCATTTTGGAATTTTGAAAACTGAGGAATTAATTAATAGAGATTACTACATAGATAATTGTAAAGAAAAATTTGAAATTCAACGATTAGAACTTATAGAAAGGCGAGGCAAAATATTCAGAAAATTCAGGAAGAAAATAGGAAAGTTTATAATAAAAAGAGAACACAAGCTATACAGTACGAAATTGGAGATTTAGTTGCGATTAAGAGAACACAATTTGTACAAGGATATAAGTTAAACCCGAAATATTTAGGACCATATAAAATTATAGAGAAGAAGAAAAATGACAGATACGTTGTAAGGAAAATTGGCAATGGTGAAGGACCTATGAATACCACCAGTTCAGCAGATTTGATGAAACCCTGGTCGAATGGCGATGAAGATGAAGTATCACATTCATCTGGGTCAGATGAATAATGCAGGATAGCCGTGTGGGATTCGAAGACGCATTCCGACTCGGTAGCCAGGCCACACATTATGTTTTTTAAATTTATAAACCTGATATTGTAAATGTCAGTGTCAAAATATAGTGAGAAGAGGTAGTCTATGAATAAACGATGTAAGACTGTTCTAAGGAAGTTTGTTTTGCGAAAATTCAACCCGTAAGGGGGTGAAAAATGGGATGAAAGTTTGAGAGTGAAAATCCATCATTTTCAGAACAAGAAGCACGAAATTTTACACACCTGCCTCTGGTTATAAATATACACGTCATATAAATAAATATCACACACAGGTTGTTACCTGATTGATTTGATGATCTGGAGAGAAGTTCCCGCCGAGGGTTTTCCTCTGCGCTACGACATGGGGTCGTTTAAGAAAGATGTTATAAAATTTCTTAGAGGCCGGCAACGCCTTTAACCTAAACTAAACTGCCTGTTAGTATGACATATTCGACAATACGAACAGAGTGACGTCGGAACGAGTCAAGTGCGTCAGTCTGGTAAGCAGGTGCCCCCCGGCCTATAGTTGTGAATAGTACTCGCTGCATATGCGTTTATTCCATCTGTAATCGATACCTGCCAAGCATGACCTGCAACAGAAATTAAAATGATTAAGAATAAAATTTTAGTAGCGTGAATATATATATAGAAGTAATAGATATATATAACAAACAGAAGTAATAGTCGTGGAAGGCCGCGACACACCTTCCATGATCAAATTGATCGTGCACTAGCAGAAGGTGATGTCAGGAGCCGTAAGAACAGACGAGCGTGCATGACAAGAGCTATGAATGTCAAAGAAGCAAGTGAGGTATGTAAGAATAAGCCTGAATGCCTACCCCGCAAGGGAACTGGCGTGAAGTTATGTATGTATATATATAAATTAATACTTACGTGTGATAAACGTAGCACCGTGCCTTGAGCATATAACGAAGTACACCCCCAGCTTGTTCAGTTGACCGGTAGGTAGCATCTGCCCGCGATTTATTGGACTTGATGTTGTTGGTCCGAAGAGCTCACAACTTCGAGCCCGGGGGGCAACTTGCTCGAGGGAGCTGCCTAGGCGGCTTTACCTCGGCTGGACTGTTGCCATGAGAGGGGGATGAATCTAACGATGCCGACCAGAGGGCGACATAATACTCTAACTAAGAACGGGCGACGGGTGATGAGGCCCGAAGGGAAGGATCCCGGCAGACCGGGATCGGATATTCGAGGCGGCCTACACTATCTTACTGCCGTTTCGCAACGTGTTATGGCTGGGAGAGAAGAAACGGCGGAAGGCACTTCCCAGCAACACGCCTAGTCTATCCTGTGAGGGGGGGGCTATGTCTCCTGGCGTCCCTCGAGGGGACGTGGATAGATCGTGATTGGAACTACCCGCGATATTCGCAAACGCAGTGCTGTTTTTTAAACTATAAAAATCGTTTTATTTCGCGAACCTCTTGGTCACCACTCGCGTGAGATCCAACATCTTCTACACCGTCACTAACTATTCAGACACAATACGCCAATTTCGGTTCTGGCTCCAACACCTTTGGCTTTGTGGATAGGTGCCATCGACAACAAAGACATTCAACATACGTAAACGTCACATTAACAGTGACAGATAAAATGTCACTTTACTAACTTATTATGTCACTTCATTACCTACGTTCAAATTTACCAGCGTAACGATTATTTGTAAAAAAAACTAATTATACGAATGAATACAAAAAATCTATCATTTTGGATATCCTCCGTTCTTGCGTCTACAGTAACGGAATTTGCTTCTGCGCGTTGCAAACCCGTCGTTGCGTGTTATAAAAGGGGTCATTTATGACCGAAAACCCCTATAAAGATATTACGGGCACCCTTATTATCAGTTTCATCTGTACAAGGGTTAGCTCTTTATGGCCATAAAAGCATCTTCCATATTTTTCTGCTAATATAATCAGTGGAACGTGAATTTGTACTTTGGCTCTTATAGCTCATAGGTTCTCAAACTTTTCGTAAAAATGGTACACGTTACAAAATCCATCCGTGCAGGAACGGAGAAAGAATATAATTTCCTAGGGCTGGGCGGCCTGTTGTAAGAGGTGATAAAAAAAACCCGAAGAAGAAGAAGAAAGTAGTAGGGTATTTGCCCGACTGGATGGCTACCACCCCTGTGCTAGAGTATGCTGCCATAACAGCCTTGAGTTGTGTTCCGGCATTAGTGACCAGGTTCGAGTCTCTCTTAAGAGAGCAGCAGCGCATTCATAGCACCTTTGGTGTTGTAAATGTTCATAGGCGATAGTAACCGCTTTCCATCAAGTAGGCCGTCTGCCTGTCTGCTGAAGTCCTGCAATTAAAAAGAAAAAAATATCGTTACTATGCCTTAAAAAACAAAGTAAAAAATACAAAAAGATTATTGTATAGGCTAAAACATTATAATACAAAATTTTTAATTGTCTCGACTCTCAAACTAATTATAAATACCTGTAATCCCTATTAATATTATAAATGCGAAAGTAACTCTGTCTGTCTGGCAGGCTGGCAGGCTGTCGGACAGACAGACTGTCAGACTGGCTGTCTGTCTGTCTGTCTGTTCCGTTTTCACGTAAAAACTACTGGACCGATTTGGCTGAAATTCAGTGTATATATATATATATATATATATATATTTTCAATGCCGAGAATGAACATAGGATACTTTTTATCCCGGAAAATGGGATAGTTTCCGGGATAAAAGAAACTAAAAAATATTTGTCTCTCTGTTTGTTATCCTTTTACGGAAAGACTTTTGGACCGATTTGGCTGATACTCGGTACATATGTAATTTGAATACCGAGGGTGGACAAGGGATATTTTTCATCCCGGATAATGGGATAGATTTTGGGATATATTTATGTAAAGATTATCCCAAAAGTGGGACAGGCTTTGGTTGGTTTTGTGATTTGCCATTTTCATCATTTTGGTTATTTTGTCCTTTTTGCCGTTTTGCCCTTTTGCCCTTTTGCCCTTTTGCCCTTTTATCCTTTTGCCCTTTTGCCCTTTTGCCCTTTTGCCCTTTTGCTCTTTTGCTCTTTTGCTCTTCGACTCTTTTATGTCCTTTTTTTCCATGTTGCTCTTTTTGTCCTTTTTGCTGATGTTGTCCCTTTTGTCATTTTTGTAGTTTTCATTGACGGGGGATAGATAAATAAAACTAGGACTGTTTGTAATAGAGGATGAAAGTTTGGATGAGACCAATCATTTCTCAAGTTCATAGATATAAAAATGCATAGTCTATTAAAATGCGATAGTAACTCGATATGTCTTCCTGTTAAGTTTTCGGAAAACACTGGGAATACTGGATCGTTTTTATTGTAATTTTGTTTAAATGTAGTTTTAATGCCGAAAATGGACATATATACTCATGCCAGGAGATCGGCATGAGAATATATCAAGCATCGAGTTTGCGATATAAAATGAAGTGAATTTTTCGGGTGCAAATGGCACTAACATAAAAATGGTGTACATTGTAACCTGTATTAACGCCTGCTCTTTAAACAAGAAGCAGGAACTAGAGGTTAACCCGCGGCTCAGCCGCGGGGTAAACTCTAGTATACAATAAAGCATTTTCATGGCGTGTGGTAATAAGTCATGATAGCTTAGTAGCTAGTGTACGTGTCCCAGGCTCAAAGGGCGCGGGTTCGAATATTGGCCGGAAAGCATACCAAGTACAGAAACAACCGACACACCTGGCTGATGACTGCTATAGAAGATTACAATACACAATGGGTTGTTTTCTAATCACAAATTTTAAACACAAAGTAAACAAAAGAAGTCCAAATGCAGAAGGTAATAAAATTTATTTTTACGGTATGCAGGTGTGAATCCACTTTTGTTGGCGTCTAGGTCGTAACAATATTTTACTGTTATGTTGTCTATGATATGTCATATTTATGTTCATATATGTTTGTGTGTATGTGTGTCTATGAAGAATGAAATGAGAAAAGAAGAAAGTAGAATAAAATAAAAGTTTAAAATTTAGCACTTATAAAAATTTATTTGATAAGCATTTCAATGACAACATATTTAAGCAAAAGTCGGAATTTGTAGTCTTTATTTATTAATCCATATCTATATGTTTGCCAAATTTCCGCTAGTACCTGTTCAGCCTTTTAGTCCTCAAAAGGTATTAGAGTTACTTTCGCGCTAATACTTTAAAGTCTAGGCCATACCAAACAAATCTGTGTTTACTTTAAATTTTTATATATATTTTTCTATAATGGCGAGTGTACCTGGCATTGCTTCGTGACAATGTAGTTGCAAGTTCGGTGTCGTTTCCCGTACATAGTACAATGTACGGTACATTGAATGTACATACATGTTGTACATCGTACATGTACCTCGTACATGATTATGGAATGCTGCATGGTTTCCGGTCGGTGTGGTACTCCACATTTTTTTTTTAATATTGTTTGTTAAATAGGAGCATGAACGCTTGAGCGGTTTTGTGAGACCAGTTACTGACGCAAATAATATTTAAAAAGTCACAAAACGGTAACCTATCGTCGAAAAGTATTTTATTCTGTGTTTTATTTTTAAATTTGGAACATATTAATTATTTTCTAAATTTGAAAACAGACATCTTAAAGTATAAACTACAAAAGACAAAAAAAAAATCATGAAATAATTCTTAGAATAAAGCTTCTACAATTAAATTATTGTTTATATTATAGATATTGTTAGTACCACGTGACTCTGGCTAGATGCATAAATCGTGTGTAGCCAAATTTGAATAAAGAAAAACTTATTGTTAGTGAATTATTGGCGTGCGTTGTCCAGATTTTTGAGAAAAAAAATAGTGCATATGTGTTCTATTTCACTTTCAAATCTAAAGTAATTTGTTGTCTATGATCAAAGCAGTAACTAGTCTTGAACTTATGATTTTGAACCGCTCTTTTTAAATACTTATCATGGCTGTTATTACCTGCGTGCAATTCCATTGTCATGATGCAATATTGAATACATTGCATAATTACGGATATCCCACAAGAAAATATATATATATATATTTATATTAAGACATAAACATACAACCATAAATAATGCTGCTGTGTTGCTTGTAGTAGTATACCTTGTCAAAAATACATAGTGTGTAAACAACTTATATTATCATATTTAGTTAGAAACACTTGATTTTTGTGTATTAATTTTTACTAAATCTAAAGTGGGATATCCTATAGAAAAATTTAGAAAGGAAAATTTATTTTTTTCGAATTATTAAGTATATTTTTTCTCTCTTTACCGCTGCTTAGAAGGAATTAAAGGGAGAGAATAAAATAATTAAATCATGTAGTATTTGAAATTATCATCTGTTGAAATAGAATTGTTGTATTATTAAAAATTCTATAAATTCTATGGCGTTTGACGGAGAAAAGTGTTTTTCTTATAGCCATGATAAATTACTGCCTATATAGCTGTGTATGTAGAGGGTATTATATATGTAGAGCTTAAATGTTGCAAAAATTGTAAATTTTTCCTATACTTCTATATTACTTTTACTATTCTGTAGTGGAAATAAAGGTTGAGAACAACAATTTATTGTTTCATTATGCATGCTTGAATATTTCCTTAAACGCATGAATACCCAGTGTTGTAGTTAGTTTCGGGAGTTAAAGTTGCAGACAGTGCCATCTGTTAACGGTGAAGTGAATTATAAAGCGACATGTGTCGCCATCTAGTGGTCACGCAGGTGCAGTGCCCACCGCCCGAAGCGCCGCGCCACGGAAAGGCGGTGTATACTTCGTGCGCCTACAATTCCGTTGTGTCATATGAGTGCAAGTATGGATACAGGCTTGTTGGTGACGCGACAAGAAGATGTGGTGCTGATAAGAAGTGGTCTGGAACACAGCCTATGTGCAAAGGTGAGAATTTTGATTTTCATACATCAGGCTGCTGTTATCATACTACGCAATATATTACTTTACCAATTGAAAAAAAAAATACTTGTGTGGAGATCAGATTAAACTTGAATCAGTAGTAAGGTAAATGAAATAATAGTAAAAACCCGGCAAATAGATAATGTTTCTGTTCAGTTCTCCACAACAGCAGGCAAAGGAATTGTGCTCATACAGAGTTGAAAAGGACAATGCCCATTTTGGGTCCACCCTGAAAAAGGATGAAACCTAACCAAATATCTTTCTAAAATCTCATATTATTTTTATGTTATTATCTCTAATACATAAAATTCTCGTGTCGCGGTGTTTGTTACCAAACTCCTCCGAAACGGTTGAACCGATTTGTATGAAATTTTGTCTGCATATCGGGTAGGTCTGAGAATCGGCCAACATGTATTTTTCATACCCCTAAATGATACGGGTGACCCACCCCTAAATATTTTTTTTATTTTTATTTTTTTATGATTCGATATTAAAAAATACATACAACCCAAAATTTTCACCCTTCTACCACTAACCACTATTATTTAATAGTGAGATTAGTATTTTAATAATATTCTACTGGGATGAAATAGATCCAAATTTGAACCAGGTAGATGGCGTTGCAATCGGGAACCGGAATTTAGGTGTTTTTTTTTTGTTGTTGTTTGTGTTTGTAACTTTGTCCCGGAATGGTTTAAATTAACAATTGGGCCCAGTAGGTACTCCTCCTAAACGGTGGGCCGGATTTTGATGAATTTTTTTGTTTGCTCAAGTGGATGTGGGAATAGTTTAGATTAACATTTGGTCCTGGTAGATGGCGTTGGAATCGGGTTCTAGATTTTTATTTTTTAAAGGCAGGACAATGTCTGCCGGGTACAGCTAGTAATGCCTTAAGAAATACAGAAATATACGATTCAGCATTTAAACTGTGTTCTTACTTCATTCAGAAATTCATAGCCAGTACCAGAAGGTAATGTGTGTTTTTTTTTAATTTATGGCTTGGCAGCTAGGCCTTTGAGCCAGATCTTAGATTCAATGTAGTTTCTGCATTTTCTAACCTATGTGTAGCACAGCCGAACTGTAGGTTATCAGCTAGTGCCACTCAACGGAGTTCTTGTGACAACTCAAAAGGCCATATTTGACTTTACAGTTCATATTTCTCACAAAACACATAATTACTACTCAAAAACTATCAATATCCTACAACTATTGTTAATTTTAGAGTAATTTTACACATTTTTAGAAAATAAAACCGCACAGCACGACATCTCCTTTCAGTTCCCGCCAAAAACTCCGTTATGTATGTGTATTATTGATAATAGATGGCGTCGTAAACTTTCAGAAATCAACTGCGGTCACCCTGGGCAGCTATGGAACGGGTGGCTGGAGAACATATCCTCCGGAACTGGGTTGGGCGCGTCCATCATCTTCAGATGCCAAGACGGCATGAAGATGGAAGGCAATGGGTCGGCGATATGCCAAAGTGATGGCACATGGAGTCATCCTCTACCGATGTGCTTAGGTTAGTACAAGCATAGAAGAAGTCGAGGGGCCTTTAGCTTGCTAGGAGAGCAAAGGACCTTCTACCCCCGCACAACGAAGTGGGGTGTGTTCTCCCAGGGCACACTCCAGGCACTTTATTGCGCTGGATCGGCTGGGCGTAACTATGTTCTAAATTTCAGCCTTTCCAACACATACAAAGCGCAGGGTCGTCAGGGAGGAGGGGGTTTTTACTGGGTATTGGGGTTGCTCGCTCGTGTAGCAACGCTCGGAGTCTTCCACACTATTCTGTGACGTCGATCGCGGACGGAGCGCTGCCAAGAGCATACTATTGCTGCAGTGTTATCGCCCCCGACCGACGCGTGTCGTTCCCCTAGCAACGACCCAGTTTGTGCGTAAATCGGTTAAGCATTTTCCCTCGCCTCAAAAACAAAAAAAAAGCATAGAAGAAGTAAGGAATGACTATAGCCTTGTAAAAAAAAACTACAAGCCAAAGCTTTTATAATCTGAATTCAAATTAAAATCTACAGGTTTACCATAGACAACAGGTTTATGTATGTTTAATATGGCCGTGGCGTCACAAACGATAACTATTTGCTCACCATTATTTAACAGTTATCATATTTACTTTGTATTGGTATACAATTTGACGGCTTCTGTGGTTGAGCGGGCTAAGTCTTTACCGGCCTACCTCACTGCAACGCAGAGGCTCCGGGTTCGATTCCTAGTATAGTAAATTTCGGAAACGTATTTTCTCCGTTATTTACTATGGTCTGGGTGTCTGGGATCGGCCCCAGAGTAGTCCGTTGTATATTACCCATAACACAAGCGTAACTTGCTTAATTTAGGGATATACAATGTGTGTGTTTCTGTCGATTAAAAAAAAAAATTGTAGCAGCGAGTGGTAGAGTTTAAATGATACTTCAGATGGCAGAGAGTAGTATTAACTGTCGAGTGCTGATGTGAACTGAAGTGAATTAATTTATTTTGGAAACCGTAACCTTAAGTACAAATATTAACAAGACGTACAGCTAGTACAATATATAGCACAATGTGTGAGTGGGACGGATGATGTGCGAGCGAGATAGAGCAGCTATTAATATGTGCGCTCCCGCGTTGCGCTAGCCAGGATTAGCATAGGCGTGTTGCTGGAGAGTTTCTTCCGCCGCTTCTTCTCCTCCAGCTATAACACGTTGCGAAGCGGTAGTAATGATAGACTAGGATCGGCTCCGCCGGCGGAGTCGATAATTGGTCCCCAAATAATCACTTCAGCCTGTTGGCTTAGCTCTTTCAGCCTTTAACGGCTAATTCTCAATATAGAGTCAATCCCCCGCAGCGGTCGAGCCGAGGTCGAACCTCACAGGAGGTGCCTCCTCGAGCGTGCTGCTTCCGGGCTGAACGCCTCCGCTCCCACGGAGTCGGGAAGCCCCCAAAGTCCGGTATCGCTGAAACAGCCATCTGCGGCTATTCAGCTGGGTCCATCTCCAAAAAAAAAAAAAATTGCGCTAGCCAGTAGTACGTTGTCCACTGCGATGACTAGACGTATGCAGCTCCCATACAATAAACAATTATCTATTCCAGCGCCGTGTGTCGTGCCCCACGTGTCTCAAGGACGTATAGTTCTCGTGGAAAATAAGACTGGTGACAACAACACCCAAGAAGCGAACACCCAAATAGTAGGCAGCTCATCTATGGTGCAACATGGTATGATTTTCTTCAATAACCACAGTTACACATGTAAGGTATTTATGGAGATATGTTGCAGTACAAACTTTTAGTACGTCTCGTCATTATTATAACAATAAGAATATTCTTCTTTCCTCTTACTATGTCTTTGTCTTACTGAGTTTGCTACAACTCTTTTAATTCTTCGAAAAGTAATTCCGTAACATACTTCTGTATAAACCTTATAAAAATAGAACCTGAAATATAAATAGAATAAGATATATAAAGAAAAGCAATTTTTAGCTAGACGTGTTGCTGGGGAGTTTCTTGCCGCTTCTTCTCCTTAACAGCAATAACACGTTGCGAAGCTCATTTTAACCTATATGTATGGTGCCAGTGGAACTTATTTTTTTTTAATTTGGTTTACCAACAATTACTTACACTAATACCAAGGATGTAAATTTTATGGAGATATGTTGCAGTACAAACTTTTAGTACGTCTAATATAATTAATTTAAAAAAGATGAAAAAATTATAAGGCTTTAATAGCTATTAAGTCTCAAACATTTTTAATAAGCAAATTGAATTTGGATTACATTACAACTCCATTAATTCTTAGAAAAGTAATTTTTCAACACACTTGCTCATAAAGTGGCTTTATGGTCACCGCAATTAGGCACAGAATGACACCCATAATCAAACTGTGAGTAAAAAAAATTATAACTCACTAGTGAGTTATAGATTTTTTTTTTAATTTTATTGGTTGAGTTGCTTTGTTCTTAAAAAAGTTTTTATTCAAAAAAAGATCGTATTCTATAGAACAAATTGATGATTACCGTCCTCGGCTCTCTTAAGACCCTCGCCTACGGCTCGAATCTCAATGGCGCCTCGGCGGTAATCACCAATGTTACACACTAGTACCATAATGTACTATTATAACATACTGATCTATAATATTATATTGAGTATACACATACTCAAACCAACGCGCACTACCATCGCATTGCATTACACGCACACTTCACAAACAAACCAAGACACACAAAGAGCCTAAAAATTAATAACCCAGGCACAGAAAAGAAAAAACCAACACACATGGAACTAGATAGGAGTATATATAAGTATAGATATAAGGCCAACACTGCACATGCACTTCCTCACAACACCAGCATGTAACAGATATACTCTACATTAGTATAAGTTTAGTTTTATAAATAGGATAAATCAATATAATAAGTTAATCTTAAGGTACACCATAACATATAAATCACTAAATTAGTCACAGACTAACAAAAATAAACAATAAGCGTGTATGGACTCTAAAATTTTTCATAGAAATTAAGTTGTCAAAAAAGGTACGGAACTCGAGTCCGTAGATAATAATAATTAAAAAAAAAATCGAAACATTCCGTACGTACATTGAAGCTATTAAAAAAACCAACCGAAATAGACTAACGCATTCTTTTAGACTTATCTATTTGTCTGTTTGTTTAGGATTCACGTAAAAACTATTGGGCCGATTTGGATGCGGTTTTCGCTGATCGACAGCTAATTCTGAGACTTAAAATCTGCTACTTTCTATCCCGGGAATTTTAGGTTATTTTCTTCTTCTCCGTCGTCACACTCTTGGCAGAGAGGTCGTGGTCCTCATGACAGGGGTGGTGGCAAGCTTGACAATTCGTCGCCATTCCTCTCGTACTGTATCTTTCCTAGTGCATTCGTGGAGTGGCCGTTTAGTGCGGTTTTGACTTGATCGGTGCAGCGCATTGGTAATCTACCGCGCGCCCTCGTGCCCTCTTTAGGTTATTTTAGGTCTTTCATAATATTGTTTCATGTGATGTAAATAATAAATTAATTACAATCTATGTTCTAGGTGAAATAATATTAGTGGATTGCGAGAAGAACTACGAGTTTCCATCCAACAATGTAGCTGTGACCTGCAATAATGGCACCTGGTCCCAAATACCCAGATGCCAGCCAGCGAGGTTTGTTACATTTAGACAGAGCGAGAGAGAGAGATAACACTATATTGCACACCAAAATATACAATTACAAAAGCCGTCCTCGAACCGAACGGGATGATCCGCGACGATGGCAAGAGGCCCGACGGTATGACTTTAATTCCCTGGAGCTTGTGAAGGCCGCTTGTGTGGGACGTTACCTGTGTCGATACACTCGCGCCTTCTCATCTCCAGGAGTCCAAAGTTGGGGCCGGTCGCACTGCCACTTCTGCCGAAAACCTCAAACGGCTCAAATATGTAACCCTTGGAACAGGTTACATATTTGAGCTGTTTGGGGTGGAGACTTTGGGCCCATGGGGGCCAAGTGCCCACAAATTATTTAAAATAATTAAAAAACGCCTAGTCGACAAAACAGGAGACCGGAAGGCTGGAGCTTACCTCGCTCAAAGGATTAGCCTCTGTATCCAGCGAGGTAATGCTGCCAGCCTTCTAGGTACAATGCCCAGCGACAGTTGTCTGGTGGGGCTGGACGGGCTTTAATATAGGTTTTATTTTAATTTTAGTTTTTTTTTTTACTATTGTATATATATTTTTATGTTAGGTTAGGTTAGGTTATTTTAGTTTTAGGGGCCCGAGGGTCCGGGGGCACCCGCGGGACTTCCCCCCTATTGGTGAAGAGGATGGCCTTCCCCGAGGGCCTTCCTGGGGTAGCCATGCGTCGGGGCGTCACAGTTGTGTACCTACGGGCTGTATCCTGTGACGCCCCATAAAAGCGCTAGGGAATAGGGGCGCAGGTTAGGTTTAGTGGGTAGTCTGGCGGACGGAATCTCGCGACTGCTACGCTCATCGTAGCCATGCGTGGAGATTCCGACCGCTGGGAGTCTCACACACCCCTCGGTCAAACCCCCCCCCCCCCCCCCCGGGCCCGAGGCAGTGTCACAAGAAAAGACATTCCCCCTGCGTTATCAAAAAAAAAAAAGGTTATTTTAGTTTTTGTTAATTACAAAAACAGACCCTATTTACAATATTTTCTAGGCAATACAATAGGCTGCCTTATCGCTCAAAGCGATCTCTTCCAGGCAACGCAAATCAAAGAAATTTAAATCAGGCGATGTAGGTGATGCAGGAAAGAGGCAACAGATACATAAATACTCAAACTAATAAACTTGAGAGCCTCCAAAACTTTTCCATAGGGTTGATATTTGGGTTACGCAAGTATGACCACGTTTCTGAATTTCGAAACAAACTCAGGTGGTTGCCAATTTGTTTTCGCCGAAACACTCACATTCTTTCATTGCTTTATAGTATTTTATTCACCCCTAATACTCCACAGTACCTTAAAGAACGCTTCGAATTTATTTCTTGCTCTCACGATTTACGCCCTTCCAGTCAACATAGACTTATTACTCCTATTCATAATACAACGTTCTTCAATAATTCTTTCACGGTTAAGGCTGTCCAACTTTGGAATTCATTGCCTGTTGCTGTCAGACAAGCAAAAACCCCAATTACATTTAAGAACTTAGTCAGGAAATTCTATCTGCAATGTAATGATATGTAATTTTATATAATTAGTAGATATTATATTGCATATATGTTTTTTATGTTTAAATAGTTGCATATTATCACCATGTATATATATAACTTATGTGTATATTTGTATATATAGTATAGTTATATATTTTTATTATTAAAATGTAAGTAATCATACAATAATTATGTATACCACCGTCGCCACTCCTAATCAGAATATTCTTGCCACGGGTTGTCTGGAAGAGATCTCTTTTTAGCGACAAGACCGCCCTCTGTACCCAACTAGACTAATACTAGTTCGTAACTTTTTCTGTAATGGTGTACAATAAAGTGTTATCTATCTATCTATCAAACTAATAATTTTTTTATTTAATATTTTTTCTTCTCTAATTGGAATACTTTATTAATTATCCGTGCAGGAACTGCACCAAATTGTCTAGACGATAATTTAGTGGGCTTATATAATTAACTAACCGGTAGAAAATGGTAATTTAATTTAAAAATATTATCTATGACTACTGCAGTGGACATCTTGTAACACAAGTCTGATAGCAGTTCCTGTTGGCCTAGTCATTCTGAAAAATGTTCTTAATCTGTAAAATATTGTGGATAACATTTTTGTGCTTACGCACTTTCGGGGCCCCTGTAGCCCGTAGCCCCGTATCATTGACACGGCTGATATGGCGGTAAGCTACGCCCCCGCTTGGACCACTGAGACGACCAGTACTTCAAGTACATAAATTACTTTTCCCGGGGCACGTAGTCATAGGCTAAAATCCACAGACGCACGCGTGTCCATCAGTGGGCGTCTAATGGCTGAAATGGTGATGATGATTTAAGGTAAAAATATAGGCGAGCGGGGCGGCATTTTTTATTTTTAACACCCCCCTCCGCCCCTCTCGAAAAAATTCAAGATCCGGGGTTGACCACAATAAATAACAGAAAGTTTTTTTTTATAATACACCACCAAAAATCTTATATTGAAATTTCGTTTAAAATCTCCTTAGACACCGGGTTGCCTGGAAGAGATCGCTATAAGCGATAAGGCCGCCCATTGTTCTAATGCAAATGTATCCATATCAATTGTCTAGATTTAAGTTTATGGTGAACAAAAAAGAGTCTTCGGGTGATCAGAGGGCTGGTGCTTACCTCGGCCAACGGATCAGTATGGCGATCCAGCGAGGAAACGTAGCCAGCCTTCTGGGCACCTTACCCATAGAAGACGGTGATCTGGGCTCAATATTCTACTTATAGTCTTGAGGGACTATGAGTAGAATACAATACAAATAAGTTAAGTTTTCTTGCATTGTATTCGATTATTACATTAAAAATATATGTATATACGATATTAAAAAGAGTCTTCATTCATTCATTCAAAGTTTGTTTACGAGATATATCATGCTAAGAATGGAAGCCGAGAACTCAGTGATCTTTGCTAAGTACTGCTACAAAAACCAAATAAAACTATCCTTCGATTGTGTCAGCTGGGAAACCTAGGCCCTTATAATTTTATTCGCTGCCACCTGTTAAATTTATTAAAGCTTTTTGGTTTTTTAGGTGTAAAAAAATGCCGAAATTCCCGCGAAATGGGATGGTTATAGCCCCGAAGACTGAACACGGCATGAAGGCGAGATTTAGATGTAAAGACGGGTTCGAACTTAAGGGGAACCCCATCGTGGTCTGTTCTTTTGGCAATTGGAGTGGCGAGACGCCGAAGTGTGAAGAAGGTATCATACGAGTAGCATTTTCTTCTAATTAATAATTAGTACCACTTTATTCCTATTATTAGTACCACTTTATTCTATAATATTTTCTTAAGTTTACGCGACTTGCACACATAATAAAACTACGTTTTAACGGTTTTACATACATACATATATAACTTCACGCCAGTTCCCTTGCGGGGTAGGCACGAACAACAGAGCACCATTCATTCTTATTCTTACACACCTCGCTTCTCTGACATTCATAACTCTTGTCATGCACGCTCGTCTGTTCTTAAGGCTCCTGACTTCACTTTCTGCTAGTACACGATCAATTTGATCATGGAAGGTGTATCGTGGCCTTCCACGACTTCTTCAACGGTTTCTTTAACGGTTTTAAGCGCGGTGATTTATTTGATTTTTGTTATTCCGACGTTTCGGCCACTTTTCAGTGGCCGTGATCACGGAAGACAAAGATATCAAATGTCAACGAGCATTGTGTAAAGTGGCCGAAACGTCGGAATAACAAAAATGAAATAAATTACCGCGCTTAAAACCGTTAATACACAGTTTTATTACACTTTAGTCTAGTTATTAGTAACGCTTTTTTCTAATTATCAGTGCCATTTTCTTCTATTTATTAGTACCACTTTGTTCTAATTTATTTGAACTACTACCATCTAATTATAACATAAATAATATTGTTGAATATATTTGTTCTTGGCTCGAGGGGCCGTGGGCCTAGAGCTCATCACCTCTATCGAGACCTCTCAACGCGTCTAATAGAGGTCTCGCGTGACCAAAATGCTGGCTTGCACCTACGGCAACGAATCAGTATTGCCATCCAACGCGGAAATGTTGCCAGCATTTTGGGCACGCTCCCCGCTGACAGCGATTTGGAGTCAATTTTTTAATTATAGAATTATGTTATCTTGTAAATATACTTTGTTGGAATCTCCAACAAAAAGTATTTATTACTTTAGTGTGGCATAGTACTGGCCACCAATACTAAATATTTGAATTTAGAACGAAGTTTTTTTTTCTTTTATCTGTATATTTTTTTCCCTCCATTGCTATTAAAATCATCATATAATATTACGCACGTGCAGTTTTCTTTTATGATTAAAATATTCACAGTCCACAAACAAATTCATATTTAAAGAAGTGTTTAACATACTTTTTCAACACACTTGCTCATAAAGTGGCTCTATGGTCACCGCAATTAGGCACAGAATGACACCCATAATCAAACTGTGACTAAAAAACATTATAACTCACTAGTGAGTTATAGATTTTTTGTAAAAAATTTATTGGTTGAGTTGCTTTGTTCTTAAAAAAGTTTTTATTAAAAAAAAAAGATCGTGTTCTATAGAACAAATAAATTAATGTTACTATTGCTTGCTCATTTCATGCAACTTCTTATTTAAATAGATAATTTTAACTCGTACGTGTTTAATAAATAAAACTTTCACTCATGTATAACTTTTTTTTATCTACTAAATAAAATGAGTTTTTGTTGTTATTTTATTCACAAGTGTGTTGAAAAACGTCGTATGATACACGTGTGTATTGATGATTACCGTCCTCGGCTCTCTTAAGACCCTCGCCTACGGCTCGAGTCTCAATGGCGCCTCGGCGGTAATCACCAATGTTACACACTAGTACCATAATGTACTATTATTTGTTCTTCATTATACACATTTGGAAATTACTGGCTATCGAAATTATTTTTTTACACAGTATCTACTAGCATGCGTCGGGCAAACCTAGGACCGATCCTGGACACTTAGTCCAGAGTTATTTTATTTTATTTAGGTTTATGGTTTGGCAGCCTTTAAGGCAGTTAGTCCAGAGTAAAATCATTTGAGCACAGATTATATCAAAATTATTTTCAAAGGTCTTTAAATCTTGTATGCGCCTTATCTCCTGTTCTTGAATAATAAAAAGATTTTCCAAACAGATGGCCCAATTGAAAATTGTTTTAAGTTTGCACGGCTTTCGCTTACGTTATACGTCGTTCTAGACTTAAAGATTACGCTTGTGTGTAATTCACCAATCTGTTTAAACGTAGCATATTATTTTAAAGCCATAGATGCAATACCTATTTAAAAGTGTAAAATGTATTTTTTCAGTTTATTGTCCTTTCCCCGGCTACATTGAGAATGGTAAGGTATTGCTTGTCGGCAATATGGGGCTATATGACTACCGGCCGTATGTCAAAAAGGTAGGTTAAAAATACTAACCGTTTTTTTTATAATTCCTAAATTATTAACATTTAGTAATATTTTTATTTTGCTACAAAATTTTGAATTATTGAAAAAAAAATTTAAATGGCGCGTAAAAGTTTTGTTGATAATCACGTTTCCTGCTTCGTGCGACCGTGATTCGTGTTCCTCTACGTCAATATTATTAACTAGTGCTGTTCGTCTAATTACTCTAGTTAGTACTACGCGTGATCGTCTAATCACTCTAGTTAGTACTACATCTGTTCGTCTAATTACTACTAAGCGTACTCGTCGTAATTACTCGAGTTATAACTACATATGCTTGTCTAATTACTCGAGTTAGTACTCTCGTGCTCGTGTAATTATTCTAGGTACTACTAAGCGTATTCGTCTAATTACTCCAGTTAGTAATACGCGTGATTGTCTAATTACTCTAGTTAGAACTACATGTGCTCGTCTAATACTCTAGTTAGTACTAAGTGTACTCGTCTAATTACTCTCGTTGGTACTACGCATGATCATCTAGTTACTGTAGTTAGTACTACGCGTGCTCGTCTAATTACTCGAATTAGAACTACGCATACTTGTCTAACTGCTCTAGTTAGTACTACGCGTGGTCATCTAATTATTCTAATTAGTACTACGCATGATTGTCTAAATACTCTAGTTAGTACTACGCCTGCTCCTCTAATTAGTCTAGTTAGTACTACGCGAGTTCGTCTAATTACTCTAATTATTTTATCCGTGCAAGAACGGAGAAATAATACAATTTCCTGGGGCCGGGCGGCCTGTCGTAAGAGACGACAAAACAACCCACAGCCAGGTGGTCGGGCATTTGCCCGACTGGATGGCTACCACGCCTGGTCTAAAGTATGTCGCCATAACAACCTTGAGTTGTGTTTCGGCATTAGTGACCAGGTTCCAATCTCGCTTAAGAAAGCAGCAGCGCCTTTATAGCACCTTTAGCGTTGCAAATATCCATAGGCGATGGTAACCGCTTTCTATCAAGTGGGCCGTCTGCCTGTCTGCTGTACTCCTGCAATAAATAAAAAATAATACTACGCGTGCCATAACCATATTCTTATTGTGAACTAGATGTTCTTGTCGGCAAACTTTCTGCACGCACTAATGTGTATTTATTTTTTCTGTTATATTTTTTTTTTTAATTAACTGAATATATCCATTTTCTTGTTAATCGTTGTATTAATTTTGATAGGTTGTGAACAACAAACAAATTATGTATGAATGTGAAAAAGGCTACGTGTTATCTGAAGGTCCACCCGGAGCTACCTGCGTCGGTGGCCACTGGAGCCCCAGGGAGCTGCCCAAGTATGTCTAAAAATTCAATTAGCTTTATTTTTTTATCCGTGCAGGAACGGAGAAAGAATACAATTCCTGCGGCCGGGCGGCCTGTCGTAAGAGGCGACTTAACAACCCACAGCCAGGTGGTAGGGCATTTTCCCGACTGGATGGCTACCACCCCTGGTCTAAAGTATGTCGCCATAACAACCTTGAGTTGTGTTCCGGCATTGGTGACCAGGTTCCAGTCCTCCCTTAAGAGAGCAGCAGCGCATTTGTAGCATCTTTGCAAATGTCCATAGGCGATGGTAACCGCTTTCCATCAAGTGGGCCGTCTGCCTGTCTGCTGATCTCCTGCAATAAAAAAAAAATTTAAAAGAAAATTATTCTTCTTTCGAACTCTTCTCAAACAAAATTTCCATATCTTTCTATATCCATTCTAACTTCTTTTTCTTCTTACCATTAGTAGAAAATTAACTGTACTTGTGTATACAAGTTTAAATAATAACCTGCAGTAAGGCAAATGAATATATACTAAGATATAGGAACCGTACATAAATCATCAATAAATAATGACAATATTTGTTTTAAGAAAAATACACTAACGGTCTTATTCATATTATACTCAATATAACTGACGCGGTAAGAAATTTAGAAAACCACATACATTGTGTAATGTAGTAAATATGTTAGAATTCGGTGAAGTTAAAGATTATACTGGCTATTGAAACCAGTACTATTCTTCCGTCTGAGTCATCGATGATGTCCAATGACTAGAAACTCTATAGTGGTTTATAATATACCAATATAAAACTTGATCCCTTCACCGATGTACTTCCAAAAGAAACATAAAATACTGACAAAGGAGATATTTACAGCAGGATTGGATTCCACTGCGAATTTGTTTCAGTAATTTATATTTGTAAACTTACAGATGTACACTCTACCAACATCCACGTATACGATGGAGTCGTAGACGCCGTTCAATACCAGAATCAGAAGTCCGTCACAAAAGATCTGCATATCTCCGACAATACTACAATAGAATCCGTCAAAGAGACCCCTCACAACAATATCTGGATCAACTCTATGATAAATATAATCACGGCACTCAAAAATCTACTTTAAGACATGCCAACTTCAAAATAATGAAGAAATTTGACAGTGACTTTGATGATGATGAAATTCCAGGCACAGATATTAGTTTTAATGAAGAAAATTTCCCTACAGCAGTTTACACTGTTTACAATATACACGGCGAACCTATTGGGCATAGAATGTATTCTTACCAACCCTCATATGAGCCTGATGATGCGAGTTTACATCACGATGATATATCAAATTATGATGATAGCGAGGAAGATGTACTATCACATGCAACTATACTCAAAGGCGGCATGTTTCCAGATCGTGATGATAATAGCATAGATAGATTGAAACATGAATATTTTGAAAGATATGTCGACAAACGTAGGAAAAGGTTTTTAAATAAGAACATTGATGATATGAGACTAGTAGATGGTGAATTGCAAAGTGAAGAAACTGTTACTGAAAGCTTTAATGTTACAGCAAAAGTTAGAACCAAGAGAGGGGTGAACTTTGAACAATTTGACCATTTCTCAGACGCAATATCACAAGAAGATATTGCCTTAAATGATATTAATATAGATTTACTTAGAGTAATACCTTTAAATAACAAGGCGAATAATAGCATTGTGGAAGTAGCAGTGATACCTTTACAGTATAACAAAACAAACACCACTGAAGTCGGTAATTTGATAGATAAAAGAGATAAGAGGACTAGTAGAAAAACGGATAGACTGAACCAGACTACGGCCAGTGTACCTAAAACGTACGTATTTTCTACTGTTTATTCCGCCATTGTCGCGAGTTTTCTATTTTAATGCTATTTTTGCAAATGCGTAACTTTCTGGTGGACTACCTACTTCTTTATACTGTCGAAATTGCAATATTATAGAAATTATCTTACGGTATCCCGTTTTCTACCACTCATAGTAAATTATTACGTTAGCTTGCTGTCTTATTTGTAGACTTATTTGTCTGTAAGGACTTAATATACTTCTATTATAACATCAAGGTTTAAAATGCCTACTCCTAAACCTTCTTTGATTAAAGAATGATTCTTAGTTTCTAAAGGATTCTTTTTTAATAGAACTACAGAAGTTAAAACCATTAGCACTTATTTTGCTTTCACAATATAATTAAAATGGAAATGCTTCTGATTTTCGGCTGGTAAATTCCAAGTTCATGCGCAAAGTTTCATATCTGTCCATAGTAGTTAATCAGCTGGGACTGACAGACAGTCAGATATCGCTGTGTGAGGTATATGATAATGAGGATTTCTTTGCATCTAAAGTTTGCGGAACCCCAACTAACCTAACTGATACAATAATTCATTTCAGAGGCCGTGAAGGCAAGGGTGGCAGAAATCGGCAAATAAGTGCAGAGACTGGTCAAAGTTCTAACATATTAGAGGTTTTGGAGAACTCCAACAAAACTGAAAACGGTACTGAGAAGGGCAAGAAGGGGCGCCCGAAGAGTCCTTGCGAACCAATTGCAAGTGAGCCCTACGTAAATATTGAAATTGTTAAGTATGGAAGGGATCCTAATAACACATTTAGTTCGGGTTAGTATTATATCCAACTTAATATAAATGCTTGATTTCCTACTTCTATTGGTTTTCCTAATTGTGGGAGCACAGTAGACAGGCTGGCGGCTCATCTGATGGAAAGTAGTTACCGTCGCCTATACATGTTTGCAACACCAGGGGCGAAACCAATACGTTTCTAGCTATGAGATAGAGAGGATGTAATAGACGAGAAGGGATAAAAGGAAATCGGATAGGGACATGAGATATAGGGATCAGACTGTAGGATAGAACAGAGGAGATGGAATAGGGAGACACAATAAGAAAGATGGAATAGAGGTGATGTAATATGGAGATGCAATAGGAAATATGGGATAGGGGAGGGGAAAATGGGCAATCGGAACTCTCAATCATCGTACGAAACACGATTAGCTCAAGAGAAAACCGTTTACACCCCGATATCCTTGCATGGTATCGCATCGATCGAGCCGGCCTTAAAGGCGCTCTTACATGGGCGATTTTTTGAGCAATAAAATTTGCTTGGCTACAGTAATGATTATACGTGCAGGAACGGAGAAAGAATACAATTTCCAGCGTTGGGGCGGCCTGTCGTAAGAGGCGACTTAACAACCCACAGCCAGGTGGTAGGGCATTCGCCCGACTGGATGGCTACCACCCCTGGTCTAAAGTATGTCGCCAGAACAACCTTGAGTTGTGTTCCGGCATTAGTGACCAGGTTCCAGTTTCCCTTAAGAGAGCCGCAGCGCATTTGTAGCAACTTTGCTGTTGCAAATGTGCATAGGCGATGGTAACAGCTTTCCATCAAGTGGGCCGCCTGCCTAACTGCTGATCTCCTGCTATAAAAAAAAATGAATCAATCTCGAACAATTGCAATAAAATGCGGCGATTGTTTCGGGAATATTGCTCCATATATTCCACATTTCTCAACGTCACCATACGAGTTGCCAAATATCCAATAGGTTTGGAAATTTTTAGTCAATTTTCTTTCTATCTCGTTTGTACGTATAGTTACGTCGTTTTCGCGAGAGGAACAGGCCGACGGCGGAGGCGAGGCGGTGCCTAGTTTTATAAGTTGCTCCATATTGCACGGTATTGTGTGGCCGTATCTCAGCATCAGCTTGCTGCATATTGCCATCGTCCTACATTGCTTGATGTATTCGTGACGTCATAGATTCATCTGCTTGTAATTAAGATACTTATTATAAAGTTGAATTGTAGGAACAATCGTGAGGGTCGCATGTGGCAAGGGGTATGGATTCAATTTGGAACCAAATGCAACAGCTAAATGCGTTAGAGGCAGATGGAAACCCGAAAAACCGAAGTGCGAAATATGTAAGTAACACTTATCTTAGTAACTGATGTGGTCTATTTAAATCTATTATAAGGAACTGTGACAAGATCCTGTCACTGTTAGCCACCAGATCGCTTTCTAACGACGCACTACTTGAAAACTAAATTCTTCGAGCAATGCGTCTTACCGTTTTAACATACAGTGCAGAGATGTGAACTTTGACAGTAGGGCCGTTCCAGAAAAAAGTCACTCAAAAGGCTATAGAGCGACCTATTTTGGGTATTTCTTTTATGTACATAATCAGAAAAGAGGACATCGGTAAGAGATCAAGGTTACGAATATAGCTCGCAAAATTAGTAAGTTGAAGAGACAGTGGGCTGAGATCAAGTATGTAACAAGGCCGATGAACAATGGAGCAAACATGTCTTAGAGTAGAGACCGCGTCTCGGTATATGTAGCTTAGGATATCCTCCAGCCCGGTGGACTAACGATCTACGCAAGGGCGCCAGCAAGGGCTGGATAAGGAATGCGGGAGGCCCGGATATGTGCCACAAACTTAGAGAAGCTTACGTCCAGCAATGGACATCAACTGACCGAATGTGAAAATGACACCACTTTGTTTGGTAAAAAAACTTGGGATGCTCAACACCTCATCCAGTACATAGGATTTTATACTACCAAGCCCAAATTCGTCACCACGTGGAGTTTTGCTTTCATTGGGGATTGGTGCATCCCAATATCAGTAATATCCACCTGACTCATTACAGCGCTGAGCTATCCGAATTTTCAACCATATACTTGGAGACAGTCTAAAACCTTTACCTTAGAGGATGATGACGTTGTCGTTCTGTACCGTCTGTCTGAATAACTACTTGATTTGATCTGGTACCTACGTCGCTAGTCTACCTTCGCACCACTTGTGAGTGATTAGAGGTTCTTCTGCACTTTCTCAACACTTAGAAGTTGTTCATTGTACATTGCGCTTGCTTGTTCATGTCATACATGGAACTATGGAATGATCTCCCTTCTGGGCCATTCTCAGAGGGCTACAATGTAGAACGATTCAAAAACGGCGTAAATAGATGTTTAAAGTTTTGAAGTGAGTATCGCATCAGCTCCAATAATATTGCAGTTGTCTATATGTGATGGTAATCACTTGCTAATAGTTAAACTGTCCCAACCCAATAATAGCCATTCCATTTTTTTTATATATTGTCCAATATGCTTACATTCATATATATTAGAAACAAATTTGACTTTGGCACAGAAACAGGGTTTATTCGTGCTGCAGGGAGTCGTGTACACAATATTGTTATATCAAAAATAGGAGCAGAGGCGAGTAATTGCTATCCTCATTGTAGTGTTTAGTTCTGATTTGATAATAAAAGCGGGGTTATCGTCATTCTAGTATATGGATCTGTATTAGTCCCAGGTCTGCACTTGTGAGCCTGATGGTCCGCTTTGGGAATCAAAATAGAACTTTGTCAGATTATATCTGATCGATTTATTGTTGATTTGTACATTGATTGCAGGTCCTCTGGGAGATCATTTACAATGACTAGTATCATATATTCCTCGCGCGATAAATACGCACGATAAAATCGTACACAAGAATTGTTACCTTGTATTTTAAACTAGCTGTACCCGGCAGACGTTGTGTTGCCCTTAAAAAAATAAAAATCTAGAAACCGATTGCAGAGCCATCAACCGGGGCCAATTGTTAATCTAAACCATCCCGGGACCCAGTTGAATACGCACAAAAATAATTTCACCTAAATCCCGCAACCCGGGGGGTAGGGCATTTGCCCGACTGGATGGCTACCACCCCTGGTCTAAAGTATGTCGCCATAACAACCTTTAGTTGTGTTCCGGCATTAGTGACCAGGTTCCAGTCTCCCTTAAGAGAGCAGCAGCGCATTTGTAGCACCTTTGGTGTTGCAAATGTCCATAGGCGATGGTAACCGCTTTGCATCAAGTGGGCTATCTGCCTGTCTGCTGAACTCATGCAATAAAAAAAAATAAAAAAAAATCCGATTGCAGCGCCATCTACCTGGTTCAAATTTAAATCTAAACCATCCCGGGACCCTCTTGAACACACAAAAAGAATTCAGCTAAAGCAGACAAATGAAAATGAGTTTAAATGCAGTCACCATTGTCATAACAAATGAATGGATGGACTGATGTTTTCTTAATGATGTTTTTTTTATTGCTGAATTTGATATTTTAATACTTATTATCCTATTCCGGACGAAGACAATTTCAAAAACACAAAAATCATCAAAATCGGTCCAGCCGTTCTTGATTTATAAATGGTGTAACTAACTCGACTTTGTTTTATATATATATAGATGTGTATTTAGATATATCCTTTCAGTACCCTGTCACGTGCCATCAACAGAATACGGTATATACACGCTTCCCCATGACAGTGGGAATCCAATCCTGAACCAAGGTATTGGGGTGGGTCAGGAGGAGAAGGAGCTGAACGAAACTGACCCGGTGCCCAACGGACAAGTCGTGCATTTCTCATGTGAATACGGGTGAGTAAATACAAAACATTTAAGCATAAATCAGGTATAGGCTGGCCAAATAGAGTAGAAGATAACAGAGGCGCCACTTTCACAGTCTAAACTCTAGTAACTTCGATAATATGTCAAGAGTAGATAATTTTGACATCTACTAGTAATATTTCGTATTAAGTCAAATATCCTGTAAGCATCATGTTCCTTTATTTATGACATTTTTCTTTTTCTTATAGTTGTATGAGCCAAATGCGTAACAAGAATTATTTTTTTAGTGGAAACTTAGTTGATATATGTATTAAGTTTGTGTTTTATATTGTAAGAATTATAATTATTGTATGTTTCCCAAATAAATTAAATAAATAAATAGACATATGCATTTTGTCAACATAACCTTACTATATGTTTACTTTGTTAATAATGACTATAATTTTGTAAACAAGAGCTTTAACACTTTTTAATGATTAATAGAGCAACTATTCGGTTAAAAGAAGAGAAACGAATCAATACATACTTATAATGTAGGCGGATTTTTGGTAAATATTGTCAAATTCTGACGAAAAGATTTTTGCTTTAAATTCCGCGAGACATCCTTGATAAACTTTAAAAATCATTATTTGGATGAAACTTAGTACTGTTTACCCGCATTTAGTTCTTTTTAGTGGATTTTAGACTTGGATCCACGTTAAAATAAAAATAATATGAATGATTCCTTTTTATTTACACTTCACTGACATTGACTTTAAAAGAATAGTTCATGTTCTAGACATTACGGTTGGGCTTTACATTTTTGGCAGTCCACGAATTATGAAGCCTTTCACAGAGTTGATATATGTTCACTATTCCCATCATTTGGCTAGGAGCCATCCAAAGTATATTGGAACTTTTTAGAATGCATGTTATTTTTCATAATTTAAATTTATATCATTTATATTTATATCATTTTATTGCTTTGTTTCTGTTACTTGTAGGAAAATTTTCCTAAGAGCAAGTCAAATAATATAATATGAAGAAGCGAATTGTTATTTAGAGAGTTAGAGTAATGAATGTCAAAGAAGCAAGTGAGGTGTGTAAGAATGGGCCTAAATGGCGCTCTGTTGTTCGTGCCTACCCCGCAAGGGAACTGGCGTTAAGTTATGTATGTATGTATGAATTGTTATTTATTATTTTACTTAGATTTCGCTAAATCACATTAAAATCCGTAACACAAAGATTACGTCACAGGAATTTCATGATTTTTTGGATGGCCCCCCATGAAAATAATAATATCGTAATTCTTTAGCACATCATTACATTTTTTTTACTATATACGTGTGTACAGATATGGTATACAGACACACTGCATTTTTACATACATACATACACACATACATAACTTCACGGCAGTTCCCTTGCGGGGTAGGCACGAACAACAGAGCGCCATTTAGGCTTATTATTACACACCTCACTTGCTTCTTTGACATTTTTATATATTATTATTTCAGCTATAACGTTCAAGGACCAACTAATCTTCGTTGCTGGTTAGGCGAATGGGCTGTTACTAGCATGCCGGAATGTGTTGCAGGTAAAACACCACTGCTTACTTTAGACCACATTTGACAATGCATTTTTTTATTGCATGACTTCAGCAGATAGGCCCACATGATGGAAAGCGGTTACCGTCGCCTATGGACATTTGCAACACCAAATGCGTTACCAATGCGCTGCTGCTCCCTTAAGGGAGACTTGGCCACTAATGCCGGAACACAACTCAAGGTCACAATACACTACCTGGCTGTAGGTTGTTTTGTCGTCTCTTACGACAGGCCGCCCGGAAATTGTATTCTTTCTCCATTCCACCACGGATAATGTTTAATCTTATACTAATATATAAAGCTGCAGAGTTTGTTTGTTTGTTTGAACGCGCTAATCTCAAGAACTACTGGTCTGATTTGAAAAATTCTTTCAGTATTAGATAGCCCGTTTATCGAGGAAGGCTATAGGCTATATATCATCACGCTAAGAACAATAGGAGCGGAGCACCAATGAAGAATGTTTAAAAACGGGGCGTTTTTTAACTTACTTTTTTTATAACTATTCCACGCGGACGAAGTAGCGGGCAGAAGCTAGTCCCCCATATTTTTCACATTACAAACAGACACTTCAATTGTTTTTCTGTGATGTCATAATGCTTGGGCATAGAAAATTAAGTACATGTTTTAAGCACTTCTGGTGTTGCAGGCGATGGGAACCCACTTTCCATCAGGTGGGTCGTCAGCCTGTCTGCATTACTCCACAAATAAAAATGGAGCTTTTGACATTTCGTATCTCGGTTGATATGGCTGTACTCTTCATTGCCTTCCAGCGCCCTGTGAGCTTCCACTGCTCCACGGTGCTACTTACGAAGCAGGATATAGAGCTGGTCTGACAGTAGCGCATGCGTCCTCGGTCAGCATAGCGTGCGAGCCTGGCCGGTCTCCTGCTGCTACCTTGAACTGCCACTTAGGAAGACTGCAACCTACTGTCCACGATTTTTGTAGACCTTTAGGTGAGTATCATTTAGGTTCCATCTCTGTTTACACGTGATTTTAAATACTTCCTGACCACTTGCACAACATAATTTATTTGTTTTTTTTTTTTTCAAAGAACGAAGAAAGAAAATAGTTTATTTGAAGAAATAGCGATGTATCCGTAGTTTGCGAAAGGTCGAAATGGCAATTTACGAGTGATGTGACATGTTTATTATACCAGATAATCGATATCGATATTTATTTGGTACGCAACAAAATGAGAGTAAAATTATTACCACCCTTTTATTTCAAATACTTAATATTTTCAATCACAGCCCGATCTAATATCTGTTTGACAAGATATTTGTGTTCGCTGCGATAGCATTCAATTTTTTACGGGTTATACTTGTGGTTTAGATTTAAAGAATACGACGATTTGTGTATTCCTCAATATTTATTGGCCAACTGAGTTATGTTACTAAACCTCATATAATATAAATAATACGATTTGCGCTGAACAATAACAATTATTTTTTCGTTAATGACACAATTTTCGAACATTTTCTGGCTATTTCTCGTACTTGAGAAGAGATTGTTGCATTTTTATAGTAACACGTGAAAAAGAGGCAATCAAAATAATTTTTAATACATATCTATTAGAAGTAGTAAAGTGAGTAAGATCGACATCAATAGCCGTGGTCGATGCAGAGTCGTGCAGCACTAGAAATATGGCGCCGTGCGTCATAAAATATGGTTTACTTTGGGTGTGCGGAGAGTCTCCCCTCCATGATTCGCGTCAAACCCCAATTGCCACGTCAACTTGTATCTTGTAGTAAACTATACATTACTTACATATGATATAGAAAGAAAAAAATAGCAAGCTTTGAGAATTTGTACGTTGCATTTTCAACAAAAAGTTTGCAACCAATGTATCGCTGTGCCGGAATTATATCCTACATAATGCGAATTTTCCATGCAAACCTTTCTTTTGCCGTTAGGTATATATTTATTTTATTTCTGAAGCATAGCATCTGATGAAAAGTGGTTACCTTTGTCTACGGCTATTTGCAACAGCAACGGTGCTACGAATGTGCTGGCTACGCAGGGGTGATTGGAATCTGATCGCGGATGCAACACAGATCTAGGTTGTTATGGCGGCATAGTCTATACCAAGGGTGGTGGCTATCCAAGCGGGCAAATGCACTAAAACCTTATCATCTGGCTGTGGGTTGTTTTGTCACTTCTGACAAAAGCCTATTTGAACGCAGAAAATAGTATTATTTCTGTGTAACTGCTCGGATCTTTCGATTTTGGTGTTTTTAGCATTTTTTAAATATAATGATGGACTTCTTCCAGCTAATCTAACACGCCCCAGGCCTACATCTGGATTCCAAAGCGGTTCAGACATAGTCAGGGAGGACATATCCGACTTAGAACCAGACCTGGATGGGAAAACCATCACAGATTGCGGACCGCCTGCTAGGTAATGCGATTTTCTTGATATATTTTTTGCATAATGAATTTAGAAATAAATAATCAATCAAATACAGAACTTAATTTTACTTATACAGAGATTGTTAAAACCTTTAACGGTTTATTTTAATTGTATAGCTATAAATTTGATGCTTTATTTTATGCGATTGATTGATTCAAACGCGTGTCTGATTAAATGTAGATTATCGTCTGACGTTTTGTTGATTTTATAATAGCTTTATTCGATGTTATTTATACTAACAAACATTTTTTAAATGGTTTTGTATTCGATTGAAAGAGTTATCATCAAAATTGATTTTTCTTACAAAGGAAAGCCACATTTCATTATTTTTATGTTAAAAAAAATACGTAGTCAAATAACAGTGTAAACAAAGTGTGATGGCGGCAGAAACACTTAACAAGAACATCGATTAACCATCTCTCTCGCTCACACACTTGTTTTCCCCCAACGGAGGAATAACAAGTATGACTATCATGTGTCCTTTGTTAACTACAGGCCATGGTAGTCAGCTACAGACCGTCACGTACAAAAATATTTTTAGAGAATTTTTTCTCATGCTATTGGAATTGATTTTGCCAATGTTTTAATGATAATGTAAGCGACAGGTGAAAAGAAAATTAAGCTATCAATTTGTTCGGTAATTAATACAAATCATGCGCAACAGAACAGAATATACACAATTTTGCCGGACTATAGTTTTGTTATTTGTTTGAATTTGATTCACACCATTTTCTTTCAGTGAACTAATGAGTGTGCAATTTTTGTAAATTGTGTTATCTGTCACTACTATTTTTAAATCACTTGTAAATCCAGAATGGTATATAGCTTTATGTAGGTAGCATTTGGCATATATTGCATTATTATAAAAGATCATAAATATACAATCAGTCGTTTTAATTTTGATAAAACATTAAATCTTTTATTAGTAACAAGAAAATAAATATTTTCTTCTGGTCTTATTGAATAGTAGCAAAATTATTCGCAAAACTGATCTTGAATGAAAAATCGTCTGTTACGCAATCATCTATCGTTAACTTAGAGCGATAGTTCAGCTTCTTTTATACCAATGAAAATGTGGCTTTTCAGATAATTGTGTTTGTAATATATTAAATATAATACAATAACGCTTTCACCGTAGCTTGTACGTCGTCTTTTAAGTTTGTAATTCTATTTTATATTGCTTTATACATTGATTTCATATCTTTGAGTATACTTATGAAGACTTGTTTATATAGATGTTTTTATAACTATAGTTCTCGACAGGTCGAGATGGCAATGGTCTAGTGCTGTGACTCCACATTTCAAATAGTCACCATCGATATTTTTTTGCGTGCGCACTAAAATGAGAGTAAAATTATTATCACCTTTTTATTTAAAGTTCAAATTATAACTACGTTTTAACGGTTTTAAGCGCGGAATTTTATATGATTTTTATTTTGAATTTTCTGCTACTCATCCGTAGCCGTGAACACAGAGAAAGATGTCAACTGTCAATGTATAACTTAAAGTTATTAATTAGCTTACCCCCAACCTGATCATTTTAATTATATAAAATAAAAATCAAATAGCCATACCTAAACCTTTAAAACGGAGTTTTAATGATATTAGGTATTATATAGTCAAGAAAACTTAATAAAATTTTCAAACAGCCCTATCCCTTGTCTGATTGACAGAATATTTATAACAATTGTTTTTCTTGTTGTTGTTTTCTTATTGACGAAGAGGCAACCGAAGTCATTTTCATTACACAAAAAATAACAACGTTAGCGAGGTCGATATCGATAAACATAGTTGATGTGAACTCGTGCAGCACTAAAAGTAAGTCGGCGCAGGTATTTGGGGCATCTCCCTCTCCACGACTTACCTCATACCCCGATTGCCATGTCAATTTGTCGGAAACTATACTTATAAGTGTACTCACTGTTTTAAGTAAGTTCTTGCTTTCTATGCCTTCTTTTAATTTGTCTTTTATTTATTTTCTATGATTTGCAATTTGTATTATATATATGCTAAAGCAAGTTGTATTCAAACTCACTTTGTATTGTTCACATTTTATAGGGTTATGGACGTTAATTTTAATAATGAAAGTTTATTATAAAAGTTAATTATTCCACAAGCAGTAAATATCACATTCATTCGTAGAATACGTTTAGTAATCCGGTTTCCACTTTCCAACTGTTTCTTCTCTATTTGCCATGATCTTGGGCAACTCACATCATGAGACTGTAGCTATCATCTGATACGACGCTAAGTCGCAGTTTCTTGAGCAGCATGGATTCGGTATATTTTCGTAACGTAAGATATATTACGGACTGCTTCACAAGATTAAAATACTTAATTTAATAAATATATACCGCTTGTTAAATTAAAAAATCAAATATAGCTTATAAGTTATTTAAAAACACAACAACTTTTGACTCTTTTTCTACTTTATCAAAGGCGAAATCGTGCACTTGCCTTAATTTTCCAATTAGGTCTTCTGATTGTATTTCTCTAGAAGCCACTCCACGTCTATTTCATTCATCTGGGTCAATTTCTATGTTTATTTATATTATAAGCTTTCTCACAAAATAACCTATTAACCTATAAAAGAAATTTTCAAATCTAACCAATAATCTCTCAGATTGTTCTCCACTACACAGATTAAAATCTGTGTACGATTTTATTATATGCAATATACGTTTAGACATTTCTGTGTGCGGTTTTCTCAGAACATTACAAAATGGGCTTTTCAAAAGTATTAACTAAATATTTAAAGTCTCAGAAAAAAAAAACATCGGCTTCCTTAGTGATCTGGAGGCCTATAAGTCCTTATGCGGCCGTTTTTGGTGAATTGCTTGGTGAACATGACACGCCTCCCTTTAAACGGTAGTTGCAAAAAAAAGCACATAGTTTCACTTTGATTTGATACTTACATGTTCGTCATACGAAGCTAGGAGAGTGGCCGCTGTAGGTCTTAAATGTCCACGGTAACCACATCCCAACAGATAGACCGTCTGCTCGTTTGCCTACAAGCAATCATAACCAAGTCCTATTTCTAATATAATATTGACAATAATATAGACAACAATACAAATAATATTAGTGCGTTATTGGATACAACTTGCTTTGATACCCGTATCATCCGGGAGAAAGATTCTACACGACCAAAAAAAATAATATGTTTTGCAAAGATTTCGTTTCTTATTGCTGGCTGGATAAGGCTCAAAGGAACGCAGGCGTTCAGGGACGCCAAGCCCTGGTGAGCGCCATATAGGTTCGGAATTTCTTCACCTTCTTCAGATTCTTCATTATATTTGATCATCATCATCGATTCAGCATCAAAATGTTCATCCTCATTGAAACGCTGTCGGTTGTTGGACTTGAATGATGTACTCTTTATTACTAACACCTCGAAAGTTATAATCAAATTTGTAGCGAATTGAAGCAATAGGTCGAGATGGCAATTACCTAATTATGTGACGTCACATAACAGATGGTCGATATTTTTTTTATTAAACAACAAAATGAAAGTAATATTTTTACTACCTTTTTGAAGTGAAACTTCTTTAGGACCGTTGTGATTTGAAACTCGATGAAACGAAAAAGCGACACTAAAAAGAGATATCATTTAAACACTGTGCTCATACAGATTTTTATCCGTGCAGGAACGGAGAAAGAATACAATTTCCTGCGGCCGGGTGCGGCCTGTCGTAAGAGGCGACTTAACAACCCACAGCCAGGTGGCAGGGTATTTGCTCGACTCGATGGCGACCACCCCTGGTCTAGAGTATGCCGCCATAACAACCTTGTGTTGTGTTCCGGCATTAGTGACCAGGTTTCAGTCTCCTTTAAGAGAGCAGCAGCGCATTTGTAGCACCTTTGGTGTTGCAAATGTCCATAGGCGATGGTAACCGCTTTCCATCAAGTGGGCCGTCTGCCTGTCTGCTGATCTCCTGCAATAAAAGAAAAAAAAAAACAGATGGAGTTGAGAATGTTTTGGAGTTTTTCGTTAATACTTCTAATTTCGGGTTTTAAAGCTTAAATATATTATAACGATATAATATATGAAATGTGACGACACGAAATTTAGAATCCCTCCCACCCCTTGTCATACTTCGTTTCACTTCAACTGCGTGTGAACTGCGCACACACAATGTTTTATATCAAGTAATATTTTCAAACATAGCCCTATCCAGTGGGTCCGATTGATAGGATATTTATAACATTATTTTTCCGTTCAGTGTCACAATTTTTTAATACTTTTCTGGCTGATTCTCGTGCTTATTTAGATTAAGATTGGATTATTAATTTTTTATTTTAACACATGACGAAGAGGCAACCGAAGTCATATCTATTATTCAAGTAACATCGATATCGATAGACCTGGTCGATGCAGACTGGTACAACACTAAACATAGAATCGGTTTATAAAGACATTGATACCTATGCTAATCCATATTATTATGTATTTCCATTTAATAAGTAAGTCATATACTGAATGATTTTATTACAAGATTTTTTTTATCATATTCCTAACTTTGATTAAATTAAACCATAAATAATTAATAAAAACTAATGAGGCGTCTTTGGGACACATGTTTGGAACGAAGTTCTCCTAAAATGTCTTAAAAATTCTCAAAACGTCTCAAAAAGTGTGTCGATAAGCATCGAAAACCATCGAAATTTTATCAATAACCTATGTATAGAAAGAAATACATAAACAAACAAATAGTATCAAAAACAGCGTATATTATTACACTAATTGATATTTTAGATTTTATTTCATTGCATTAAAGTTGAAATTGTATAATAGCTTACTATAGCAAAAAGTGTCGTGACAACTTTTCGTAAGAATTTTTTCCGTCTAGCCCCCTTTTTTTTTTTTTTTTTTTTTGTTTTGAGGCGAGGGAAAATGCTTAACCGATTTACGCACAAACTGGGTCGTTGCTAGGGGAACGACACGCGTCGGTCGGGGGCGAGACCCGTCTAGCCCCCTTTCACAACGCGCGATAAGGAACTTCGTTCCAATACATAGTACATGATTCAAGTCAAATTGACGCAGCGATTCATTACAAGTTACTTGTAATACTTTGAACTATTTTTGATACCTCTTTCTTCTAGGATCAAATCCTTCGAAGGGCAGGGCTTAGATTTAGGTATACGAAAATGTGCTTTATTACGATGCCGTTAAAATCGCTATATGTATGGCAGTTGATTTGCTTTTTATTGTCTTGGCTGGGCTTATTTTATGTTGCCAAATGATCTACTTGGATTTAAGTATGTGTCATGCTCGATTCTCTTCTGTAACTACGTTGAAATGACAGGATCCATGATTATTGATTTGAAATATGTTATTTTTAAAGTCCAAGTGGGTGTTTCTGTTGTTTTCACTGCATGAAATAGATATGATTAGAAATGTTATTAATTTATAATCAAATTTATTAATGGATGAAAATTTTAACATGCTGTATACTAATCGTGCGCGGAAAGTTTGCCGATAGCTTAATGATGTCACGCGTCGATGGTCAGTAGGGTTGACAAAAAAGGTTACATAAATAGTTGTTGCAATTTATTTATTATTTTATATACTTTACATGAGTATATATAATAATACTTCCATGCGCAGAATGTTTGCCGATAGCCTCATGATGTCACGCGTGGATGGTCAGTAGGGTTGACAAAAAAGGTTACGTAAATAGTTGTTGCAATAAATTTATTATTGTATATACTTTACATAAGTATATAGAATAATACTTCCATGTGCAGAATGTTTGCCGATAGCCTCATGATGTCACGCGTCGATGGTCAGTAGGGTTGACAAAAAAGGTTACATAAATAGTTGTTGCAATTTATTTATTGTTTTATATACTTTACATAAGTATATACAATAATACTTCCATGCGCAGAATGTTTGCCGATAGCCTCATGATGTCACGCGTAGATGGTCAGTAGGGTTGACAAAAAAGGTTACGTAAATAGTTGTTGCAATAAATTTATTATTGTATATACTTTACATAAGTATATGCAATAATACTTCCATGCGCAGAATTTTTGCCGATAGCCTCACGATGTCACGCGTCGATGGTCAGTAGGGTTGACAAAAAAGGTTACATAAATAGTTGTTGCAATAAATTTATTATTGTATATACTTTACATAAGTACATACATACATACATACATACATAACTTCACGCCAGTTCCCTTGCGGGGTAGGCACGAACAACAGAGTGCCATAACATAAGTACTTTACATAAGTATATACAATAATACTTCCATGCGCAGAATGTTTGCCGATAGCCTCATGATGTCACGCGTCGATGGTCAGTAGGGTTGACAAAAAAGGTTACATAAATAGTTGTTGCAATTTATTTATTATTTTATATACTTTACATACGTATATACAATAATAGTAAGTAGTCATCGGCAAACCTTCTGCGCGCGGCTTAAAAATGAACTATTTAGAACCTCTAAAATTATATTCTTTCGTAGTCAAAGACGATTTCTTGTTAAGATGAAATGCTGTATGTATAGTCCATCATTTAGTAGTTCGTAACATTGAAGTAAGAAAGAGAGTGTCGGGGTGAAGGTAAGGAAAGGAATGCTCCGGTGGTTCGGGCATGTGGAAAGAATGCATGATGAAAGAATGACTAAACAGATATACAATGCAAAAGTGGATGGATGCAGAAGTCGTGGAAGGCCACGACACACCTTCCATGATCAAATTGATCGTGTACTAGCAGAAGGTGATGTCAGGAGCCTTAAGAACAGACGAGCGTGCATGACAAGAGTTATGAATGTCAAAGAAGCAAGTGAGGTGTGTAAGAATAAGCCTGAATGGCGCTCTGTCGTTCGTGCCTACCCCGCAAGGGAACTGGCGTGAAGTTATGTATGTATGTATGTAAATAGTGTTCTCCGGTGGAGCTTATTCTGAATAAATGATTTCAATTTGAAGTCCACACTTGCTAAATGCCACAGAATTATATTTCCCTTCTAAAATTCAACGTTGTTTTTCATCCATTAATACATTATATTTCTAGTATAAATTAACACATACTTATGAACTATATTTTTTTGTATTTTCTAATCAATCTTACTTCTAAAATTTCACTTTTAAAAAGGGTTCAAGGCACTCTCATATATCGCGATGGATCTGAAGTCAACGGCACCTTGGGCTTCGAAGGTTATCCTCACGGCACTGAGATCACCTTCAGGTGCATCGCCTCCATAATGGGAGAGAAGACCACTTGGAAGCTGATCTGCGAACACGGTAACTGGGTTGGCAAGAGTTTTAGTTGTGGTAAGTCAGTTTTCTGTCATAGTATTTTCTTAAGTTTTCGCAATTAATATAGACAGGGCTGGGCAAAATACATGGTTTCCTTTAATTGAAATACAAATTACAAAATACTGTCTCGCATGTATTTAAAATACGAAATACAAAATACTTTTAAGTCGGGTATTTAAAATATAAAATACAAAATACAGCATTTCAACTATATGTATTTAAAATACAAATTACAAAATACAAAATACCGTCAGGTGTTAGGTTAAGTAAATAAAATACTCACAAAAATCAAATAATAATCATTATTAGATCCCTTGCCTATGAAATTGCCGTTTTTTCTGAAATAAGTTAACCTAATTTTATTATATTTTTTTATTCTAATCTCCACGGCCTTGAAGATAGGGATATTTCCATCTTGTAGGTACGCGTAGATTTTGGTGGTTCCACCCGAATCTATGCGTGCGTATATCGGTCCCATGGCAGGGAATGCACAACAACTAAAACAGCTTGCTTTTTTGAACTCGTTCATGAGGTGATCGACAAAGTTTTTGGGCAATATCCTTTAGCAGAGGTAGTCATAATCGAAATTTTAATGCTCATTACGTTGAGTGGTTGGGTTCCTCGAGAATTGATCTGTCAGGAACTACTGCCTACGATTTTGCTCTCGCCCATGGATTCACTCAGCTGTCCAAGGAAACTTTTGTCGGGCGTCTCTTCCACCTCTGCGCACAGTGGACGACCGTCTGGTACACGCCGCCAAAGATAAAGTCAATCTTCTGGGTGAAATCTTTGCGGCCAATTCAACTCTTGAGACATAGGAGAAACTCCACCTACAATCCCTGTGTGAGTCTAGAATGTTGGAGGTGCGCTTTACTCAAAAAGCAATCCGATGTGCTCTCTTCTCCCTCGACGTCAAAAAGTCTTCTGGCCCTAATGGCATTTCTCCCATTGTGCTGCAGACGTGTTTAGCTGAGCTGTCCCCAGCCAGTCCTTGCCCGACGTTTCACTCTCTGTTATTACAAGGGTTGTGTCCTCGCTTCGTGGAAGATTGCCCACGTGCACCTTGTCCCCAAAAAAGGGTACGTAACAGACACGTCGAATAGGCCTATAGCAATAACCTTTTTACTCTCAATAGTGATGGAGCGCATTATCAACGCGCAGCTCCTGTGTTACGTCGAAGATTACCAGCTGCTAAACGATCGGCAATACGGCTTTCGCCACAGTCGCTCAGCTCAAGATCTCTTGGTTTACCTAACCCACCGTTGGGCTGAAGCCATTGAGAGCAAAAAGGAAGCACTGGCAGTTAGTCTAGAATTCTAGATATTGCTAAGGCCTTCGACCGGGTCTGGCACAGGGTTCTTCTATCGGAGCGGCCATCGTATGAAATACCGGAAGGGCCTTGCACCTGGCTATCCATCTCTTTTGATGAGCGCAGCATTCAAGTCGTTGTCGACGGTTGTTGCTCCAGTTTCAAGCCCATCAACGCTGGTGTGCCCCAGGGTTGTGTGCTATCGCCAACGTTGTTCATCTTACATATCATTGATATGTTGTCTATTCGTAACATTCATTCCAATGCGAATGACAGCACAGGCGATGCGCAGTACTCTGGTCGTGCAAACATCCCTCGATCATTTGTGGAGGAAAGTTGGGTTAGACTTGTATCTGAGTAGAGTATTCCTTAGAGAGAGTCTCTGAATGGGGGAGACAAAACCTTGTCCATTTCAACCCCAAGAAGACATAGGTCTGCGTATTATCTGCCAAAAAAACTCCATTCGAACAATCGCTTCAGTTCCAAGGAACTCCCCTTACCACCTCCAAGAGTATTGGGATCCTCAGTGTTGACATCGCGAACGATGTTGAGGGGCCATCTTGAAGGCAAGGCAAAATTTGCCTCTAAGAAGCTGGGAATGTTAAACCGGTCCAAGCAGTACTTCACACCGCGGCAACGCTTTGTGCTTTGTAAAACCCAGGTAGCCCGCATATGGAGTAATGCTCACACTTTTGGGCTGGAGCACCTGGCTACCAACTCGATCCCCTAGACAGTATTCAACGTCGAGCTGTTCACGTTGTTAATGATCCCATACTCACAGATGGTCTAGATAGGCTTGGCCTTATGAGAGACTTCGCTCTCTCTACGTATTCTACTGACTGTATAACGGAGTGTATTCGGAAGAACTGTATAGAATGGTGTATTCGTCCTCTTTCTACCACCGAACCGCTCACCATGTGTTGGGATTTCACCCCCACTTCCTTAAGCCGCTTCGCTCATGTATGCAACGGTTCTGTAGAACCTTTTTCCTGCATACCGTGGGAATTTGAAATGAGCTCCCAGCCGAGGTTTTTCCACAGCGCTACGATATGGAGTTCTTCAAAAAGGGTGTCATAAAATTTCTTCGAGGCTGGCAGCGGGTTGATGAAATCTCTGGTGTTGCAAATGTCCATAAGCGACAGTAACCGCTTTCCATCAGGTGGGCCGTCAGCCTGTCTGTTGTGCTCCACCTATAAAGAAAGGTCGAAATTTCCAGAATGGAAGCGGGAAAACCAATAACAAGTGGTACGTTCATTGTAGTGTTCGCTCATAAAGGTTGTTGATATTGCTTGTCGCTCTTGCCGCGTTGCTGCCACGACGGTACTCTTATTCCATAATTACTCGAATTTTTAACTATCCATGATGACGAAAAAGATTCAAATGCGAAGAAAACATAACACTTATTAATAAACAAATGACTAATTTTAAAAAAATAATTTCATGTTGCAAAGTAAAATTAATTTGAAATTATATATCTTAGCGAAACAAAAATATTTCTTTTAAATGGCCAGTACTGCAGAACTTACCTAATATTTAGCGGTCACCATTTTCTTATGAAACTTATGAAAGCTATCGAGCGCTATTTTCTGAAGAACACACCCATCAATAAGGTAGCTAAATGTATTTTGCAACCATAAGTATTTGAAATACTAATTACAAAATACCTCAGCGTCAGGTATTTGAAATACTAATTACAAATTACATTTTTAACAAGTAATTGAAATACAAATACAAAATACGTATTTGTATTTCAATTACGTATTTCAATTACAAGTATTTCAAATACTGCCCAACCCTGAATATAGACAATTTAATAATATGCAAATACATAAAAAAACTAATTATTATTTATTCAATTTATTTGGGAAACATACAATAATTATCATTGTTAGATAAATTAATACACATATCAGCTAACTTTCCACCAAAAAGATAGTTCATGTTACGTATTTGACTCATACAACTATAAGAATATTATGTTATATTTGATACAATATCGGAAAATTAGATTAAAAAAAAGGAATTAAATAATACAAGACCACACAAAAAAAATACAATATGTCTGTTTATCTATATGATTCTTAAATCATAATTATCATATTGTTACGACCGACAAAGACAAATACGCACTCGTATTTTGTTACCTTTCGGCATTTGGACATCTTTTGTTTACTTTGTGTTTAAAATTTGTAATTAGAAAAACAGCCCATTGTGTATTGTAATCTTTTATGGCAGTCATTAGCCAGGTGTGTCGGCCTGATGCTAAGAAATTCGGTCCACGCGGTCGGGCACATATATTGTATCTGTGCAGTATAAAGCAATGGTCCAATGGAGAGATCGACAGTCGAGCGAGAACCACGATCAAGGCGAGACTTGTGTACATTCGGTGATCTATTTCGTAACGGACTTTGCGCTTGTATTTGAATTACGATCTTCTGCATTACGTTTGGACTTATTGCGTTCGGTTATATTTGTACCTGTGTTATACGTGTTTGTATAGTTCTAATAAACTCTATAATAATTCCAACGGCACTTTAATTCGAGTCCTGCAACGCGTAACAATATCATACAAAATAAAAAATATCGTGGTACATGTTAAATATAAAAGTCATTGTATTAAAAAAAAACAAAATAATATAAAAAAATAAAAGTCAAAAGAAGAAAAAAATACGAGTATACCTATATATGTATGTATGTATACCTATATATTTCTGACAACGTTCGCAAATTCGCAGAAATTAACAGAATAGTAGAGTTTTACACAACTAATAATTCCTTCCGATGTACCTGCGCAGTAGACCAATTTGACTAGCGGACGACAGTGTACGAATCGTGTAAGCGTAATAAAGTTAAGAATGCATAGTAAGCAACACTCTGCCATCTCCGCTTGCGAATAAAGATCAATATAGACTATTCACATGTCGGAAACCGATCTGTGCCTTCCTGCGCAAACGGCATCTGCCGACCGGAATTATAGGTACGCAACGGTTCTAAAGAACGTTTCACTTACATACCGTGGGCTTTGCAATGAGCTCCCAGCCGAGGTTTCAACGATATGGGCTTTTTCAAAAAGGTTGTCATAAAATTTCATCGAGGCCGGCAGCGCGTTGGTGACATCTCTGATGTTGCAAACGTCCATAGGCAATAACCGGTTTCAATCAGGTGGGCCGTCAGCCTGTCTGCTGTACTCCAGCTATTAAAAAAAAAAAAAAAGTTATTTGGCGGCGGTACATTGGCGGTGCCGTCTACACGAGTGTTTAGGGTTCTGTTTTTCCTATAACACAGAGTTCTTCAGAAGCGATTTTATAAGAACTAGTGGTCGCCCAACGGTCGAAATTTGATCATAATTAATTTAAATTATAACTTTAAACATTATTAAGGTTCTGTTGTCAAAGACTATACTTCTATAATCACAGATTTCGCCAAGGCTGCACTGTTAATTTGACTTTAACAATAAACAAAAGAGTATATATGCGTGTGTGTGTCAAATACATGGTAGTATGTGTAATGTTTTTTTTTTATTGATTTAATGTATTGCCTAATAAAAAGCATTCTGCACTCCTTCTCTATATAAACTATAAGTGTGCGAAATTTCATACTCCTCCGTCCGCGCAATTTTCGTAAAAAGGGGTACAAAGTTTTTGCTTCACGTATTAATATTTGGAGGTGTTCAGTTAGAAATGAAATACTGTTGTGTGTTTGAATTGCAGTTCAGGAATGCATATTTATTTTATAAAAATGCCGATTAATATTTTATAATACAGCACACGTTTAGCTGCTAAACGAAGTATCACATTTAATAATAATAAGCGCACTCGAGCGATTGCACGTGGTGAGGTGAGGCGAGGTATGCGCGGAGGGAAACAGGCGGGGGACGACTATAGTTTAATTATTTTGTCCGTGCAGTTTGGGTCAATAATCCGAGCGGTGAAGCGAGTATTTCGCTCTCTCTTCCACTCACGGGCCTTATGGGCGGGCATAGTGATGCGCATTATTGTTGTCGATAAGCGTTAGCGATAGTGTATTTAGTTTTGTCATTTTGTGGGTTAGTGATAAAAATGAAAATAAATAAATAGATAAAACAACGTATTTATTAAAATAAGAATAATAATGATTTAAAATAAATTATTAATGAGGTATCTATGTATTAAAAAACTGTAAGTACAAAAGTTTATAATGTAACAAGTTGCATTAAAAATAAATATAAATACTTATATCTAAGTTTAAAATTAACAGCAAAAAAGATAATAATTATATGAAAATAAATTATTCGACGACTCATTTGTTTTTGTCGATAATGGCGTTGCGCCCGCGCAACATGCTCACCGCCCTAGCCGGGCTGAGGCCGAGCTATGATTTATGACCCAAACTGCACGGACAAAATAATTCTACTATAGGATCGCGCGCTTGCCGATCATTTGCGAACGGCCGCCGTGGTAATCGGACGTCTGCGGCTACAAATATAATGATTACGCATTATGCTTTTTCAGAGGAACTGGAAGCTCAAAACGAAGAGCTGATGAACAACAACAGCTGCACTTACCAAAATGATGAGCTACACGTAGTAAGCTTCTATAATGATATGGAGATCACTGAAACTGTCGAGTTTCCAGCAGGAGCTGTTATTATATCACGGTACAGTGCAACTCGTCTTTCTTCTTCTTTCTTGTATCAGACGAGAAGAATCTATACATATTATTATAATAAAACTGTAGAGGTCGAGTTTCTGTACAATGAGAAAAAATGCTAAAAACCAAGTCAGGGGATGTAAGAAGTGAAATAGAACTAATTTAGATTTTTTTCAAATTTTTTGTTTCTCCGTTTGTCTGTGTTTCTACGGTCTAACCTCCGAAATGACTGGACCGATTTAAATGAAATTTTGTATGGTGGTAGCTTATATCCCTGGTCAACGTATAGGCTACTTTAAATCCCGAAAACTATAAAAGTTCCCGTAGGATAGTTAAAAAAACCTTAATAAAGCTACATTTTAACGGTTCTAAGCGCGGAATTTTATTTCTCTGACGTTTCGACTATTTGTCAGTAACCGTGATCTCCGTGATACATAGATGTCAAGTGTCAATTTGAAAAAAATTTGTTTAGTCTAGTTTGATATTTCTTACTTATTTTGAGTTTAACTTGAACTAAATAATTAAAATGAATAAGTTGGCGGTAGACTAAATAAAACTGAACATAGGCGTGTTCTGCGCGACTGTACAAATAAAAAAAGCCAAGTATAACCTCTGTCTTGACCTATGACAGGGGTGGTGGCAATTAAAATAAAGTGCCATCAATTTTTATAATATTACTAGAGTTTACCCAGCGGGCTAACCTATCTATCTCTTGTTTAAAGAGCAGGTGGTACAGCTCACATTGTATTAAATTTTTATGTATTTGCCCCCCGGAAGATTCACTTGATTTTATATCGCAAACTATACCATCCCCCGTCTATCTGTAAACTACATAAATGACAAAACTTGACAAAATAGACAACATGGACCAAGTGGACCAAAATCTATCCCATTATCCGGGAAGAAAAGTATCCCATGGCCACCCTCGGTATTAAAATTACATATGTACCGAGTTTCAGCCAAATCGGTCCAATAGTCTTTCCATAAAAGCAAAACAAACAGAGAGACAAATATATCTTTTATCCCGGAGACTATCCCATTTTTCGGGATAAAAAGTATCCTATGTTCATCCTCGGCATCGAAAATATATATATTTACCGAGTTTCAGCCAAATCGTTCCAGTAGTTTTTCCGTGAAAACGGAACAGACAGACAGATAGACAGAGTTACTTTTACATTTATAATATTGTTACGACCTGAATGCCGACAAAAGACAAATTCACACTTACGTCTGTAGAAACACATTTTATTACCTTTTTGACATTTGGACTTCTTTTGTTTACTTTGTGTTTAAAATTGGTAATTAGAAAAACAGCCCATTGTTTATTGTAATCTTTTATGGTAGTCATTAGCCAGGTGTGATTCTAAGAAATTCAGTCCACGCGGGCGAGAGACATATTGTATTTTTGCAGTATAAAGCAATACCCCAATGGAGCGATAATGAGTCTAGAAATAACCACAAGCGAAGTAAGACCTGTGTAGAGAAGACCATTCAGTAATCTATTTAGTGACGGACTTTGCGCGTGTTATTGAATCGTGCTTTACGTTTGGACTGGTTGTGTTCAGTTATATTTGTACCTGTGTTATACGCGTTTAGTTCTAATAAATTCTATAGTAATTCCAACGGCATTTTAATTCGAGTCCTGCAACTCGTAACAACATCAATAGGGATCTATTGTCATTGCAGATGCAGTGACATTGGAAAATACGCGATGATTGGTTCCCAAACAAGAAAATGCGTCGGCGGATCTTGGGACGGAGTAAAGCCGACATGCTTTGGATTGAACCAGCAGAATGATTATGCCAGTGAGTAAAGTCTTAGCGTAGATTAGCGTTGCCATTCAGCAAGGCAAGGCTTATCCGTGCAGGAACGGAGAAAGAATACAATTTCCTGCGTTGGGGCGGCCTGTCGTAAGAGGCGACTTAACAACCCACAGCCAGGTGGTAGGGCGTTTGCCCGACTGGATGGCTACCACCCCTGGTCTAAAGTATGTCGCCATAACAACCTTGAGTTGTGTTCCGGCATTAGTGACCAGGCTCTAGTCTCCCTTAAGAGAGCAGCAGCGCATTTGTAGCAACTTTGGTGTTGCAAATGTCCATAGGCGATGGTAACCGCTTTCCATCAGGTGGGCCGTCTGCATGTCTGCTGATCTCTTGCAATAAAAAAAAGGCAATGTGGCCAATCCTTTGGGCATGTTTTCAACTGACAGCGGTCTGGTACTAGATTTTATAGTTAACACCTATACAGGATGTTTCAGCGAACGAAACACCTGCCTTAAACCGTTATATTATACTATGAATATATCTTAATTATAATGCATTATTATTTTAATATTTAATAATAAAAAAGATACAGGAAGAAAAACAATGTTGGTCGTGCTTCTCCTAACCCTTATTAACCCTATTTTAAGTCAAATTATCGATATTACCAAAAAGCCGCAAGACTAGCTATCACTATCTCAGAATATACCAAGAAAATATACCCATTTCATACAAATCCTATATAAACAGAGTGAGACAACAACACAAACACGATGACGTGCACAAACACGATCTGCACTCTCATCGCGGCCGACAGACAGACACAGACGGTGGCGTCTCAGACGCCGCCAATCAAGATCTCTCCACGTCCCCGCGAGGGACGCTAGGAGACATAGCTCCCCCCACAGGATAGACTAGGCGTGTTGCTGGGAAGTTTCTTTCGCCGTTTCTTCGCTCCCAGCCATAACACGTTGCGAAACGGCAGTAAGATAGCGTAGGCCGCCGCGAACCGCCCTCGGGCTTTATATTACCCGTCGCCCGTTCTCGATTAGTGCTTTGTGTCCCCCTATGGTGGGCATCATTAAATTCATCCTCCTCTCATGACAACAGTCTAGCCGAGGTAAAACTCCTTAGGGAACTCCCTCGAGCAAGTTGCCCACCCGGAAAACCCCGGTAAAGTTGTAAGGTCTTCGGACCAACAACATAAAGTCAAGTCCAATAAAAATAAAAAAACTCTCACCGCGGACACATATGTGCTATTACTGAGTTTAAGAGACATTGTACACTAAGAATGATTGAACCTTACATAAAACATTTGGTAAGTTCGTTGCCCTTTAATTTATTTATTTAGGTTTATGGCTTGGCAGCTAGGCCTTTAAGCCAGATCTTAGTTTACAATATAGTTTCTTCGTTTTCTTAAGCCTCAGCTGTAGGACAGCTGAACTGTAGGTAATCAGCTAGTGCCATTCATCGGAGTTCTTGTGAGAACTCAAAAGGTCACATTTGACTATACCGTTCACATTTCTCACAAAACACATAATTATTACTCAAAAACTATCAATATCCTACAACTATTGTTCATTTTAGAGTAATTTTACACATTTTTAGAGAATAAAACTGCACAGCACAACATCTTTCAGTTCCCGCAAAAACTCCGTTGCCCTTTAATAATGCCGCCAAACACAGACAATTGAGTTATTCCTTTTAAAAATGCCGCAAGTCTAGTACTGCCGATTACTAAAAGTATTAATGTCAATATAATTTTTACGTATTTTCGCAAAAGGAACTTTAATACCTGCACATAAAGTTTAGTTTTCTTTCTGTTTCTTGTCTTCTTTTTTATTTTAAATTGAATTGCAACAACCTACGTAAGTTCGAGTAAAACACGCCGACAAAGCAACCGCGCATCCGGCTTATCGATAGTCGGCGTTTATTCTGAAACAGAGCCGAATTTGACGACGATTTTGAACTTAGATTTTTTTATTTGTTGAAGTTTTATTTGTACGTTGAAGTTTTTATTCGCTTAATTGTATTTGGTTGTTTAGTTAATTTAATTTATTTTATTTGCAAATGGAATAATTTACGAACTGTACAAAAGTACATGGTTGATTTGTATTAATCCTCTCGTGTTATTGTTAGGGATGGGCCGAATATGGTTTGAACCGAATATGAACTTCGGCCGAACATTTGGTTAAAACAAAAAATTCGCCCGAACTTCGGTTTGATTTCGCCACGCTTTCTCAAGGGCAACACGTGACTTGATAACGCCGAATTTTTTGCTCTTTTACACCATAACCTGCCTCTAGTAAATTTTAAGTATGAGTAGGTGGATAAAAGTATAGATTTTTAGACCTTTGATTGAAAAAAAAATCACCATTTCATAATTCCAAATTCATAATGTTCAATTCGTAAAAAGTGATTTCAATCAAAATCAAAGTTGTAATTGTTGATGTCCCTTAGACGTGTTTTATTTTTACTTTACTTACTGATGTTTCTTAGAGGAATAATAAGTTTATTTTAATTTGTTTGTTAATTGATGTCTACCAAATTAGACAAAGACTCAATCAAGAACTAATTTCTTTTATTTTTTATCACATTGCACGTTAAGGTTGATGTTCGGCATTTAAACCAATGCGATGGCCGGGAGAAGGCAAAGGGACGTGGAGGAAGAAGCAAGGAAGGACTCACCTCGCCACCAGTCCGCCGCCACACTGCACTCGTCCCCCGGGGGTTCGCACACTCACTAGGATTATGTTTAATGTACTTAAATTCAGTTGCAACAGTTTATTTCTTTATTTAATCTTTGATACGTATTTTTATCTATATTGCGGTGACAGCCGTGACAAACACTTAATGTTTTTGTTTAGCGCATTCTTCGTTTATTCTTTTCTTGATGGCGAGGATGGGGAGGAAGAATTTACAAGGAGGTGTTCCTCGGCGCAACCACCGAATGTAAAACGCATTTCGGCCCATCCCTAAGTTATTGTTGAGTTTTTTCGCCCGAATACATACCTGTTTAACTGTATTTTTTTTATAAAGTTCAACTGACAGTTCGTGACCCCAACGATTTGTAAACATTGTTAAGCTGATCCTATCAAAAGTACGTCGTTGCTGAAGTTAGTTTTCATGCGTTTCTTTCAATATCGGATAAATAAATTTGAAAAGAAAAAATATTTTCTATTAAAAATCTTTTACTGTACATGTTCTACCTGGTTTTATGCGAAATTATGGTGAAAAGAAGTGAAAGTTTAAACGGTCATAACGCTAAAACTAAATTTTTAAGAGTTTTACCTTTTCACCTATTTAAGTAGGTGTTCCGTTTGCTGAAACATCCTGTATATTAACTGTGATTCTAAGTTTATTTTTTGATATTTATAAATAATCTATAATACAATAAAAGAAAACTTATTTGTGTTGTATTCTACCAATATTCCCTCAAGACTATAAGTAGAATACTGAGCCTAGATCACCGTCTTCTATGGGTAAGGTGCCCAGAAGGCTGGCTACGTTACCTCGCTGGATTGCCATACTGATCCATTGCTAGAGGTAGGCACCAGCCTTCTTATCACCTGAAGAGTCAATGAGTCGTTTCGATAAATTTTGGTAGAGGTTCAAGGCCTCAGGACCCCACAGTCCAAGCGTCTCGACAGCAAACGGCACAAACATACAACTCTCACTGTATTGGCCATACGTTCAGGAATTGGATCACGTAATAATAGGAGTGCCTTCTATGTGCCTTTCCTTCACACCTTTACAGCTAATAACCCTCTCCTTATCCCATAATTCGCCAAAATTATTAATGCCGCGCCACCTAGCGGACGGCCCAGTCGTCGATCTGTCACGGCGGAATAATTACGTGCGCGTGCGCCACCCTCTTGCTACCCTTACTAAAAGTGCTGTGCAAATTATTCATAAACTATACAAATCAAGAAGTGCTGTATTTCCTGGCTTCCGCCATCGGCATCCAGACGAAAAATCGGTGAGACCTCTCCTGTTTTTTTTTTTAAGGCGGGGGAAATGCTATTTACGCACAATACTGGGTCCTTTGCAAGGGATTAGACCATAGTTGATCATGAAGGCTTTCCCCTTTGATGAGGGGCAATCCGAACAATAATCAAGCCAGCTTGTGTGGAGACTCAGAGAAGTTGCACGGGCAACAGCCACTACCCACTAAAACCACCCTCCTCCCATGTGCCCCGCGCTTTTTATGTAGGAAAGGCTGAGACTTAGAACGTAGTTACGCCCAGTCCGTGAGTCCTCTCCTGTTTTTTTTTTTTTGTTTTGAGGCGAGGGAATATGCTTAACCGATTTACGCACAAACTGGGTCGTTGCTAGGGAAATGACACGCGTCGGCCAGGGGCGATAACTCTGCAGCAGTAGTATGCTCTTGGCAGTGCTCCGTCCGCGATCGACGTCGCAGAATAGTGTGGAAGACTCCGAGCGTTGCTACACGAGCGAGCAACCCCAATACCCACTAAAAACCCCCTCCTCCCTGTCGACCCTGCGCTTTTGTTTGTGTTGGAAAGGCTGAGATTTAGAACATAGTTACGCCCAGTCGATCCAGCGCAATAAAGTGCCTGGAGTGTGAACTGGGAGAACACACCCCACTTCGTTGTGCGGGGGTGGAAGGTCCTTTGCTCTCCTAGCAAGCTAAAGGCCTCCCGCCGTAAACGGAACCTAACTCAGGGAGGGAAGTAATGCGCGTACCTGCTTCTCCGGGTGCCAGCTGATGGCTGCAGGAGTGAGTCCTCTCCTGTATCCTATCCTCTGTCAATAGTGGATTACTTGTATTTATTACGTGATCCATTCTGTCATTTTTGCCAACGCGGCAAGACAATCAAAAAACCAGCGCGTAACTGCTCACCGAGGGTTGCATATTTTATAGTATAATTTATTTATACTTGGTTTTAGTGGAAAAACCTCCAACGATCCTATTCCGCCACTCACAAGGACCAATAGCCCAGACCAACGACGGAAAGCTGATCGTGTACCCTGGAACCGTGTTGCATATGGAGTGTTTATGGATGAGGAGGTTCGGAAATCCCAAGTGGAACGTGACCCATCATAACCCGGAGTAAGTATTATTTTAGTACAGCAAGTTTCTTGGGTCTTCCCACTATTAGTGAAGAATGTCTAATGGGAGTTTATTTAATTTTTACAAGCTTTTATTTAACTTGCAATAGATGTATGTATGTAAGTTCGGGTGGAATCTTGCAAGTTAAATTTAACCAACTTCCCGGTTTCCGATTGAGCTGAAATTTTGCACGCATATGTATATCGCGTGACAATGCAATAATATGGTACCATGGAGCTGATCTGATGATGGACTCGGAAGGCCATAGGAACTCCTGTACTAAACAAGATAGACCCGTCGTGTTTGGGCCCGTTTTACTCGTCTTGGCTAGCACTCTGCTGCTACATGATATCCAGGATCTCAAAAGCTTGTATTTAAAAACCTTTTTAAAAAGCTAATTGAGCAATGAAGTGATATCTAAGCTAATCTAAATTTTTAGTTCCGAACGTAAATACCAAGAAGGCTGGACAACTGATCCTGGCCGGGATAGCCAACTGGAGTACAGGCTGAGCATCCTGAACGCGGTGAAGGAGGACTCCGGGGTATACAGATGCGACACCCCAGCGCGACAGAGTCATCAAGTCGAGATTATTGTTGAAGGTACGTCACGAAACTTAAGGCTCCTATTGCCGCAAAAAAAAAACTAAAATATTGTTACGAGTTTGCGGGACTCGAATTAGAATGCTGTTAGAATGATTATAGAGTTTATTAGAACTATACAAACACGTATAACACAGGTACATATATAACCGAACGCAACAAATCCAAGCGTAATGCAGAAGATCGTAATTCAATAAAACGAGTAAAGTCCGTCACTATTAGATTCCCGAATGTACACACGTCACGCCTAGATCGTAGTTGTAGCTTAACTGCCCCCTCTCTCAATCAGAGCGTTATTTTATACTTCACGAAATGCAAATGTGCCCGCCCGGCAACGTCGACATAATTTCCTAGAAATAGCTTGTACTTATAATCCGCAACACCGGGCTAATGATGCTCCTGAGCGGCCGTAAACGAGTACAATAGAACAATAGGCTGTTAATAACTAGAAACGCATGCCAATAAATAAGTTAACAAAAGAAGACGATCAAAAAAGAATTACAATTAGTTCAAATACCGACAGTTAACAAAATGTGCTTTTACAGATCTGGACGTGGAATTTGTCTTTGTCGAAGCCTAAGTTGTAACAATATGTTTAAAAGTGCCAACAAGACTATTACGGAATCCAATACAAGTGTTTGTTCCTTGGATATCTAGTAATTATAGAGCAAATTGTTAATTTAATCGTGTGTCAATTGAATGAATGAATGAATATGAATGTCAAAGAAGCAAGTGAGGTGTGTAAGAATAAGCCTAAATGGCGCTCTGTTGTTCGTGCCTACCCCGCGAGGGAACTGGCGTGAAGTTATGTATGTATGTATGTATGTCAATTAACTATAATCTTTTAGCTGTCACACATGATATAGATTTATTTATTACTAATCCACAAAATGTTAAGACGGTCCTGGTAAAGCATTGGTCTGAATATTAACAAGTTGCATTCAATAGGTCAGTTTTAAAATAATTTATTTTCTATTTATTAATTTCCTCTTTTTAATTTAATTAATAGAATGTAAAGTATTTACTAACAAATATTATAGCTATCTATATGTGAAAACAATTAAATGGTTATAGATTTTTAGTAGTATGTACAATCGAACCAACTGAATCATGACCCACCATAAGGTCATTTTCCTACAGTTGTGAAATACAACTAGGTTGAAATTCGTCTTAACATACATTTGCTTGGTAACAAACTTGTTATCATTTTATTAGATATTGACAGTTACTGACTACATTGACTTCTAATATACTTTCAGAATGACATTTTATTTTTGAAATAACAATACTTTTTCTATAATGAAAAGAGTTAGAACTATAAGACAGATTTCAGTTCGAGATTCAAATCATTACTGTTTTATCTAAAACATATCTAGTACAATGATAACAAAGTTTAAAATTGCGTAGTTCTCTGAGCGTAGTGACGCATTTTTATTAATGTTTAAAACGTCCTCAATGCAACACACACGATAAACTTTACTATTTTGACGGTTTTAAAGGAATTATTAGCAAAGTGGGTCCATAATTCAGTTGGTTCGATTGTACTTAGTTATAAACTGCTTGTTTTCCGAATAAAATAAAATAAAGATCGAAAGTGGATTTCGTTCGTAATTACCGATCAATACATACATACATAACTTCACGCCAGTTCCCTTGCGGGGTAGACACGAACAACAGAGTGCCATTTAGGCTTATTCTTACACACCTCACTTGCCTCTTTGACATAGTTTTGACCGATCAATAGTTTACTAAAAACATAATTGTACATCTTCACGATATGAGATGTAACGTGGTTTTTGCGTAACTTTTCTGTAGTTATATTTAGTTATTATTGACTTGAAACCATTCATGGAAAGCGGTTACCATCGCCTATGGACATTTGCAACACCAAAGGTCTCCTACAAATGCGGGAAGAAAAGGGAGACTGGAACCTGGCCACTAATGCCGGAACACAACTCAAGGTTATTATGGGGGCATACTCTAGACCAGTGGTAATAGCCATCCAGACGAGCAAATGCGAACGACCTGGCTGTGGGTTGTTTTGTCGCCTCTTACGACAGGCCTCCCGGCTGCAGGAAATTGTATTCTTTCTCCGTTCCTGCTCGGATAAAACGCACGCCATTTTGAATCTTTCGATATTGTAGCGCTCTAAGAAAGCCACAGAAGGGAGATCATACCGTAGACATAAGACATGAACAAGCAAGCACAACGTAGGTACAACGGACAACTTCTAAGTGTTGAGAAAGTGCGGAAGAACCTCCGATCCCTGACAAGTGGTGCGATGGTAGACTAGCGACGTAGGTACCAGACCAAATCAAGTAGTTATTCAGACAGACGGTAGAGAACGACAACGTCATCATCCTCTAAGGTTTAAAGGTTTTAGACTGTCTCCGAGTATATAGTTGAAAATTTTACTAAATCACCCCCAAATTATTGACATAAAAGAAAGAAAGAAAAGATTTGTTGACTAAAAAAATACGACGCTATACATAAAAAACAATTAATAACATTTTTACATAAAACACAAAAACGTATATGTAATTGTTCGGTCCTTGCCTAGTATGAGGTAGGTGGAAAATCGCTCCATCAATTTTGCTGTCTACCCTCTTACTGTGTGAGGTGACGGCCAATGCACAGGAAGGTAGATGCAGCCATTTTTAAAAACACTTACATCTGTCAACGTTGTGAGGAGAGATCGCGCCGTGCGTCTATTCTTCTAAATAGGTATATAAATTCCAATTGTAATCACTGGCCGTGCCAAGAATTTATTGTGTGATACTAGTGAACAGAAGTAACCACTCCAAAGTGAATTTGGTCCCGTGCGCTGTTCCTCTGTGTGCTGCAACCAGAACCAAGCCAGGAGAGGTCGGATCTCAAGGTTGGTGGAGCTTCTACTGCTTTTCTAGTGCAAGGATCTAAGCCAGATATCTATATTTCCCATACAGCCCATTATTATAAAACCAGCGTTATTTGACCAAGGGCCACCACACTACATTACCCTTAGGCTACAGCGCCCCACAGTAATTAATAAATAAATAACTAAGGCTTGTACGTCGAGATTTTTTGTCATGAAACCCTTTTTACTACTTCAGTTTTTATCTCTCCCTTTCTTGGGGGTTGGTATACGCTTCTTCAATAAGATTCCGAGTGAAATGTTAGATCTGCCTTTCACTAAATTTAAAACCAAATTAAAAAGTATCTTGCTTAAAGAGGGATACTACACTATTGAAGAATACTTAAATGACAAAAATTCATTTACATAGCAGCTCGCTCCAACTTCCTATACTATATTTTGTATAACGTTTTTATCTTGCTAAGCTTGTAAGAAATTTATGTAGATATGTTGCAGCATAAAATTTTAATACGTCACGTCATTATTATAACTATAATATTTTTTTCTTTCCTTTTATTGTGTCTTGGTCTTATTGAGTCTGCACTGTTTGCTACAACTCCATTAATTCTTCAAAAGTCATTCTGTAACATACTTCTGTATAAAACTTTTAATAAAAGGAACTTGAGATATAAATAGAATAAGAAATAATGATGAAAGAATGACTAAACAGATATACAACGCAAAAGTGGATGGATGCAGAAGTCGTGGAAGGCCACGACACACCTTCCATGATCAAATTGATCGTGTACTAGCAGAAGGTGATGTCAGGAACCTTAAAAACAGACGAGCGTGCATGACAAGAGTTATGAATGTCAATGAAGCAAGTGAGGTGTGTAAGAATAAGCCTGAATGGCGCTCTGTTGTTCGTGCCTACCCCGCAAGGGAACTGGCGTGAAGTTATGTATGTATGTATGTACGTAAGAAATATAAAGAAAAACAATTTTCAGCAAGAGGTGTTGCTTGGTAGTTTCTTGTCGCTTCTTCTCCTTAACAGCAATAACACGTTGCGAGGCGGTGTACTACATAGACTAGGAAGTAAAATTAAATTTTAACCCATATCTATGACCTTCAAAAAGTGTTCTCCAGTGGAACTTATTTAAAAATAAAAACTTTTGAATTTGAATATCGAAACATGATATTTTTTTTGTGTTTATGGCTTGGCAACTAGGCCTTTAAGCCAGGCGCAATTGTATTGTAGGCTACAATCGACGCCGTATAACGGAGTTCTTGTGAAAACTCAAAAGGCCACATTTGACTATACAGTTCACATTTCTCACAAAAACACATAATTACTACTCAAAAACTATCAACGTCCTACAACTATTGTTCATTTTAGAGTAATTTTACACAGTTTTAGAAAATAAAACTGCACAGCACAACGTCCCCTTTCAGTTCCCGCCAGAAACTCTCAAAACATGATTATATACTTTAGATGTACACTGCCCTCCACTGCCGATCCGTCGGGGCTTGGTTGCGACTAGTGTCGGGACCAGACTCGGCACGGAGATCAGGTTCTCGTGTGCGAACGGCAACGCTCTGTTGGGCTCCCATGTTCTGACCTGCAGGGCGTCTGGTAACTGGAGCGCCCCGTTACCTGTCTGTGAGAGTAAGTCATAGCTTATTTGTACTCTTTATTTTATTTGGGGGGCTAACAGCTATCGTAAATAATAACTATAAGCTTTTTTAAAAAGATTTTTAAGTACAAGCTTTTGAGTTGCTGTATATCATGTAGCAGCAGAGTGCTAGCCAAGACAAGTAAAACGAACCCAAACACGACGGGTCTATCTTGTTTAGTACAGGAGTTCCTATGGCCACCTTCCGACTCCATCAGATCAGCACCATATTATTGCATTGTCACGCGATATACATATGCGTGCAAAATTTCAGCTTAATCGGATACCGGGAAGTTGGTCAAATTTAACTTGCAATATTCCACCCGAACTTTCATACGGTACATACATACTTAGGTACATCCATTGCAAGTTAAAAAAATGCTTGTAAAAAATAAGCTAGAATTAAAAGAAGCTATTAATAAGCCTCAACAGATAACAGTAAAAAAGAAATGAAAATTAAACAAAGAAACAATAATAAAAAATGTGCATAGATATAAGGTACTAAACTGATACATCCGAGTTTGAATAGAACTTGACCAACTTTGCGCTAAACACTGCTACACTATTAGTAAATAGGTCTAAGTCTATATGTTCCAACTTACTTAACTGATTAAATTCATATTATTATATTATATTTTAATATTTCTCTGCAGACCGTAAGCCATAAAACTGCCAACACGTAGAGGCCTCTTGACAAGTTTAATCTAAATGTGGCCTGACAATGACCGGCGATTGTCGCTGTCTACACCATATAAAAATGCACCCGAGAACAAGCCCCGTCAGTGTAGGATTATTGTAGGGAGTGAGAACAAGAGGTAGCGGGCTATTGGGATGAACTGCTAGTGGAGTTACAGATCGGGGACTATGGGGACTATGGCGTCATAGGTCCCTAAAAATGCCACGATTGGCGAGGGACAACATGGGTGCGGAGAGGTGGGCTGCAGGTTCATCAAAACTACTTCTGATGTTATACCATTTATCACTTCCACTCCTGGAGCTTGCTGCTGGCTAAGGCAAGCATGGAGGCAGGCGCCTTGCCTTGGTCCCCGGAGTCGGGTCCGAGGTGTCTTTACTCACCTAAGACTTCGCGACAAAGCCCCCCTGCGAGTTTTTAATATTTATTATTATGTTTGGGACACCACTTGCTGGGAATAAGAACACGATATTTTTGGCTTCGTATTTATTTCACAATAATATTATATAAGTATATACTAGATGTGTTGTGACCAGAATATGCGATGTGGCGTCCGCTGGTGCACACACACTGATGTCGCGGTAAGTCGATACCCGCGACTACGCTAAGTAAACGCTACATCACTGCCATTTTGGGAATATATTCCGGCTCGAAGGACCATATGTAGCTTCCTCCTGGAGGTGGTGTGGGTTTCTTGTATAATCAGTTGACTGTTTTAATTATATGAACTTTATTAGCTGTATGAGTATGCGTAAGCGTCGCCGGACGATGTAAGGCGGACTGCGCCCCTCGAGGCGCTCCCCTTTCTCCCCTACGGAACTGGTTGGCGTTAACAAGTAGCGGTTAATAAAAATAAAATATTATTTTTGTATTTTACTTGAATTTCATTCCTTTATTCCGACGTTTTCGATCACTTTGCAGTAGTCATGATCACGGAAGACAAAGGTATCAAGTGTCCTAATCGGCGCGTTCCTTTAGTATCTCACAACGCCCAAAATGCTCCGCGTGCAATTCCACATGGCGACCACGGTGGTTATGGTCGTGGGGACAACGTCAATAATGACGTCATGATTTCACTCACGTAGCGCTCATAACGACCCATGTCAAGAGGGGGTCGAATAACCGAACGGGAGAAATCGGGGTCGTGAACGTGGTCGTTGTGAGTCTCTTGTGGAACGTAGCCTTTTTACAAGGGGAAATCCATTTGCGCAACCCCCGCCGGGGAGACTTCGGCAGGGGAGTGTGGGACTCGCCGGTTAGAGTAGCCGGAATACCCACTAAAACCCCTTGGTGCCACCTGACGCCATGTGCCGGGATCACGGGATGTGCGTGAGCTTGTCTTCCGCGATGCCGGCTGGCGTGGGCCCGCCCCTGACCGGGCAGGCCTCTCCGTATTCAAGATTGAGATTGAGCGCCCTACTCGGCGGCTTTAGATGCGGGTGACGGCCTTAAAGCCTCCCTTGGCCGTCACCCGCACTCCGGGTTTATGGCGGCCGGAGGTCTTGGTTCCTCCGGCGCCGCGACCGGTTATTTCGGCGGGAGAGGAGAACGGCTGCTCGCTCTCTCTCCCTCTCCGCCACCTCTTTTGCGGACATGACGGCCTCGCAAAAGGAGGCGACGGCGTCCCATTCGGTTTGGCCCCCGACCATGGCCTGGACCACGGCCGGGAGCGACAGGTCAATTCCGATGAATGCGCCGAGGACACGGCGCTCCTCGTCCCAGGCTGGACACTCCTGTAGTGGAACGTAGCCTGAGTAATATTATTTTATTTATCCTACCGCCAACTTGTTCATTTTATTTATTTAAATTTAATTGTTGTTTATGAATATTATTTAATGTATAGAAGTCTGTGTGTATATCTGCCACGCTTGTCCAAAGCAGATTGGCAGGTTTCATACATCAGTCATCTTGACATGCATGATCCATTGCGATTCGCGATGTTTTCCTTCACCGTGAGCGCGTGATAATTGTAACGAAATGCACATTAGGTCAGAAAAGTTACACTGCCCAGTCAAGATTCGAATCCACGTCTCTTTTGAAAATGTTTCAAGTTTTAGAACCTAGTGTGTTACCCACCACGGCAGGTTCTATCAATCCTCCATTAATATTTCGGTGTGAAAATCAATTGCTGTTGTATCATTAGGTGTAGAATGCGGCGAAGTAGTCCATGATACCCCCCTAAAGGATGGAGAGCGTAGACCCAGAGTCGCGGTGGTCTCACGAGGAGTCGGGGGTAGAGCTGCGTTCAGCTGTCCAGCGGGCTGGGCACTGAGCGGCGCCCCAGAAACAGTCTGCCTGCCCGCTGCTGACTGGGCCAGACCTTTTCCAGTTTGTAAAGGTATATTTCTTATAGCAATAATAATAGCAAAAAATTAAAAACGCTTCGCTTCGCTTCCGCCTTAGCCTTCTCACCTATATTAAAAAAGTTCGGATCTGTTCATAATCCCTATTAATATTATAAATGCGAAAGTAACTTTGTCTGTCTGTCTGTACTGTTTTCACGGAAAAACTACTGGACCGATTTCGCTGAAACTCAGTATATATATATATATTTTGATGCCGAGTATGAACATAGGATACTTTTTATCCCGAAAAATGAGATAGTTACCGGGATGAAAATATATTTGTCTCTCAGTTTGTTATGCTTTTACGGAAAATCTATTAGACCGATTTGGCTGAAATTCGGTATATTTCTTTTTTAATGCAGGAGATCAGCAGACAGGCAGACGGCCCACTTGATGGAAAGCGGTTACCATCGCCTATGAACATTTGCAACAGTAAAGTTGCTACAAATGCGCTGCTGCTCTCTTAAGGGAGACTGGAACCTGGTCACTAATGGCGGAACACAACTCAAGGTTGTTATGGCGACATACTTTAGACCAGGGGTGGTAGCCATCCAGTCGGACAAATGCCCTACCACCTGGCTGTGGGTTGTTACGTCGCCTCTTACGACAGGCCGCCCGGCCGCTGGAAATTGTACTCTTTCTCCGTTCCTCCACGGATAAAATAATTAGATATATATAATTAGAGTACAAGTCAAACTCTAGTATTATAAATAAAAGGTGTCCCAATTAATTAAAAATATTTTTTCTACACTTTTAAACAATTTTAGTTATTTATAAGTTATAAAAATATTCTTAAACCCATATCACCATTAAATTCATAATAACAAAACAGGCACATATCTATAATTCATGTTAACTCAACCTAGTGGTGTAATCGATCCAAACTACCCCCTTATATCATCTACTATTATTATTAACAGGACGTTCCATTAGTAGCTCACAACGCCCAAAATGCTCAGTTAGCCGTTCCACAAGGCGACCGCGGTCGTTGTGGTCGTGTTAAAAACGTCACTAACGACGTCATCGTTTTCAATCACACAACACTCACAACGACCCATGTTAGGGGGTGGGTCGAATAGCCACTTGGGTTTTACGATTGTAACGCCGGCAAGCAAGTGGAACGTGAAAGTGATAGTGGTCGTTGTGAGTCCCTAATGGAACGTAGCTACAGTGGAAAGATTTGCATTTTTGTATTTGTAAATAATAAAATCAATAACTACTGGACCGATTTCAAAAATTATTTCACCAGTAGAATACTTTTTTTTTTTGAGGCGAGGGAAAATGCTTAACCGATTTACGCACAAACTGGGCCGTTGCTAGGGGAACGACACGCGTCGGTCGGGGGCGATAACACTGCAGCAATAGTATGCTCTTGGCAGTGCTCCGTCCGCGATCGACGTCGCAGAATAGTGTGGAAGACTCCGAGCGTTGCTGCACGAGCGAGCAACCCCAATACCCACTAAAAACCCCCTCCTCCCTGACGACCCTGCGCTTTTGTTTGTGTTGGAAAGGCTGAGATTTAGAACATAGTTACGCCCAGCCGACCATTAGAATACTACATCATCCTTGAGTAACATAGGCTATATTTAATTTAAATAATCGTCTTCTTAATTGTTTTCAAGGCAGGATGACGTGGGACCGCTAGTATGATATAAATGTCACTTTTCAGAGGTGTCCTGTCCGGCTCTTCCGCCCCCCGCTTCTGGGTACGTCCTGGGACGGGCGCCGTTCCGTGCTGGCGACGTGCTGCAGTTCCACTGCAACCCTGAGCACACCCTGCACGGGAGACCTATCCTCGTGTGCCAGGACAGCGGCCGATGGAGCGACAAACCACCCACGTGTGAGTTCAGAATAGGCGACCTTCTTTATAACCACTCAACTAGCCGATGCATACAAATGACCTCTTTGTTTCTTATTGTTAATTTCAGCATCTGTCATTGTCAACATTGCAATTTAATATATAAAGCTGAAGAGTTTGTTTAAACACGCTAATCTCAGGTACTACTGGTCTGATTTGAAAAATTCTTTCAGTGTTGGATAGCCCAATTATCGAGGAAGGCTATAGGCTATATATAATCACGCTAAGACCAATAGGAGCGGAGCAGCATTTAAAAATGTTTCAAAATTGGGGGAGCTTTGAAAACAAATTCCACGCGGACGGCGTCGCGGGCATATTTTGTGAACGTAACATTTATTAAAATGTTGGCAATATTCTTGTACTCGTGCAAGCAAGACGACTTTAATGTGACGCACATTTTCATTCCGCGACTGTACTTTCCACTAAGTACTCACAACGACCATGCTCACGAGCGACTGAGATTTTTTTCCCATTCCAGTTGCTGGCAAGCGTTACCATCATAAATTCAAATGGAATGGATTAAAAAGCGTTTTATGCGTTGTTGATATAAACATTGCAAATAGGGACTTTTAATCTGAAAGACATTACGTTATAATTTGTAAGCCTTAATAATGATTGGTTCACTTGATGTATTAAAAAAATGTTTAAAAATATATTAATTTTTTATCCGTGCAGGAACGGAGAAAGAATACAATTTCCTGCGGTCGGGTGGCCTGTCGTAAGAGGCGACAAAACAATCCACAGCCAAGTGGTAGGGTTTTTACCCGTCTGGATGGCTACCACCCCTGGTCTAGAGTATGCCGCCATAACAACCTAAAGTTGTGTTCCGGCATTAGTGGCCAGGTTCCAGTCTCCCTTAAAAGAGCAGCAGCGCATTTCTAGCCGTTTGTGTTGCAAATATCCATAGGCGATGGTAACCATTTTCCATCAAGTGGGCCGTCTGCCTGTCTGCTGAAATTTAATCTATACTCATTACTGCGAATGAATCTTTCCTAACTATAAGAGTAATTATTCTGTGGACATCGTTAAGTTTTTAAAATTGCTCAAAGTTTCTCAACGTCCACTTCGACCCACCTTTTGAGATTGATCGTGGTCTGCACGGCATGAGCGAAGATTATGACGTCATTAGTGACGTTTTCCTCACGGCCATAACGACTTGTAGTTATGTGGAACGGCTGAATGAGCATTATGAGCGTTGTGAGCGTGTGTAGTGGAACGCGCCCTGGGAGGCTCGCACGCAGCGCCTTGAATATCAACGCTAAAATGGCGCCAATCAAACAAAAGCACAAAAGTATGGTGACAGCTGCTTATGTTTATAATGGTAATAATCAAGATCAGGGTCTTTACACTTATTCGAAATGTGTTGAAGCAAAACTCACTACTGAGCTGTCTGCTCTGCCTGTTCTTCTGTGGTAAATACCAGCGCTCGTAGTAGAGTGTGGGTGGCGCTAGGGTTGCCACCTTTTTTGAATAAAATATAGTATTTTTATTTTTAAGCTATAAAAATATTGTTACGAGTGTGGGACTCGAATTAAAAATGCCGTTGGAATTACTATAGAATTTATTAGAACTATACAAACACGTATAACACAGGTACAAATATAACTGGACGCAACCAGTACAAACGTGACGCACGATTCAAAAACACGCGCAAAGTCCGTCACTATATAGCTTATCGAATGTACACATTGCTTTATAATGCACCGATGCAATATGTCTACCTGGCAAGCGCCGACGCAATTTCCCAGAAAACGTAATCCGCACACCTACTTAATTATGCCTGCGAATGGCCATAAACGAGTACAATACACAATAGGCTGCTTTCTAATTACAAATTTTAAACACAAAGTAAACAAAAGAAGATAGTGATAAAATAGTTTCAATGTTATTAGCTCAAACGCCGCGGCAGGTAGTAAATGTGTTTTGTCTACAGGTATGTAGGTGGCCCAACTTGTAACAATATAGTACTTGTGGGAAAATGATTATATATTTTATTTATTTCATAATTGCATTTTCCATGTGTATTTATTATCGCTTTTTGCTTTAGCCAGCAAAGATCTATTATTTTTAAAATAATCATAATGTATCTGAACAAAAAGCGTGACAATTGAATCAGCGATGAAAATACCGTACATTTATCCGTGCTGGAACGGAGAAAGAATACAATTTCCTGCGGCCGGGCGGCCTGTCGTAAGAGGCGACTTAACAACCCACAGCCAGGTGGTAGGGCATTTGCCCGACTGGATGGCTACCACCCCTGGTCTAAAGTATGTCGCCATAACAACCTTGAGTTGTGTTCCGGCATTAGTGACCAGGTTTCAGTCTCCCTTAAGAGAGCAGCAGCGCATTTGTAGCAACTTTGGTGATGCAAATGTCCATAGGCGATGGTAACCGCTTTACATCAAGTGGGCCGTCTGCCTGTCTGCTGATCTCCTGCAATAAAAAAATAAAAAAACATTTCATACTATATAATTTTTCTATAATATATAGTACATTTGGCTAAAATATAGTACGACATTATTGTACGGTGAAACCGAACACTGCATACAAAACATTTTTACTTTATTAATTTATATTAACAACAAGGAATGCTCCGGTGGTTCGGGCATGTGGAAAGAATGCATGATGAAAGAATAACTAAACAGATATACAATGCAAAAATGGATGGATGCAGAAGTCGTGGAAGGCCACGACACACCTTCCATGATCAAATTGATCGTGTACTAGCAGAAGGTGATGTCAGGAGCCTTAAGAACAGACAAGCTTGCATGACAAGAGTTATGAATGTCAAAGAGGCAAGTGAGGTGTGTAAGAATAAGCCTAAATGGCACTCTGTTGTTCGTGCCTACCCCGCAAGGGAACTGGCGTGAAGTTATGTATGTATGTATGTATGTATTAACAAATAGTCAATACACGAATAGCGGCCACCGCGTGTGCTCCCTCGCTCCTTTATTACTCCTATCTTTGGTCAATTGAATAAACATTTGATAAATTTATCCTTTAAAGCGAATCCCTGCCGCTTACAATTATATATAATAGTTGGCAACCCCAGATGGCGGGTACCTTACGAAGTGCGCTAATGCGCAATTTTGAGTTAACTCAAACCGCTGACGCGTGATCATCTGCGCTTGAGTTGCCCGTATCTATAGACAAGTTATCGTTTTCCAGGTGCTCAAGCGTGTACATACCCCGGAACGACAATCTCTGGACGGATGTCGTCCGTGAAATTCTATTACAAGATTGGGGAAAGCGTAACTTTCACTTGTGAACCTGGTTATAAGTTGAAAGGTGCCCCGATGTTGAGATGCTTAAAGTAAGTACTAGTTTCATTTCTCTGTCTGTAAATTTGATTATAAATATTTCAGTGTAATAATAAGGTGTTAAATTGTTGTAATAAGTTTATTATTTTAATATTAATAAAAGTATAATTAAATACTATAATTAAACTAAGTCTTACATCTATTAATAAAAACTAAAATATCCTATAAATAAACCTAACTTAAAAATATATGTATATACAATAGTAAAAAAACTAAAATTAAAATAAAACCTATATTAAAGCCCGTCCAGCCCCACCAGACCACTGTCGCCGGGCATTGTACCTAGAAGGCTGGCAGCATTACCTCGCTGCATACAAAGGCTAATCCTTTGAGCGAGGTAAGCTCCAGACTTCAGGTCTCCTGTTTTGCCGACTAGGCGTTTTCTAATTTTGATATAATAATAATAATGTGTAATAATTGATGTACAGTAGTAGTACGAAAATGTTCGCCAGTTAACAAATTGATCAATATAACATCGAGCACATGTTACCTTTTCAAACTAAGTCACAGAACAGACAGTTCCACGAACTGTTGTTTAATTTTCTATATTATCTAAGAAGATTGTTTAGACATGTAAAACCTTGATTTTGATATATATGTTAAGCGTAGTGATTATATCCTCTTTGTTTCCCATTGTTAGTCGCAATTTCTGCGTGGATGGGAATGTAACAGTATTTCAGTCTTATACACTTTTAATCACACACTATGTATTACAATTTACAATAATCAATCAAATGGATATTGTGAGGGCAAGCAGCAGGCGCGAGAACCGAGTTTTGAGTCTACCACGAATTTAGTGTATCCGCGTTGAATGTGTGCGACGAACTGTTTTTTTTTTCATTTTGTGGCTTGGCAGCTAGGCCTTTAAGCCAGATTTTTAGATTCAATGTACTTTCTTCATTTTCTTAAACTTATGTGTAGCACAGCTGAACTGTAGCTTATCAGCTAGTGCCATTCAACGGAGTTCTTGTGACAACTCAAAAGGCCACATTTGACTTTACAGTTCACATTTCTCACAAAAACACATAATTACTACTTAAAAACTATCAATATCCTACAACTATTGTTCATTTTAGAGTAATTTTACACATTTTTAAAAAATAAAACTGCACAGCACAACGTCCTTCCAGTTCCCGCCAAAAACTCCCGACGAACTGTCGTTCAGTTTTGATCGTTAGTGTTTTCGCGCCAAGAGAATACGGCGGGAACGTTGAGCGCGCGCTGTCAAATTACGGCGCGCGCTTTTGAAGGCATAGATTAATATCGGTTTCGCGCTTGCGTGCTTGCTTATAATGTTGACACTAACGTCACCACAGGCTATTATACAGACTATACTATTTAATGCAATTATATCAAACGCTCGTGGCTATATATCAATAGATGTGTTTGCAACACCAAGGGTGAAGCCAACGAGTTGCCAGCCTTTAGGATGGGTTAAGGGGAGGGAATAGGGAGGATGAGAAAGAGGTCAGAGACAATAGGGATGGGATAGAAGGAATGGTATATGGAGGTGAGGGAAGTGGTTTATCGTAACTCTCACTAATCACACAATAACGATTCTTATTTTTGAGTTATTCTATTATTTTCATCTAAATTAATAAATGTCGTTTATTGCAGGAACAGAAAATGGTCCAATGCGATTCCTCTTTGCACACCAACAACAAACTTCACAACATCAGAATCGATAGCAATGTACAACAGTCAAGTGGACGCCATGTTGTCAGACTCGAGTTATTTACCAACCGACATTTTAAGGACGCGGGTGACGCCCGCCATCTTGTCGCCGGAGAGTTACAAAATGGCCGTCACGAGGGCGGCGGTCTCGCGTATGTTGAGACGTACTCCCATAGAGAATTACAAAAATAGGATTTCAAAAGTTAACAGGATTTTAAGAAGGGATACTGAGAGATAATTCTTGGACTCGGTTTAATTTATTTTTGTGTGTTTCGGCGCGAATTCTAATATTGTGTAATGTCAGAAATTTGGTTTTGTGAAATGTAAGAATAAAAACGTAAATAGACCTGCTTAGGCCTTTAAAGATTAGCTACAAGAAGCTACGCTATGCTTGTTCTTGTATGAAAAAGTGTCTATTGCCCAGTCATCTGTTGAGCTAATGGCCAAAAAGTTTGGATGAAAGCAGTAGTCCAAAACGCTTTCCCCCACCATTTTAAATAGTGAATTCGGTGTTAAATTCAAAGTGTCGAATCTCTAGACATGGGCAACCCAGTAAAGTTATTTACGTCAACTTAGTACACCAGCGCTTTAACTCAAAATTACGTGACAGCGCTATGCGCCGTTTGAGTGAGTTTTAGTGCAGTGTCTGGCAGCGCAATAGCGCTGGTGGCGAAAATTCTCACCATAGTACCAAAATCGTATAATAGCTGGCTGTCAATTGAGTTTAATTCAAATTAAATAATTAAATTTGCAGAATAATATTTATCTTACATGCCTTGGCTTTGAAATATAAATAGAGTAAAGCAAGCACTGAACCTCCTGAGGCCGCCATTTTTATTTCGAGACATGCAAGTATGGCCGTTAGTCCAATATAAGGGACAAATCAAAAGATTGCGACCTGAAAGTTAATTCAACGATACAAAGTTTAATTTTAATATTAAAATATTGGTTGGACATTGGTTCTTGTTAACAAAAATTGAAAAATAAAATTTGATTATATTTATAGGAAAACAAATTTGTGTGTAACGAAGTACATGAGGTTGTTTTACTATGAAATAGTGTTGAGTAGGACACGATTATAAAATGATTTTGTAATAGTAACATGACATTTTATATTGAACTGGTACATTGTAACATTTGAAATAAGGCGAGGAGTTTTGTACGGTTTGTAACACGGCAGTATATTTTGAAGCGTTGCCTCATTTGTCCCGTTTCTCACAATTTGTAGCTGCGCGGTACAATCGGACTTCTAGTTCGGAAATGTTCGTTAAGAATCGTATGTGATCGGCTTCGGTCACCTCATTTTACTAGCAGGCGTACTATCACATGACATGTTGTCCCTCTTTGTCATGTGAATATTCGTAGAGGCGTTATTGTACTGCAGTAGCATAAAGGTGTGTGCATATTATTAGTCGCGACTGACGGATGTGGTTGAGGGGCGTATCTTACAACGTATCTGCATAAAGAAAGACCTTTGAAATGTGCACGTAATTGTCAGCTGACCGACGCGTCACGTAAAGTGTGGACACCTTAACCCTTTAACTCATTATTAGCACATATATAATAATATAATAATAATCGGCAGACAAACACACACATTGTATATCCCCAAATTAAGCAAGTTACGCTTGTGTTATGGGTAATATACAACGGACTACTCTGGGGCCGATCCCAGACACCCAGACCATAGTAAATAACGGAGAAAATACGTTTCCAAAATTTACTATACCAGGAATCGAACCCGGAGCCTCTGCGTTGCAGTGAGGTAGGCCGGCAAAGGCTTATCCCGCTCAACCACAGAGGCCGTCATATGTGTCCGCGATGAGAGTGCAGATCGCGTTTGTGCACGTTATCAATTAATTGTGTTGTTGTCTCACTCTGTTTATATAGCAGTTGTATGATTTGTATGAAATGGGTATATTTTCTTGGTATATTACGAGATAGTGATAGTGTTAGTCTTGCGGGTTTTTGGTATATCGATAATTGTCTTAAGGGTTAAACCTCGTTCCGTCCTTCCTCTTACGTTTGAGGAGTGAGTAAGCAGCGCGACAAAAATTTCGAAGCCTTAGATTTTCAAATTTTGAGACGTATACAAATGTACTGGCTCATACGTGTCCTACTCAACACTACTATGAAACCTAGACGTTGTATCGAGATGGCGTCGGACGAATGTTCATTTTAAAGGACGCAAATCCTCAGGAGGTTGACGCAGTTAACTGCTAAACAAGACAACTTTCCTGAATTACATGTCTAACTAGGACTTTACCGTTACAAAGGTTAAAATGCGTACTCAGTATAAAGCTTGCTTAATTTAGACATAAAATCGTATGTAAATTCACGTGCCAAAGTACATATTTTATGAACTTTGTTATTGCTCAAAAATTTAGCTATTAAAAATTCATTTTTCAACACACTTGCTCATAAAGTGGCTCTATGGTCACCGCAATTAGGCACAGAATGACACCCATTATCAAACTGTGAGTAAAAAACATTATAACTCACTAGTGAGTTATAGATTTTTTTTTAAATTTTTTTGGTCGAGTTGCTTTGTTCTTAAAAAAGTTTTTATTCAAAAAAAAAAAGATCGTGTTCTATAGAACAAATAAATTAATGTTCCTATTGCTTGCTCATTTCATGCAACTTCTTATTTAAATAGATAATTTTAACTCGTACGTGTTTAATAAATAAAACTTTCACTCATATATAACTTTTTTTTATCTACTAAATAAAATGAGTTTTTGTTGTTATTTTATTCACAAGTGTGTTGAAAAACGTCGTATGATACACGTGTGTATTGATGATTACCGTCCTCGGCTCTCTTAAGACCCTCGCCTACGGCTCGAGTCTCAATGGCGCCTCGGCGGTAATCACCAATGTTACACACTAGTACCATAATGTACTATTATTCTTTCCACAGCAGATTTCTTCAAGTTTTAATTTGAAAAATATATATGTAAGTACTTAATTTAATGAATAAAATCTTTTTCTTATTTCCTACATTGTAAGATATGGATTTGAAACCAAACTAAGAAAGACTTTATAAAATTATTATTAGATATTTTAGAATAATTAAATGGTAAGTTATAGTATATTTATTTATTATATAGTTTTTAAAGACTGTTTTAGTGTTAAGTTTGATGTTTTCATTTAATTACTTAGTTTAATTAGTTTAAAATCGTGCAATCTTTTTACTTAGGATATGTGTTTCACAAAGAGCGGCTACGGTTGATCCCAGTATAGTTTTGACCCAACAGTGATGTCAGGTGTTATTTCGTTGCTGTCGTATATCCTTGTAGAATAAATAATAGCTGAATAAGGTCCGAGTCAGTGGCGTAGCTTGCCTTAGACGGGCCTTGTATAAAAATATGTTGGGGGGCCCAAAGGAAGGGTATTTTTTTTATAAAAGAAACAAAAAATGCTCGAATTGAATTGTAATAAAGTGTAAACTCTATATAACGACACTGAAGGGATTGTGCATATTATGACGTTATAGAGAGCTGTCGTTAACTGGAGAGAAGTCTGTTATTTTTGTCTGACGTCTTTTCCTGCATCAGTAATTTTGTTGTATTTTTTTACTTATTTTATTCATATCTTGCGATATTGAGCTATCCTGGTGATGAAGGAGGTACTTACAAATTTCGGCATGCATGATGCCTAGAGTCGAGTTTATTACGGGCTAGGGTTATAAAGCGATAAAAGAGCGTACACAGCTGCGCAGCTTTTACTAATTTTGACAACTTAAAAGGTACTTTTCATTACTAAATTGTTGTCGTTATTGAGAGTGGGTGTAATGCTATATAGAGTGTATCACTGTATGGAAGACAAGCTCAACCAACCAAAGCCAAGTGATTTCGACGCTTAAGGTTTGTCGTTAAATAGAGTGACGTTATATGGAGTTTACATTGTAATTATATATTAATTTATAATGTAAAACTGTATAATACAGAAATACTCAATTTCTGAAATAAGTTAATTATTATATTAAGTAATTTAGACTTTGTAATGTAACGTCGCGAAATTTAGGACACGTCCTACTCACTTATTCGATCCCCCCCCCCCCCTTATTTGTTATGCCTCCTTATTTGTTTAAGTCCATGGTCTGTCAGAGATGTTGAATGCGTCGAGCATCAATCCACTTTGGATGCGTTTTTTTTTAAGGCTGGGGAAATGCTCTTTACCCACTATACTGGGTCCTTTGCAAGGGTTTACACCATAGTTGATCATGGAGGCTTTACCCTTTAATAAGGGGCAATCCAAACAGTAATCAAGCCAGCTTGTGTGGAGACTCAGAGAAGTTGCACGGGCAACACCCACTACCCACTAAAACCACCCTCCTCCCATGTGTCCCGCGCTTTTTATGTAGGAAAGGCTGAGACTTAGAACGTAGTTAAGCCCAGTCCGATCACTTTGGACGCGTTTGTGTGAACTATGGTTAACATTAATCTAGCTACTGACTTTGGCTTCTTATTCATTTTCGCCGGAATGTATACTTACATTCTCACTCTCCTTTATAACATATTATTTACTCCTAATAGTTCCCAGTACCTTAAGGTTTTAAATTCCTTCGTCTATCCACTGCCCACAATTTGCGCCATGATACGTATCGAAAACTTAGGACGCCTGCACATACTTCTTCCTATTATGATAATTCTTTTACAATGCAGGCTGTCAAACTTTGGAATATGTTGCCTCTTACTGTCAGAGAGGCCAAATCCTTACCAACATATAGGTTATGTTCCATTAGGGGCTCACAACGACCACGTTCACGACCGCGATTTTTCCCGTTCCACTTGCTTGCGGACGTTATAATCATAAACGCTAGTGGAACGGGTTATGGAACGTTGATGTCATTAATGTCATACGCATTACGCAAATGTCATTGGTTGATATGAAAATCGCGCCTTTTTCAATGTGTTGACAAGAGAGGATTAATGCTCTGTGGTCAACGCCCACTTCGACTCACCTTTTGACATGGGTCGTTGTGGGCGTCGGGTGATCGAAAATGATGACGTCATTAGTGACGTTTTCGCCACGACCACAACGATCGCGGTCGCCTTGTGGAACGGCTAACTGAGCATTTTGGGCGTTGTGAGTAACTAATGGAACGCCCTAATAGAAATTTACTCTAATTGAAATGCTTTGTCAAAAAAATTACGTTCAACCGTATAAATAGTACTTACATAGGTATAAATACTTGTAGATAGATCGTGATAGTGAAGCGAAGGTTCATCTATTTAAGTCTTGATTGTAAATTATTGTATAGTTCTTGAATTTAAGTGGATCTTTATTTGTGGTAAACACGTATCTGTGTGTGCGTCAGACAAGGTATCGTTGAACGCTATCCTTCCGTCTAGTGGTGGCACATTTCACTAATCACTTGTTACATAACGCGTGATAAAATAATGGTGGCCATACACCAAGCTGCCTATATTCCAATCGGCATGATCGTGGCGTTGTTCTTAAATGACTGTTATAACTGCTCCTTCCTAATAGACAGCATGAATAAATAGAAGAGAAGAGTAGGAAAAAAGTTGCTTTCTGTTTTATAACTTTAAAGAAAGCGATAAACAACAACAACAACAACAATACACTTTATTGTACACCAACATTACATAGAAAAAGTACACAATAAACTTACATACTAAAAGGTAATACAATGGGCGGCCTTATTGCTAAAAGCAATCTCTTCCAGGCAACTTTTGGATGGACAAGAACTAATTGCATAGATAGCGTTGGCGTGCATTTGAAATAGATAATAATAAAATAATTATAATACATATATTATAGTTAGAAAAATATATACGTACATAGACATACAAAACAAACAATAAACACGTTATGTTTTTAATTTTTTTTTAAGCAGACAAACACACACATTGTATATCCCCAAATTAAGCAAGTTACGCTTGTGTTACGGGTAATAATATATAACGGACTACTCTGGGGCCGATCCCAGACACCCAGACCATAGTAAATAACGGAGAAAATACGTTTCCGAAATTTACTATACCAGGACTCGAACCCGGAGCCTCTGCGTTGCAGTGAGGTAGGCTGGCAAAGGCTTAGCCCGCTCAACCACAGAGGCCGTCGAGTTATACAAGTTAAATAGTGATAAACTTCTTGGAGTTTTCTCCTTAAGAATCGATATTTATATAAGGTCCCCGATATGGAAATTTTATGATGGGCGAAACAAGCGTAACTCGCAAGCGTTACTTTTTTTCTTTGAAACCACTTCTAGTAGGGGAGGCCAAGCGGGGATTTAGGGATTTACTTGAGCGTGGCAGAATAACATAAGGGGGAGAAATCTTGCACCCTATTATGTACTCCCACCATATATGAACACTTCATATAGGGTGGGGGTATTTTTTATTTTTCAATTATTTTTTTCAAATTGTCAGATTTAGAAAATTCCTCCACATAATTGTCAGATTATGGGTCAGCACGACAAGGACATCAAGCTGAACTGTCTGTATATTAATATGACGCGCTCGAGTATTTCAATGTTAGGTTTTTTTTTGCATTTTCAAAAATCGACCATGACTTTTGGTCGCGTCAAAGTCGTCGTTCTTTTGAATAGGAGTTCTAGTTCCTTTAGGGTTTACTTAACATCCCTTTAGAATATCTGACGCGCTTGAATATTTCTGTGCGACTCTTTTTTTTAAATCTGTACACGCTCCTCCACCAGTGAAAGGGCATACATCATATAACATTTTTTTCTTTTTAGCATCTAATCTTGACAATCGAAAAGGTCCCCGCGATGCTCGAGTAACTCCACATTTAGCATCTTGGGCTCCCGTACTATTCTATTAGAGCGAGGAAAACAAAGAAAATTCAAATCGGTTATCGTGCAGTTTTTGTTAATTAAAGTAATATAAGTGTAGCCGCAGACGTCCAATCACCACGGCGACCGTTCGCAAATAATCGGCAAGCGCGCTGCTTCTAGTCGGGGCCCCCGTGTTTCCCTCCGCGCATACCTCGCCTCACCTCACCGCGACACGTGTAATCGTTCAAATGCGCTTATTATTATCAAATGTTATATTTTGGTTAGCAGCTAAATGTGTGATGTAATATAAAATATTAATCGGTATTTTTATCCAATAAACATGCATTCCTGAACTGCAATTCAAACACAACAGTATTTATTTTCCACCTGAAGACCTCCAAATAAGTATTAATCCATATGTCATTTTATGGCGTCAGGCAGGGCTGCGTGCTGTCGGCTTTGCTGTTCATCCTATACCTGGACGATTGTCTCCAGAGAATAAGATTGATGGATGTTGGGGTGCGAATGAGTGATCTAGTTGTAAGCACCTTGCTTTATGCGGATGATGCCGTGCTTTTAGCCGAATCGCCATCAGAACTGCAAACACTAGTCACAATGATGAAAGATGACTGTCAGGCGAGAGGCTTACATTTGAATGCGAAGAAAACAAAGGTTATGGTGTTTGAAAGAGAAGAAACCAGAACGAATGCAAGGATAATGGTCGATGATGTTATGCTGGAGCAAGTGAATGAGTTTGTATATCTTGGATGTGCTTTTAGCAGGGATGGAAGGTACACCGCTGATATAGAAAGAAGAGTAAATTTGGGGAATAGTTTGAATGGAGCGTTAGGTAAACTTCTAGGTGCTAAGAACCTCAGCCAGAAGGCCCAGCTCGCCATACACAACGCGGTGCTGGTACCTACGCTCACGTATGGAAGCGAGAGTTGGGTATGGAAGAGAGAGCATGAAAGTAGAGTAAACGCGGTTGAGATGCGAGCACTGCGCAAAATCTGCGGAGTGACGCTCGCGGACCGCGTTCGTAATACCGAAGTAAGAAAGAGAGTTGGTCTGAAAGAGAGTGTCGGGGTGAAGGTAAGGAAAGGAATGCTCCGGTGGTTCGGGCATGTAGAAAGAATGCATGATGAAAGAATGACTAAACAGATATACAATGCAAAAGTGGATGGATGCAGAAGTCGTGGAAGGCCACGACACACCTTCCATGATCAAATTGATCGTGTACTAGCGGAGGGTGATGTCAGGAGCCTTAAGAACAGACGAGTGTGCATGACAAGAGTTATGAATGTCAAAGAAGCAAGTGAGGTGTGTAAGAATGGGCCTAAATGGCGCTCTGTTGTTCGTGCCTACCCCGCAAGGGAACTGGCGTGAAGTTATGTATGTATGTATGTATGTCATTTTAATATTCACTTCTCCAATACTAGCTTACTTACCAAGATGAGTTTTGCTTTATAATTCCGTCACGCGGACTGATATTAGTTAAATGATTGCAATATTTAATTAATATGTTTTTACGGTTTAAGGATGGTCTCGTCGCTTTGGAAAAACTGGCAGAATGGATCACGCAATAAATACATTTATTTTTTTTATAATGGATAGGTTCACATTTGACTGACATTGCGCCTGATGTCAGGCGGAAATGCAGTCTAAGCTGAAGCACGCTTAGCTAGAAGATACCTGTTTACGCGAGTCTTGAAGACACCTAGATTGTATTCTTCAGGAAAAACAGACGACGGCAAAGAGTTGCACTCTTCAGCGGTGCTTCAGTGGAAGCATAGCGTTTCGTCCGCTTTGTTGGTATTTCCACCATATATCGGTGGCGTGAGTGCGTACGTCTGCTTGTCCGGTGGTGACCCTCTATTGACAGAGGATCGGACTCACTGAATTGTTCTTTTGATGACGATGACACGTCAGTTTGGTTTTAGTTTATTAATAATTTGCACAGCACTTTATTAAGGATAGCAAGAGGGCGGCGCATGCGAGCGTAATCATTCCGCCGTAATAAATCGACGACTGTGCCGTCCGCTAGGTGGCATATGGTGGGGATAAGGGTTACTTGGCAGATAAAAGGCACTCGTATTATTTCGTGGTTCAATTCCTTAGTGTATGGCCAATATGTGTATTTTCTACTGGTAAAACAGTTATCTGTCTGTCTGCATGTTTTTCTTGTAATCGCTTTTATTTAGACGCTGTGGTCGGCTGATCGGAGTTAACTCCAGTCGTACATGGGAGCTGACAAACACAAGGTTTTTTTAATAGCCGTATTACTAATACGAGATTATTATAAAAACACCCGGAGTAGTGCAGTGTATTATGTGTCCGAGAAGCATTGTTCTCGTTGACATCGTCGTTAGTAGTTGCGGGTTTAGTGGGCAAAATGCGAGCACAAAACACAATGGTTACGGTTTATACTCTTTTAATTTAGATTTAAACAATATTTTGTCACAGTTAAGACCGAGCAGCGGGTTCAGGGCACCGATCTTACTTTAATCTTTCTTTTTAAATTCTCATTTTTTTTTGGATTTTATGGTTTGGCAGTTAGGCCTTTAAGCCAGATCTTAGATTCAATGTAGTTACTTCATTTTCTTAAACCTATGTGCAGCACAGCTGAACTGTAGGTTATCAGCTAGTGTCATTCAATGGAGTTCTTGTGACAACTCAAAAGGCCACATTCGACTTTACAGTTCACATTTCAAAACACATAATTACTACTCAAAAACTATCAATATCCTACAACTATTGTTCATTTTCGAGTAATTTTACACATTTTTAGAAAATAGAACTGCACAGCACAACATCTCCTTTCAGTTCCCGCCAAAAACTCCTTAAATTCTCAACGATCCAACTCGATCCGTTGCTATCGCTCAAAAATGCGTTGCAAAACTCGTCCGCCTCCCTTAAATACAGGTGGCGCCTCGACTCCGCTCGAGGCACGTGCTCTGATTTGTCGTTGGTTAAATTACAATATTCATAACTTTTATTAGGTTAGGAAGATTTTTAAGTTATAGAAAGATTTAACAAATCAAATTAAATTAAATTAAGGATTTTAAAAATAATTAAAATGTAAACCTCCGACATATGTATGTAAAAAATCACAACTTCTAAAATACAAGGGCGTGATACATCACCCGTGATATAACAGTGACAAAATAAATTAACTTCGTGACGTGATTGTTATGGAGTAACTGGAATTTCCACCAATAACTCTGTCAGACACGCAGACGCCACGAGTAAAGATTCCGCTTTCGTGGATTGTAAGAACTGTATTTTTTTGTAAATTTTATGTGTATTTCCATAGAGTAAATCAGTTTGTTTTTTAGTTTTTACTAGGCAATTGTTGAGTTTTTTTTTTCATAATGTTATGATGTTACCAAATATTTTTAGAATGTAATTTTGTATATAATTATTGTAGTAGCTATTATTTTGTTGATATCTTTCTTAATAATTAAAAAAACAATAAAATTGTTTTTATTTTTTATTCCTTTTGGGTGCTTGTAGATAACTTTTGTTCAGTTTTTAATTCTTTTAAATAATTTCGATATATTTCGATTAAGGGATTGGTTTTATTTGAATATATATCTGATAGAAAGTGGTGATAAGAGCTTATTCAGCTCAGAACATTTAAGATCTAGACTCATCATTCAATTAATGAAATAAATCTATATACTATACATCCTTGTAACTTACGTAGTTTTAAGATTTAAGTTTATACATTTAATATTCGCTAGAACTCTTAATACTACGCACAAATATTTGGAAATCATAAATCTTAAGTAATATTATTTTATTTAAGCGCTGTCTACTTGTTTTTCGATTTGGCTTTGCACGAATTGTGTATCTAACCAATGACAGGCATCCTTTTGTTCTCAATTTTTAGAATATTCAGACAAGTCTTTGACTGACCCCTGACGAGTTTTTGCGGTAGCTCGTAAAGGCATGTTTTCTAAATAGTTGAGATTATTAACTGGAATTTATGGGTCAAATTTATAATATATATTTGCTTAAATATTTTGAAAATTGAACACTCTTGCTTTCTTGGTTCAGGCTAAATACATAAGCCGTGCGAAGTCACGTTAAAGAAAAACGTATTTGTGCGACGGAGCCAATAGTTGAAGCGGGTTTTATAATCCACTTTTTTACCTTACCATTTATTACAAAACGGACATTATTTGTATTCAATTGCTTTGAAACTGTTACCAGCTATAGGAAAATTATTCTGAAACGCCATTTGTCATCGGCTTTCGTCGAATCAATTTGAAAAATTCGATGAAAACGAAGGACGAAAGGCCCCAAGATTTGCGCTTAAGTAAAATAAATGTTACAAATTATGCATATCAAAATTAATATAACGCGTAACCTTATATTAATGTTTCAAAATATTTATAAACAGTATTTTAAAAATTATAAAATATATGTAAAATACAATTCTGTCCCAAGAAACATAGTAAATGAAAATAAATATTGAGATTTATTGTATTGTTTTATTTTATTACTAGAGTTTACCTCGCGGCTCCGCCACGCGTCAAATTCTAGTGCGTACCTCTTGTTTTAAAAGCAGGCGTTAATACAGGATATATTGTATTGTACTTTTATATTGGTGCTATTTGCCCTCGGATGGTTTACTTCATTTTATATCGCAAACTATCCCATCTACCGGGATGAATAGTATCTATGTCCATTTGCGGTATTCAGACAGACAAATCGAGTGAAAGTCGCATTTTTTAAAGATTATGAATTTTTATATCTATAAACTTGATAAATGATTGGTCCCCCATACAAACTTAAATACCCTATTTCAACCCGTTGTAGTTTTATTTATATAACTAAATATTGTGTAAACTACACGAACGACCAAAACTACCAAACGTACTAAAATTACCGAAAGTACAAAACTACCAACCAAAACTACCAAATCCACCAACCAAAACTACCACAACTACCTAAACTACCACAATTACCAAATCTACCAATCAAAACTACCACAACTACCAAAACTACCACAAGTAACAAAACTACCAAAACTATCAAAACTACCAAAACTATCACAACTATCAAAACTACCACAACTACCAAAACAACCGAATAGATCCAAATCGACCAACTAAATATACCAAATCTACAAACCAAAACTACCACAACTATTAAAACTACCACAACTACCAAAATAACCGAATCTACCAAAACTACCATAACTATCAAATCTATAAACCAAAACTACCACAAGTACCAAATGTACAAAACAAAACTACCACAACTACCAATACTACCACTACTACCAAAACTACCACAACTACCGAAACTACCAAAACAACTGAAACTACCGAAACAACTAAACCAAACAAAACTACCAAAACTGCCTAAACGACCAAATTGACCAAAATAAACAAAATGACGAAAATGGCAAACCACAAATAAAAAACCTATCCTAGTTTCCGGGATAAACTTTACATAAATCTATCCCAAAATCTATCCCAGCATCCGGGATGAAAAGTATCCCTTGGCCACCTTCGGTATTCAAATTACATATGTACCGAGTATCAGCCAAATCGGTCCAATAGTCTTTCCATAAAAGGATAACAAACAGAGAGACAAATATACTTTTATCCCGGAAACTATCCCATTTTCGGGGATAAAAAGTATCCTATGTTCATTCTCGGCATCGAAAATATATATATACTGAGTTTCAGCCAAATCGGTCCAGTAGTTTTTACGTGAAAACGGAACAGACAGACGGACAGACAGAGTTACTTTCGCATTTATAATATTAATAGGTATGATGCACCTGCAACATCTGAGACTATGTTAGTCATTAGTCTTATGGCCGGTTCCTATGTCTTACTGATCGTTCATTTGCCTTAGTTCCATGCAAGAAATGTCAAAATTCAACCGATGGTAAATCAAGTGGATGAATAGTAAGATATAAGAACCAGCTATGAGAGAAGATAATTTTGGGCTGCACTTGGGGCCAGAGGCTAAATCATTATTATGAGGGCTAAATAGACAGAAAAAAGTCTAGATCTAGCCCCGAAAGGGCACAGAGGGACTCAGTATGGTACGAAATGTATTCCCCTGCGCATCAAAAAAAAAAGCCACGAAAGGGCTAAATTGGCAACACTGCGGCGGCGGCGCGCCGGCCGAACGCGGCGCACGTGTCTAATGTCACTTAAGGCGGTAAAAAATAACGCCATTATTGATTAGCTACATTATTGTAGGTATATAATGACTAATCTGACAATGTTTAACATATCAACAATGTTGCATCTCAAATAACGCGTTAAACTCTTGGCTACATCTGCGTGACATAGTCACTGTCATTGAACCCAGCTCACCATGACTTACTTTTGAACTTATACCCAATTTAAATTCATAGAAAAAATTCTAGAACATTCGATTTCAATGTCCATAATCGATTTATTTGAGTGTGATTTATAAATCCCATCCAAATTTTAGTTAAAACGTTATAAATAGTACGCTTTACATTGTGTTCTTTATTTCAATGTAAAAATTGTGTTATTAAGAAAACAAGTAATGTATAACTTTGAAATCAGTGGCGTGGGTCCAATTTGGAATTCGAACGATTGAAAAATGACTGGTAAAGGTGTGGTGAGAGTGCTAGCGTCGCCGTAAACGTATAACAAGTTAATGATTATGGTGTAATTGAAACAGCATTGCGAAGTCAAAGTAATTTATTTGTTTGAAACATCGTCATTTTTGCAGATTTTATGCTAAGTAGTACAGACTACAGTTACATATTTTATTTTGACAGGCATACAAAAATTTTGCTAGTTTTAGTTACAAGTGATCGCAATATACTATTTTAATTCAAATAAATGTAACAAAAGGGTAATAAATAATAAAACTACGTTTTAACGGTTTTAAGCGCGGTTATTTTATTTGATTTTGGTTTTTCCGACGTTTCGGCCACTTTTCAGTGGCCGTGATCACGGAAGACAAAAGGGTAAATTTTTTTAATAAAAATGTCTCGTTGATATCTAAGGTTGATAATGTTACTATTAGTGCCTTTAATTAAATGCGACTTTCTTATGGCGTAAAAACTAACGCCGTTAATGATTAGCTACATTAGTGTATATTACATAAGTTATATATCAATGTTCAACGTCATTAATAATGTCGCATTTCAAGTAAGGCATTGAACACTTGATCTGCGACTTGGCGGAGGCTTTTTCTTAAAGATTATTTTAAAACTTAAATATTCATAACCATTTAATATTGGCTAGATACACAAATGGTGTAGAGCCATTTTCAAAAAGAAAAAAGCTAATATTAAGTGTATGAGAATTTAATTAGTACATACATACATACATACATAACTTCACGCCAGCTCCCTTGCGGGGTAGGCACGAACAACAGAGTGCCATTTAGGCTTATTCTTACACACCTCACTTGCCTCTTTGACATTCATAACTCTTGTCATGCACACTCGTCTGTTCTTAAGGCTCCTGACATCACCTTCTGCTAGTACACGATCAATTTGATCATGGAAGGTGTGTCGTGGCCTTCCACGACTTCTGCATCCATCCACTTTTGCATTGTATATCTGTTTAGTCATTCTTTCATCATGCATTCTTTCCACATGCCCGAACCACCGGAGCATTCCTTTCCTTACCTTCACCCCGACACTCTCTTTCAGACCAACTCTCTTTCTTACTTCGGTATTACGAACGCGGTCCGCGAGCGTCACTCCGCAGATTTTGCGCAGTGCTCGCATCTCGACCGCGTTTACTCTACTTTCATGCTCTCTCTTCCATACCCAACTCTCGCATCCATACGTGAGCGTAGGTACCAGCACCGCGTTGTGTACGGCGAGCTGGGCCTTCTGGCTGAGGTTCTTAGCGCCTAGAAGTTTACCTAACGCTCCATTCACACTATTCCCCAAATTCACTCTTCTTTCTATATCAGCGGTGTACCTTCCATCCCTGCTAAAAGCACATCCAAGATATACAAACTCATTCACTTGCTCTAGCATAACATCATCGACCATTATCCTTGCAATTTAATTAGTGACAGAAGAAAATGTGATACAAACAATTATCATATCATATCAGCTACGCAATTTGAAAACCTAGCAAGTGTACTGTAAGAAATTTTACATCACAGCATAAAAATTGTCAAAAGCTTTAGATATGCCGTTTCAATACCATTTATTAAGCTTATTTGCTGTAAATGTTCCACTACACCATATTTTTATACAATCTTTATAATTATGTTTTAGTAAGCACAATATACCAGTAAATGCCTAACAAAACGATAAATGCACAAACATTCGTTGAAATGATATGATGATATAATGTTATTGCGCAAAATAACTTTATTTCGTTGTATAAATTTAATCATTACAACCTTACAAAAATGTTTATGCATGCCCGCTCACACTGAGGCTTTACAACTGAATTCAATTTTTGTATTTAACACATTTCCCGCCAGTTGAGCGCCCGCCGCGCCATGAGTAAGTTGTAAGTAAGTGCTTTCGCGTCAAAAAGCGTGTTACTTTCCGTACTCAAACGATGTTGAAATTTGAATTATACGACGTATATTACAAAAATATCTCTTTGTAAAGTGTTGTTAATCTTTGAAAGATGTTTGTACATTCAATAAGTGCGATTTGAGAGTGTTTCTAATGTGTAATTGCGCGATAATTAACCGATAACTTAAAGTAAGTTCTTTGATGTTATTGTTTTTGAAGTCATTTGAAAAACTGTTTGCGTCACTAACTTGTATAATAATACCTTCAGACTTCAAATAATAATGACCTTTTCTGGTTTTATTGTTTTAAGTGAGCACAGGTAAATAAGAATCTTCAAAGCAAAAAGTAAATACAAACCTGAAAAGATAAGTTTTGTTCGTGATTTCTAATACTTCGTTTGTAAACTTTTGACCTGTTTGCCATTGGAACTCTGACATTATTCAGGATAGTTTTTAAAGTTTTTATCCTGTTGATCTTTCGCCAGGCGGTAGCGTATTTGCGCATTTGGATGGCTTCCACTCCTACTCTAGAGTACTATGCCGATGTAAAAACCTAGATTTGTCTCCGGTATTAATGGCCAGGTTTTGAGGCTGATTGTGTTGCAAATGTCCATAGGCAACGTTAATTAACCACTTTCCATGAAGTGCCGTCAACTTGTCTGCTATACTACTGCATTAAAAAATCTAATAAAACAGTTTTAAGCGCGGCATTTTATTTGTTTTTTATCCCGACGTTTCGGTCATTTCAATAGCCGTGATCACTCACGGACGACAAAGATTTGAAATACCAATTAGTAATGTTAAAGTCATTGTTTAGCCTACCCCCAACTTGTTCATTTTGTTTTTTATTTACAAACTTTCTTCTACATACCTAGTCTACAATGTGAACGTTTTTTATGAAGAGATTAATAAAAGTAAATGAAGCGAAAAGTATTTTTCGGAATCGCAACAAATGGAGATGCAGCGTCTCTGCCTACTCCATTTGGTCTAAAAAACAAGCGTCACAATATTTATATAAAAAAGGAATTAATGAAATTCGTCTGGTAGCGTTTCATTTGATCAAAAAAATGATATACACCGAGTGCAGTATGAACTCAGTGTAGGTATAATACAGTGCAAAAATAATAACCACTTAAAATGCACGAGCGTCAGTCGTTAGATTGTAAGTTACAATAAACATATTTATAAATTAACTGTGTCCGCGACGTCGTCCGCGTGGAATTTGCTTTCAAAACCCTCCGATTTTGAAACATTCTTCATTGGTGCTCCGCTCCTATTCATCTTAGCGCGATGATATATAGCCTATAGCCTTCCTCGATAAATGAGCTATCCAACACTGAAAGAATTTTTCCAATCAGACCAGTAGTTCCTGAGATTAACGCGTTCAATCAAAGTATATTTGGCTACAACACTAATATTTACACTATAAATATCGCGATATAATTTGAATGACATATCCGAATTGAATAATTCAAGAAGTTCTAGAAAGGTATTGAATTCGTCTTGAATATGGAGTAATTTATTTTGATAGGGATTAATACCAAGGTACAAAATAAAAAGGTTTTGAAGCGGCGGCATTTGAATTATTTAAAAAAATATAAGAAAACACTTATTGTGAGATAACTACAATAGTTAGACATATGGTTACGCTATATTTTTTGTAGACAATTATATGTTCTACAAAGTGGTAGTACATTGTTTTGTTCTATAATCAATAGCTTTCGCATCGCACGCCGACTAAGGTTTTTTTCGCGTCATTTTTTTACACCTTGGGTTACATTATTGGACTTTTAGTAAGGATTCCTAATTTTTTGAAAATATAATATAGCCTATAGCCTTCCTCGATAAATGTACTATTCAACACTGAAAGAATGTTTCAAATCGGACCAGCGGTTCCTGAGATTAGCGCGTTTAAACAAACAAACTCTTAAACTTTATAATATTATAGTATAGATAAAAAACCCACGTGTCGGGATTACATTTGGCACGTGTTCGCTAATTACTCACATCCGACGTGTGCAGAGATATTTTAAAAGTATTTATTTTTACGTCATAATATAGATAAATGAATATAAAATATTTATTAAACTTAGAGATTATAAACTACTACCATAAAGTAACTTTGATATATTGTTTTCTACCTTTTATCCATGCAGGAACGGAGAAAAAATACAATTTCCTGCGGCCTGGCGGCCTATCGTAAGAGGCGACTGAACAACCCACAGCCAGGTGGTAGGGTATTTGCTCGACTGGATGGCGACCACCCCTGGTCTAGAGTATGCCGCCATAATAACCTTGTGTTGTGTTCCGGCATTAATGACCAGGTTCCAGTCTATTTTAAGAGAGCAGCAGCGGATTTGTAGCACCTTTGGTGTTGCAAATGTCCATAGGCGATGGTAACCGCTTTCCATCAAGTGGGCCGTCTGCCTGTCTGCTGAACTCCTGCAATAAAAAAACCTATAATCGTTTAAGTCTATAAGTAGACTACTGAGCCTAGGTCACCGTCTTTTATGGGTAAGGTGCCTTGCTGATCAGCATTGCCATACTGATCCGTTGTAGGACTAGGAGGTAGGCACCAGTCCTCTGATCACTTGAAGAATTGATAACTTGTTTTAATAGCACCTTGTAGAAACTCATAGCCTCTGGAACCTACGGTTCAAGCATCTCAATAACAAACGGCACAAATAAATAACTCTTACTGGGGGAATTAGGAATATTGATTATTTACTATTGACTAGGTGTCTGCGATCGGCCCCAGAGTGGTCGGGTTTATATCACCTACAATACAAGCGTGACTTGCTTAGCTTCGGGTTACATACTTTTTTTTGTGGACTGCGCCCCTTTCATAATTTAAGAAAGAGGATGTTCTTATCTTCTTTAGTGTTTCTTTCTTTTATATTATACTAACGGCCTCGGCAGACGTTGTCCAACTCTGAAAAAATAAAATCTAGGACCCGATCCCAGCGCCACGTACCGGTTCCCATTGCGAATCTAAACCATCCGAGAACCAACTCAAACACACAAAAACAAAATCAGCAAAATCGCTCCAGGTGATTGGGAGGATTCGAGAACCCGATCTCAGCGCCACCTACCGGTTCCAAGGGGATAAAAAGTATCCTATGTCCGACTCCTAGTTCTAAGCTACCTATTTTTAGCCAAATCGGTATGAATAGTGTAACTAACACGACTTTCTTTTATATATATATACATACATACATATGTATGTATATATATTTAGGCTTATTCTTACACACCTCACTTGCCTCTTTGACATTCATAACTCTTGTCATGCAAGCTCGTCTGTTCTTAAGGCTCCTGACATATATATATGTATATATATATATATATATATATATATATATATATATATATATATATATATATATATATATATGTGTATATATATATATATATATTTACATACATACATACATACATACATAACTTCACGCCAGTTCCCTTGCGGGGTAGGCACGAACAACAGAGTGCCATTTAGGCTTATTCTTACATACCTCACTTGCTTCTTTGACATTCATAACTCTTGTCATGCACACTCGTCTGTTCTTAAGGCTCCTGACATCACCTTCTGCTAGTACACGATCAATTTGATCATGGAAGGTGTGTCGTGGCCTTCCACGACTTCTGCATCCATCCACTATATATATATATATATATATATATATATATATATATATATATATATACATACATATATATATATATATATATATATATATATATATATATAAATGGGCGTACAAACAAAAGTGCAGTTTTACACAAGGGACAAAATTGTGAATAAAACAAAACTAGTCGATTGTATAAGGCTGAAATTTGGAATACCCTTCTTTTTAGGTTCAATTTGCATACTGGTAAGACTTTCTAAATTGTAATATGCATAGTTTTTAGTAAACAATAAAAAAAAAAAAAGGCATTTTCGCGTATACCTACGCCTTTATGTTATGAAGCCCCCGATATTATACACTCTAATATGTTTTTCTTAATATCTATGGTGTTACATACTCGTATGTGTGTTTGTCAACCATGTATTAAAAAAAAAATGTTTATATGAAAAACATAACATCGCTTTGTCGTAAGAGCCAGGTGGTAGGGCATTTGCCCGACTGGATGGCTACCACCCCTGGTTTAAAGTATGTCGCCATAACAACCTTGAGTTGTGTTCCGTACATCAGTGACCAGGTTCCAGTCTCCCTTAAGAGAGCAGCAGCGCATTTGTAGCACCTTTGGTGTTGCAAATGTTCATAGGCGATGGTAACCGCTTTCCATCAAGTGGGCCGTCTGCCTGTCTGCTGAACTACTGCAATAAAAAAAAAATAAAAAAAACTCTTTTGTTTGGTGCCAGTCAAAATTCAGTTTGGATTTTCGATTTTGGGTTGAATTTGATACTTGCAATTAATAATAATTACACATCTGATACGGCTGTATGGTCTATGATTTTTGCCGGTTTTTTCATGTGTGAAGTACGAAAATACTTCTGCTATTTACGTCTTAATTAACGTTTAGCATATAATAGACATAAATAAAGATACAAAGATGAAATCTAAGGGTCAACACACACTGGCGCAGAGTCGAAGCGGACCGAAGCAAAATTTTAAAAATTGACTAGTAGCATATTGATATTTTTCTCCACAATGTCTAGGTACACATTTATGTCTAGATTAAAAGAGATAATGACGCGTGCGATCCTACGTTCTTTATTTTGATGCTTTAACCACTAAGCTACCATACGTTCACGAAGGCGCGTGTATTTGAGCAAAGGATTCATCACTCCCGCTGACGAAGTGGATGTGTTCTGATTCCCGAGGCACATTCAGGCACTTTTGTGCGCTGGATCGGACTGGGCGTAACTACGTTCTAAGTCTCAGCCTTTCCTACATAAAAAGCGCGGGGCATATGGGAGGAGGGTGGTTTTAGTGGGTAGTGGTTGTTGCCCGTGCAACTTCACGGAGTCTCCACACAAGTTGGTTGATTACTGTTTGGATTGCCCTTTATTAAAGGGTAAAGCCTCCATGATCAACTATGATCTAATCCCTTGCAAAGGACCCGGTATTGTGCGTAAATATCATTTACCCGCCTTAAAAAAAAACGCGTGTATTTTGTCTCGATAATAATGTGTGCCTGACTTTGTTGAGATAGGGCTCAATATGCTGTGTAAATTTTCAGATTAACGCTCCGATGCGCTTCAGCTCTACGTCAATGTGCCGTGACGCTTAACCTTAATGTTAAGAGTATGGTGTCTATAATCCCTTAAAACTAAAAATAGAATATTGATCGTATGTCACCGTCTTTTATATGGTAAATTGCGGTAGGGATCCGCTTCAGCCTGGGGATGCAGCGGTCCTAACCTCTGCTGGTAAAATTGGTGACCAAGTTTGATGCGCGGATGGACATGAGAGTAACTATGTTCTTGGCCTTATTTCCTTCCAACACAAGTGTGGGTCAATGGGACGTAGGTTTAAATTTAGCGATGTATTTGGGAACGATTTTACCAGAGTTCACGCACACGCTGCACGGGGCTTCTCGCCGCGGTTGGGCCCCTCCCCAATGTCGGGACCCAGTATGGTACGAAATGTATTCCCCCTGCGCATCATAAAGGGTAAGGTGCGCTACTTCACCGATGGCTGATTTCTATATATTATTTATTTATTCGCTTCTCTTACCGGCGGTAGATATTGGACATTACTTGTATGGGGCTCGTGCAGCCTATTGGTCACTTAACTTCGAAAAAAAAATCTTATATAAAGTATATGCCAAATTTCTACCAAAAACACTAACGGATCGATAGGAATGTACTGAAAGACGGCATGGGACTACTATTATACATTAGGTCTTTATCCATGCAGGAATGGATAAAGAATACAATTTCCTGCGGCCGGGCGGCCTGTCGTAAGAGGCGACTAAAAAACCCACAGCCAGGTGGTAGGGCATTTGCCCGACTGGATGGCTACCACCCCTGGTCTGAAACATGTCGCCATAACAACCTTGAGTTGCGTTCCGGCATTAGTGACCAGGTTCCAGTGTCCCTTAAGAGAGCAGCAGCGCATTTGTAGCACCTTTGGTGTTGCAAATGTCCATAGGCGATGGTAACCGCTTTCCATCAAGTGGGCCGTCTGCCTGTTTGCTAATCTCCTGCAATAAAAAAACAAAGGTCAAAAAAAAGAAGTACACGTTTTACCTACCACGATTAACATATTTTTAAATAAATAAAGTAAGCTAAAGTAGCTCCTTAATATTACCATACAATCCAATATAACCTAAATAAACTAAAATTATTCATACTAAGAGACTTTCCATTAAAGTGCTGTCTGACCGGGGGCATTCTGCTGTAATGTTATAGATCCGAGCATTACATGAGTAAAAGAGGAGAACCGAGCATTACAGTGCGCAACCTGTAATAATACAATCTGTAATATTTTGGTACAACTTGTAACACAACGACCGCTTCGTCTGGGATTGTGGAATCAAAAAAATGCTCAAAATCATGAATGTGTAGGGGTGACCAGAGTCATCATGTAAGTGTGGAACCTCTGATCACACCCACACGTATGTCTGTCAGCGTGATGACATACTTAGCTGCATAGTGGTTGTAACAGGCGTCTTATTTTTGAACAGTACCACGATCAATCATATACGGAGATTAATTGCGTACAGTATTTATTACGGATATTTACAATATGTTAATATAATAAAACTACGTTTTAGCGGTTTTAAGCGCGGTAATTTTATTTGATTTTGGTTTTTCCGACGTTTCGGCCACTTTTCAGTGGTCGTGATCACGGAAGACAAATATGTCAAGTGTCAACGAGTAGCATACAATGGAACACAAAGCAACTTGACTGATAATTACTTTTATTTATCCTTCCACCCATTTTAATGTTATATAAAAATATTAGAGCTAGGCATGTTTGCTGAAGAGTTTCTTGCGCCGCTTCTTCTCTTCAAGCCATTACATGTTGCGAAGCGGTAGTAAATTAGATTAGGCTCCCATAGAGTAAATAATAACCATAAAAAAATTAAAATTAACAAGTTGGCGGTAGGCTAAATAAAACTTTAACAATACTCGTTGACACTTGACATTATTGTCTTCCGTGATCACGGCCACTGAAAAGTGGCCAAAACGTCGGAAAAACCAAAATCAAATAAAATGACCGCGCTTAAAACCGTTAAAACGTAGTTTTATTATGTATACAAGTTGCGGAAACTTGAAGAAAATATTAATATGTTAATATTCACTGATTCCACAAGACCGTACTTGTCGCAGGGCCGCCTTCGGTTTGTTACATACATACATACATAACTTCACGCCAGTTCCCTTGCGGGGTAGGCACGAACAACAGAGTGCCATTTAGGCTTATTCTTACACACCTCACTTGCCTCTTTGACATTCATAACTCTTGTCATGCAAGCTCGTCTGTTCTTAAGGCTCCTGACATCACCCTCCGCTAGTACACGATCAATTTGATCATGGAAGGTGTGTCGTGGCCTTCCACGAATTCTGCATCCATCCACTTTTGCATTGTATATCTGTTTAGTCATTCTTTCCACATGCCCGAACCACCGGAGCATTCCTTTCCTTACCTTCACCCCGACACTCTCATTCAGACCAACTCTCTTTCTTACTTCGGTATTACGAACGCGGTCCGCGAGCGTCACTCCGCAGATTTTGCGCAGTATGTTTGTTGCTATGGGGAATGACATCATATGATTAAATGGTGGATGGATGCCTGGTGCACCACCATAAATGTTAACATTACAGGCGAATTCTCTCGCTGAGCTTTATCACTTCTTATTGCCTCTACTAACGAGAAGCCACGTTATTTATGTGTTCTTTATTAATGCCTAGCATATTACACTACACTTTAGTTTTGTTTATAGCACAATTTCAAAGGATTTTGTTGTTTTGAGCCTTCTTATTATTTACGTGTTACCGAAGAGCTGGATGGCCTCGACGTTTTTAAAATAAATAAAATAAAAATAGCCTTATGAATGAATGAATGAATGAGGCAAGTGAGGTGTGTAAGAATAAGCCTGAATGGCGCTCTGTTGTTCGTGCCTACCCCGCAAGGGAACTGGCGTGAAGTTATGTATGTATGTAAAAATAGCCTTTATTCTGTTTTAAACATGTTCGTTTTGTTGCGTATACACATCTACCACAATTAAAAAAAGATCGTATTTGAATTTATTCTGCGTGCATAAGACGTATTAACACCATTATTTCAAGATTTTATAACCAAACAGCTATATAATGTATGTATTATTCTACTGAGTTCGTTACGAGAGCAAAAACTTAATTACGCAATTAAAAACAGAATCCGGGTTTTAATTAAAAAATTGTATCACATAATTTATCAATTAAAATATGCAAAGTTGTAGTTGTTCTTAAGAATTTGCATTTTATTCTTCTCGTGTCAGGTCTAAATTTCGGAGAAAATATTATGCATCGTTTGGTCAGTATTTTTGGCCATATGTGTATGCTGGGCCATAAAAATGGCCCGGACTTTTGGAGGGTTTGCGTGGGGCCATGGGAAGGCCATCACGTAGAGGCCCCTTGACAAATTTAATGTAAATGTGGCGTTACACTGACCGGCGATTATCCCTATCTACACCATATAGTAATGCACTAAAGGACAAGCCTCGGCCAGTGTAGGACTATTGTGGGAAATGAGGACAAAAAGTACCGGGCTATTGGGGTGAACTGCTGGTGGTACTAGGGGTCTGGGAATATGGGGACTATGGCGTCTGGTCGTCGCAATGTTCGGAGAACATGGAAAAATGGGCAGACGGTGACTCGCCACTCCCTGCATGGGCCCCAAAAAATGTAATAGAAGACAGGGGCAACATGGGTGTGAGTCGCTTAGGGGTGTGGTGGGCTGCAGGTTCACCGAAGCTACTTCTGACGTGATGCCATTTATCACTTCCAGCCCTTGAGCTTGAGTCTTAGCTCTAGCGATCTCCACTGCGTGCCGGCTGGCTAAGGCAAGCACGGAGGTGGAAGCTTTGTCTTGGCCCCCGGAGTCAGGTACGAGGTGTCTTTACGCACCTAAGGCTTCGCCACAAAGCCGCCCTGCGGGTTATTATTTTTTATAATGGATAGGTTCGCGTTTGACTGACATTGCGCCTGATGCCAAAGGTGGAGCACACTTACCTAGAACTCCTAGAAGATACCTGTTCACGCGAGAGTTGAACACACCTAGATTGTATTCTTCAGGAAAAACAGACGACGGCAAAGAGTTGCACTCTTCAGCGGTGCGTATGATAAAAGTGGAAAGCGTTTCGTCCGCTTTGTTGATATTTCCACTATAAATAGGTGGTGTGAGCGCGTACGTCTGTTTGTCCGTACTCATTCGTGTAGATTGCTTTGTTAAACCTTGTATTAGTATAAACTACGGTTACATTTATTTAGTTGCATAGTTGTTGTCATGTTTCTTTTTAAGATTAATAATTAATTTTATGTACCCTCTTATTTTGCATCTTAAGCAATCGACCATTTCCTTAATTGAATAATAATTTAATATTTTTATTTGTTCTGTGATTAGCGCCAGTTTTGTATAAAGTAGTTGTCTATAATTTAGCATAATCTTAGGTTCTGCTGCAGCCGAACAGAGGGCTCTCAAGCGCCGCAAATATGCCACAATTGGAAATGGTTACACATTTGCGGCATTTGGGGTGGAAACTCTGGGTCCGTGGGGTCCTGACGTTCTAAAGGTCTACTGCTGACCAGAAGGCTGGCGCCTATTTTGCTCAAAGATTAAGCGTTGCTATACAACGTGGTAACGCCGCCAGCCTTCTGGGAACGTTCCCGGCAAATGACAGTGATTTGGGACCATTAATTTATCTTTAGGCGTTTTTCCCTTTTTTATTTAGTTTTAGTTTTTATGTAGCTTGTAGTTTATTTTTAAGTTTATATTTATAAGTTAATTTATTTTTAATATTTAATTATATATTTTAAGTTAGTTTTAGTTTGATATTATTGTAATGTTATTAATTAATACAATAGCATAATTTTATGTAACAATATTTATTCCTAATATGATGTAGTAATTGTGTAGATTACAATTCAAAATCGCTCATTTGTATATAGACGGTGTTCACTACATTTTATTTTCATGTTGGCAGACGCGCTAGATTTTTTACAGCGTTTGATTTATTTTATTACATGTAAAACTTTAAAGGTAATATTTCATATAAAATATTATCTAAAATTTCCAAACAATAATGTAATGAATTCTTGTCATTCATAACCTATTTAATTAAAATGGTTCATCAATAACTTCAAACCGCTATGGGTTGTGCCAATTTGCTAAGTTTCTTGTACTGTAAAATTGTTGGAGGGATGGCGAGGTGTTCTAAAAATGTTTGTCGAATATGTAGTTAGTAGATACATACATACATACATAACTTCACGCCAGTTCCCTTGCGGGGTAGGCACGAACAACAGAGCGCCATTTAAGCCCATTCTTACACACCTCACTTGCTTCTTTGACATTCATAACTCTTGTCATGCACACTCGTCTGTTCTTAAGGCTCCTGACATCACCCTCCGCTAGTACACGATCAATTTGATCATGGAAGGTGTGTCGTGGCCTTCCACGACTTCTGCATCCATCCACTTTTGCATTGTATATCTGTTTAGTCATTCTTTCATCATGCATTCTTTCCACATGCCCGAACCACCGGAGCATTCCTTTCCTTACCTTCACCCCGACACTCTCTTTCAGACCAACTCTCTTTCTTACTTCGGTATTACGAACGCGGTCCGCGAGCGTCACTCCGCAGATTTTGCGCAGTGCTCGCATCTCAACCGCGTTTACTCTAGTTAGTAGATGACATGTATTAAAACCGTAAGTTTCTCTGATTATAAGTATTGCGACCAGTTGCTGTTCTTCTATTACCATAACCCTTCTGAGTTGTTGCAAGTGCATCAGTCTTTCACTTAAGCATTTCTATTGAATATTTTCTTAAGTTTTCGCGACTTGTATACATAATAAAACTACGTTTTAACGGTTTTAAGCGCGGTAATTTTATTTGATTTTGGTTTTTCCGACGTTTCGGCCACTTTTCAGTGGCCGTGATCACGGAAGACAAAGATGTCAAGTGTCAACGAGTATTGTTAAAGTTTTATTTAGCCTACCGCCAACTTATTAATTTTAATTATTTAATTTTATTTTTAATTTTGTTTATGGTTATTATTTACTCTATGGGAGCCTAATCTAATTTACTACCGCTCCGCAACATGTTATGGCTTGAAGAGAAGAAGCGGCGCAAGAAACTCTTCAGCAAACATGCCTAGCTCTAATAATTTTATATAATATTAAAATGGGTGGAAGGAAAAATAAAAGTAATTATCAGTCAAGTTGGTTTGTGTTCCGTTGTACGCAGAAAGAGCTCACAGTGTTTTGAGGTCTGGCAGCTGGTTTTTGCTGGGTTTGGGTCTTAATAGTTTTGCCGTGATCACGGCCACTGAAAAGTGGCCGAAACGTCGGAAAAACCAAAATCAAATAAAATTACCGCGCTTAAAACCGTTAAAACGTAGTTTTATTACATTTCTATTGAAGCTTATTGCCCCATAAGTTATCTTCTTACAAAGGCTCTGATTCTGTTAAAATATCTATCAAGTATAACAGGGTTTTTTGCTTACACTGTAAACAGCAAACCCATCAAAGCCAGCTCAGTTCAAGGCTGTGCTTAGCAATAAACTGTCTATTGTTCATCACGAAAACTAGTTGTGTATACATTTACATATTATACTCGTTAGAAATATTACGTCGATAAAAAATAACTGGAAAATAGTTTGTGTACATATGTAGTTAATTAAAATTTTTGTTATTATAGCCCCTGGAAAGTGGTCGAAAATGAAATTCGCGTTTAAAATTGTTAAAATGTAATTATGAGTAGCTGCGGGCGCTAAGAACCTCAGCCAGAAGGCCCAGCTCGCCATACACAACGCGGTGCTGGTACCTACGCTCACGTATGGATGCGAGAGTTGGGTATGGAAGAGAGAGCATGAAACTAGAGTAAACGCGGTCGAGATGCGAGCACTGCGCAAAATCTGCGGAGTGACGCTCGCGGACCGCGTTCGTAATACCGAAGTAAGAAAGAGAGTTGCTCTGAAAGAGAGTGTCGGGGTGAAGGTAAGGAAAGGAATGCTCCGGTGGTTCGGGCATGTGGAAAGAATGCATGATGAAAGAATGACTAAACAGATATACAATGCAAAAGTGTTTGGATGCAGAAGTCGTGGAAGGCCACGACACACCTTCCATGATCAAATTGATCATGTACTAGCAGAAGGTGATGTCAGGAGCCTTAAGAACAGACGAGCTTGCATGACAAGAGTTATGAATGTCAAAGAGGCAAGTGAGGTGTGTAAGAATAAGCCTAAATGGCACTCTGTTGTTCGTGCCTACCCCGCAAGGGAACTGGCGTGAAGTTATGTATGTATGTATGCGGGCGCGATGCGATAGTTGGGAGAAGGCAAGGGGAATACGAATAATACGAATTTATGACACTGTCGCAATGGAATAGTGCTATGAACATCTTCGCAATGCCAAGGTGTTGATATAGCAGTTGTTTTTTTTGATACATATTTTCCCTCAAATTTCTTTTCCCCAGACGAACAAGGTCGGTCCGGCCTTTTTTATCTTCTTGTTCTTTTTATAAGAAAGAGAGTGTCGGGGTGAAGGTAAGGAAAGGAATGCTCCGGTGGTTCGGGAATGTGGAAAGAATGCCTAAACAGATATACAATGCAAAAGTGGATGGATGCAGAAGTCGTGGAAGGCCACGACACACCTTCCATGATCAAATTGATCGTGTACTAGCAGAAGGTGATGTCAGGAGCCTTAAGAACAGACGAGCGTGTATGCCAAGAGTTATCAATATCAAAGAAGCAAGTGAGGTGTGTAAGAATAAGCCTAAATGGCGCTCTGTTGTTCGTGCCTACCCCGCAAGGGAACTGGCGTGAAGTTATGTATGTATGTATGTTCTTTTTATTACACATTTTCTTTTTTTTGTCTTTTTATTCTTTTCAGGAATTTGCAAACTTCCTTAAAAATATTACATTTTTCTTTCTTTTCTTGCAATTTTTTTACATTTATGCCTTAACTATTTACTATATGTATCATACTTTACATCTATATTGTTACGAGTTGCAGGACTCGAATTAAAATGCCGTTGGAATTACTATAGAATTTATTAGAAGTATACAAACGCGTATAACACAGGTACAAATATAACTGAACACAACCAGTCCAAACGTAAAGCACGATTCAATAACACGCGCAAAGTCCATCACTAAATAGTGTACCGAGTGTACACAAGTCTTGCTCCGCTAGTGGTTATCGCTCGACTGCCGATCTCTCCATTGGACCATTGCTTTATACTGCACCGATGCAATATGTCTGCCCGACCGCGTGGACCGAATTTCTTAGAATCAGTTCGACACACCTGGCTCATGACTGCCATAAAAGAGTACAATACACAATGGGCTGTTTTCTAATCACAAATTTTAAACACAAAGTAAACAAAAGAAGTCCAAATGCGGAAAGGTAATAAAGTGTGCTTTTATGGTATGCAGGTGTAAATCCACTTTTGTTGGCGTGTAGGTTGTAACAATATTTTTATTGACTTTTTTACTTTTTGTCTTATATAATAGTATATTATTCTATATATAATATCTATGTATTCTCAAATATATCCTTATCTATCTAGTCTTATTTCTACTTTTAATTTTCTTAACTATCTTAATACAATATGTAAGAAAGTCATCTATTTTATGTTTCGACATCAACTCTTGTATGTTTTTATATCATATGGAAATAGAAGAATTGGGCCCCTGTTGCTATGCCCGTTTTTATCCGTGCAGGAACAAAGAAAAAATACAATTTCCCACGGCCGGGTGGCCTGTCGTAAGAGGCGACAAAATAACCCACAGCCAGGTGGTAGGGCATTTGCCTGACTGAATGGCTACCACCCTTGGTCTAAAGTATGTCGCCATAACAACCTTGAGTTGTGTTCCGGCTTTAGTAACCAGGTTCCAGCGCATTTGTAGCACCTTTGTTGTTGCAAATGTCCATAGGCGATGGTAACTGCTTTCCATCAAGTGGCCGTCTCCCTGTCTGCTGAACAATAAAATAAAATAAAAAAATACCCAAGTGGAAATTCTAAATTCAAACCAATCAAGCTAGTAAGTTCTTAGCATTGAATAAGGTAAAGATGTTCAACGCAAAAAGGCATAGTAAAAACAATATCCTATCACGCGTTCCATACAAAAAGCATTCGTGATCCGATGAGTATAATTGAGAAGGTCACAACGATTCTATGGCGCCCAACCGTGACTTCGTCGTTTGTTGTTGTTATTTATATTAAGTGCTAGCTGCGGCCGCCACTTCGTTTGCGCGAAAATTAAGGTTTAAGTCATTTTTTTATTTATTAAAGCGATTACCATCGCCTATGGACATTTGCAACACCAAAGTTGCTACAAATGCGCTGCTGCTCTCTTAAGGGAGACTGGAACTTGGTCACTAATGCCGGAACACAACTCAAGCTTGTTATGGCGACATACTTTAGATCAGGGGTGGTAGCCGTCCAGTCGCGCAAATGCCCTACCACCTGGCTGTGGGTTGTTTTGTCGCCTCTTACGACAGGCCGCTCGGCCGCAGAAATTGTATTCTTACTCCGTTCCTGCACGGTTAATTTTTTTTTATTTTATAAAATTATTTCTCAAAAGAATTCACAATTCACTTACAGAGAAATAACTAGTTATAATGAATACACATTTATCCCTTTTAGCGCATCTGTCCATTTATTATTGTGATATTTGAATGGAGATTGCTTGAGCTAAGACTCAAGCTCCAGGGGTGAAAGTGATAAATGACATAACGTCGGAAGTAGCTTCAGTGAACCTGCAGCCCACCTCTCTACACCCCTTAGCATTCATACCCATGTTGCCCCTGTCTTCTATGGCATTTTTTGGGGCCCATGCACGACAGTGGCGATTCACCGTCTGTCCATTTTTCCATGTTCCCCGAACATTGCGAAGGGCAGACGCCATAGTCCCCATATTCCCAAACCTCTAGTACCAGTAGCAGTTCACCCCAAAAGCTTACACTTACCGGGGCTTGTGCTTGGGTGAATTTTTATACAGGGACAATCGCTGGTCAGTGTCACGCCACATTTACATTAAATTTGTCAAGGGGCCTTTATATGCTGGCCTTCCCATGGCCATAATAAATCTTTCTTTCTTCAAAAATAACCAGTAGTAAAGCGCAGGAATACGAAGATATGAAAACGCAGTATAGTTAAACGATGATCGGTAACGACCGGGAAAGCGGATCGGTTGCCGGAAGCCGCGGTCGTCTCACCGACCCCAAGGTCGGAGCGAGGTCGCAGCCAGAGCGTGACAGACCACGAGCGTCTCTGATGAAACTTACGTTTTACTTCGTTAACCAGTTTAGAATCGCATTTGTACCTTCAATCTATATAACTTTTCTTTATTTTTCTTTTTGCTTTTCATTTTGTTCTTTATTTGCTTCAGTGTCTGTCTGTGTATGTCACTTGAATGGCCCTAGAGGAAGATCAGCGCTGGTTAACTTAACCAGCAACATGCTGAGTTAGGACCAATTACTATCCGTGCAGGAACGGAGAAAGAATACAATTTCCTGAGGCCGAGCGGCCTGTCGTACGCCCCTGGTCTAAAGTATGTCGCCATAACAACCTTGAGTTGTGTTCCGGCATTAGTGACCAGGTTCCAGTCTCCCTTAAGAGAGCAGCAGCGCATTTGTAGCACCTTTGGTGTTGCAAATGTCCATAGGCGATGGTAACCGCATTAAACCTGCAATAAAAAAAAAATTACAGCTACACTTGCTTGGTTTTTTTTTTATGCATGTTACATTGTACATTTATTTTTTTTATGTTGTGTATTGAATTCTCATTTGTGCTGTAGTTCTAAATAAATGTTTTTTCTTTCTTTCTTTCATTACAACAAGAACCTTTTTCATAGGGTCTTCTATATTTAAACTACATTATAATATACTAACGTCATAGTGTCGGTTGTTTATTAGGTCTCTAAGTATCCGCTATGCGTGTATGATTGTCTAGAATAAAACTCTGCTGGTATTCACAATATGTGCCGTATTATTTCCCGGTCCATAACCAACAGGTTATGGGCCCAGAACGGATCACGCGCAGACAATTAATACGCATAAAGAAAGCCAAAATATAATATTTGAAGTTTCGCGTCGAAATTACTACGCACGAAACAATGGCTAGCGGCAGTGGAGTCTCGTCAATTCCTGTGGAAAAACTGAGTGGTATCAATGACTACCACAACTGGAAGTTTGCGATGCGCATGGTACTCATCCATGAGGATTTATGGGAGTGTGTGCAGTCGAAGGAAGTGAAGGACGAGAAGAAGGACCTAAAAGCTCTTGCTAAGATTTGCTTGTCGGTACATAGCTCGGTATATAGCCATGTACGCAACGCAAAGACCGCACATGAAGCTTGGAATAATTTAGAACAAGCTTTCCAAGGCAAAGGATTGTGCAAAAGGCTGAGCTTATTGAGAAGTCTCTTTAGTATAAAGAGGAATGAGCACGATTGCATGGACGTATATTTGTCCAAAGTCACCGAAGTTGTGCAACAGTTGGACGAAATCGGATCACCTTTGGAGGATGATTTTGTTGCAGTCATCATATTAAGCGGGTTGCCATCCGATTATAACCCCTTAATAATGACATTAGAAAATAACAACATGAAGTTGTCAAGCGAGCTGGTGAAGTCGAGGTTGCTGCAAGAAGAACAACGTCGCGCAGGCAGTAGTGAAACGGTGACGGCTATGGTTGCTAAGAAAACGGTTGTTTGTTATAAATGTCATAAGAGTGGACACGTGCAGAAAAATTGCCCACAAAATGTCTCTAAACAACAACATAAAAATAAGAAAGCGTTCCAAGGAAAGCCTACAAGCAAAGGCATGTTGACGGCAATGTCAGTAGCTTTGAATAGTAATACCTGGTACGTGGACTCGGGAGCAACGTCACACATGACAAATAACAAAGATTTGTACATAAGTTTCCTGCCTATTGAACCAGTGCCAGTGAATGTGGCAAACGGTGATAAACTTTCGGCAATCGGTGTTGGTAAAGTAAAAGTTAATTTAAAAACTGGTGAAAAGACGATAAGTCATGTATTTTATGTACCTAGTTTAGTAGGAAGTCTGTTGTCCGTGAGTGCATTAACTAAGAAAGGTTTTAATGTTAAATTTAATAAGAAAGGCTGTATAATTCTTAGTGGTAGAACGGTCATAGCTACGGCTACCCATGTAAATAATGTCTATCAGCTTGATGTTTGTAATAATTTTACATGTAATGCTGCAACGGAAAGAGTCGTGCCTAAAGTTTCTGTTTTAGACACTCTATTGACTTCGCAGGTGACTGAAGTTGCGCAGTCGGATGCGTGCTCAAGCGATGCAAGTCAAGCATCATTGGCCGCTGACTCTGAGGCAAACGCACCTAGTGAGAAGACTTCGCGGGAAACGTGGCATAGACGACTTGCTCATCTCAATGCCAGAAGCATGTACATCATGAAGAATGGGATGGTAACGGGCATTAATTATGACGAAGGTTCCTACCTACCATGTGAGTCATGTGTACTGGGTAAGCAATGTCGATTACCTTTTCCTAAAAAGTCAAAACGTCGATCTAAGGAAATATTAGGCTTGGTGCATACAGACTTATGTGGGCCTATGCCACAAGCGTCTTTTGGAGGTTCTAGATATTTTTTAACTTTTATAGACGATTTTTCTCGGAAGATTTTTTGTTATTTTTTAAAAGGGAAGGATGAAGTTTTTACCTATTTTAAAACTTTTAAATCCTTGGTTGAAAACCAAACGGGCAAAACAATTAAGGTTCTAAGGAGCGATAATGGAACTGAATATGTTAATAAACAGTTTCAGAATTTTTTGAAAGAGCATGGGATAAAGCATGAAACTACTATTCCATATTCTCCTGAACAGAATGGGGTCAGTGAAAGAGCTAATAGGACAATTGTTGAAAAAGCCCGGTGTATGCTGCAGGATGCAGGTTTGGATAACCGCTTCTGGGCGGAGGCTGTCCAAACTGCAGTTTACATAAAGAATAGGTCGCCTACAAAGGCAGTGATGGGATCAACACCAGAAGAAAAGTGGACTAACGAAAAGGTTGATGTAAGTCATTTTCGGGTGTTTGGTTGTGTGGCCTATGCTTTAGTGCATAACACAAAAAAGTTCGATCCCAAATCCAAAAGGTATATTTTTGTTGGATACTGCGAGGAAAGCAAAGGATATAGGTTGATGGATCCGGAAAATCTACCTACTTGTATAAAGGCTAGAAATGTAAACTTTTTCGAAAATAAATTTATTTCGAAAAATAATGTTACAGATGTGTCAAATACGTCATGTAATGAATTATTGACACCAAATATTATGAACATTATTTCTAATTCGGAAGTAAATAATATAAATGAAAATGAGAATGGGAGTGACCAGGTTGTCGTCAGGTCAGATGAGCGAGGACATGAATCGTTTGAGCCTGATGCAACTGTGAGCTCGATCGTAAGTTGCGATGATTCTTCGGATGAAACATACGTTCCAGAGTCATCTTCTTTAAACGATACGGATTCTTCAAACTTCGTGAGCTTGAATAATACCACTGAATTGGCAAATATGGTGATGGCATTATGCTGTGATAATGACGAGCCATTGACAGTGGAACAAGCATTGAATGGTAAGGATGCTGGTCGTTGGCGAGAAGCAATGCAGGAAGAATATGATTCTTTTGCAAAGAACAATTGTTGGACGTTGACAGATCTGAAAGATGGACAAAAACCGGTAAGATCCAAATGGGTTTTTAAGATTAAACGTGGTCTTAACGGAAATATATTAAAATATAAGGCGCGTTTAGTAGCGAAAGGTTTCACGCAAAAATATGGTATCGATTACCAGGAAACTTTTGCACCAGTTGTACGTCATTCGACAATTAGGATGTTGTTTGCCATTGCAGCCATAAAAGACCTTGACATTGACCAAATGGATGTCAAGACAGCATTCTTGAACGGAGATTTGAAAGAGAATGTTATAATGGAACAACCAGAAGGATTTGTTTTAAAGGGGGAGAATAAACACAAAGTTTATAAGTTAAACAAATCCATTTATGGTTTGAAACAAGCTGCAAAATGTTGGTACGATAAAATTAATACCGTATTAACAGCAAAAATGGGTTTTAAAAGGTCTAGTGTGGAGCCCTGCGTATACTTTAGAAATCTACAAGGTAGATTATCTATTTTAGCCCTTTATGTTGATGACATACTTTTATTTACTTCTTCAGATGCTGATAAACATGACATAAAGAAGCGTTTAAATGAAGAATTTGAAATAAAAGATTTAGGTCAGGTACATGAATTTTTGGGAATGCGAGTTTGCAGGCAGAAGAATAAAATCACACTCGACCAGGCTAGCTTTATAACTAGGATCTTGAACAGATTTAAGATGGCTGACTGCAAACCTGTTTCGACTCCAATGGAGGTTGGCTTGAAGCTTACCAAAGCTGAAGCAAAGCTTGAAAATTGTGAGTACAGAAATCTTATTGGCTGTTTAATGTATGTCGCTGTGTGTACTAGACCCGACATAGCGCATGCGGTTGGTTTCTTAAGTCAATTTAATGACTGTTATTCAGATATCCACTGGAAGGCAGCTAAACATGTTTTAAGATATCTGAAGGGTACTACCAATTATTGTTTGGTGTACGACAAAGGTAACTTTGAAGTATGTGGTTATGTAGACGCGGACTGGGCGTCATGTGAAGTAGACCGGAAGTCATACACTGGCTATGTGTATAAAATCGGGAATTCAGTCATCAGCTGGGAAAGTCGTAAGCAGAAAACCGTCGCATTGTCTAGTACTGAGGCCGAATACATGGCTCTTTCCGATGCATGCAAAGAGGGTTTATTTATACGCACTTTTCTACAGGAATGTTTAAATTTAGATTGTGTTATTAACTTATTTAATGATAACCAGTCTGCACAAAAGCTGAGTAAGAATTCGATGTTGCATTCGCGAACTAAACACATTGATGTCAGACACCATTTTATTCGTGACATTGTTAATAAAAAATTGATTAATATTAAGTTTATGTCAACTGATAAAATGTTAGCGGATATTCTGACAAAGCCTTTACCGCGAGTAAAGTTTTCAATGTTTTTAGGTCAGTTTAATTTGAGAGGATATTATTTACGCGAATGACAACATTTTTTAGGAGGTCTATGTTTAGTTTTTATTGTATATATAGTTATGTAATGCCACATACGTGTTTATTGTTTCTTGTAGGGTTATAACATGAACTATGTATAATTATGTTTTGATTTGGAGAATAGTTCATACAATACTATGTTGAAATGATTTCAGTTTAAGGGGAAGTGTTGAAATAAACCTCGTCATTTCAACAAGAACCTTTTTCATAGGGTCTTCTATATTTAAACTACATTATAATATAGTAACGTCATAGTGTCGGTTGTTTATTAGGTATCTAAGTATCCGCTATGCGTGTATGATTGTCTAGAATAAAAACTCTGCTGATATTCACAATATGTGCCGTATTATTTCCCAACCTTTACATAAATTTATCTGTTTATCCGGAATGAAAATTATCCCTTGTCCTTCGCTATTAAAATTACATATATACCGAATTTCAGCGAAATCGGTCCAATAGTTTTTCCTTGTAAGCATAAGAGACAGACAGACAGAGTTACTTTGCATTTAAAATATTAAAAGGGATAAACAAAAACAAATGTTTGGCTTCTATGCGTTCCTACACCTTTGATCAGATTGTGATGAAACTTTGCCAGGGTGTTCTGAGGACGCCCGCGAGGGCTTCTGGTTTAAAAAACAATTCTGTATATTCATACAACCAAACATTTTTTTACTTTCCTTAGGCTTAGTCTAGTGACACATCTGCGGGACGTTTCGTATGGAAATTCCGCTGATGTGTCAAAGATTATTGAAAAAACATTACGAGCCTATTTAGCCAAACTTTCCGCCGCCGAACGTTCCGCAGGTGTATCGTTAGACTTAGAGAAGAGTTCGCGAATTAGACGATATTGCGGGCCTAGCATAATAATATTTTTTTACCGTAGAAATAGTAGTTGTTAAGTCGGAAATGTATAATTTTGCTGTTACATCAAAGTCAAGGTTGTAGCACTTATTGTCCAGGGAATATGAAAAATAACAATATGTGTTGCGGACAGAGCACACCTACTCTCCGCGCCCCGCATACCGCCGACGCCCATAGCTCGCGCAATCAGCAGCTAGGCGTCGGACGGAATGCGTAATATAGGATCGGCCTTGGAGGCCGAAAGCTTACTTACTTGCTACTTACCACTCTTACACCATTCTCACTCGACTCTCTCGCGCACTTACTTGTACATACATACATTCATAACTTCACGCCCGTTCCCTTGCGGGGTAGGCACGAACAACAGAGCGCCATTCAGGCTTATTCCTACACACCTCACTCGCTTCTTTGACATTCATAGCTGTTGTCATGCACGCTCGTCTGTTCTTAAGGCTTCTGAAATCACCTTCCGCTAGTACACGATCAATTTGTATCAATTTCATTTTTCACTTACTTGTTCTATGTATAATTAAATTTATGTAAGTAGTTTAATAATAATCATACAGTCCAGTATACAGTTTCATTTTTACAACCTTTTTTTTAACTTGCAATGGATGTATGTACCTATGTATGTATTATATGTTAATTCGGGTGGAATCTTGCAAGTTAAATTTGACCAACTTCCCGGTTTCCGATTGAGCTGAAATTTTGCACGAATGTGTATATCGCGTGATAATGCAATAATATGGTATGGAGTCAGAAGGTGGCCATAGGAACTCCTGTACTAAACAAGATAGACCCGTCGTGTTTGGGCTCGTTTTACTTGTCTTGGCTAGCACTCTGCTGCTACATGATATCCAGGATCTCAAAAGCTTGTATCTAAAAACCTTTTTAAAAAAGCTTATTATTGGTAAGCACTGGTGTCCCAGGCGAACATGATTGCCCGGGTCTACCTCGCTCTTGGTGTTACCAAACGTCTATATGCGACGGTAACCACTTTCCATGAGCTAAGCCGCCTGTTTGCTAACTTCCAAATAATAAAAGATATGGTGAATTTGGCCACGGAACCCAGAACATGCTAATATCCCGTTTCAAAACTAAAACAATTAATGACCGCTTTGATGGTGCCCATGCCGCAGTCACGCATAGTAAGCCCGTGGAGCCAGTCACCGCCGTTTGTGCAGTGGTTCGTCAAGAGAATCTATATGCAACGGTATATGCTAGCGGGAGGCACGCACGCAACGCGTAGTCGGAGAAAGACAGCCATGTTGCTGAGAAAGTGTGAATTTATGACCAGTGTTAGTTTGGAGAATAGAAAAATAATTAAAATGCCGCCGCTAGAAAAGGCTCTTTATTTGTATCTTGGTATTCATCCTTATCAAAATAAATTACTTCATATTCAAGACTGCTTCAATACCTTTATATATCTTTTTGAATTATTCAACTCGGACATCCCATTCGAAAGATATCACGAGTTTAAAAATGTAAGTATTAAAACACGCGGCCGTGACGCTTTTTCGTGAGCGAAAAATCGTAAGTCCCCGTCTATATAGAAGTTTCACTTCAGAAATAGAATAGAAAACACTTTATTGTTCACCACATACACTTAATATAAACAATTTACAGTAGTCACATTAAACAGTAAAAGCAGGAGCAATGGGCGGCCTTATCGCTTTAGAGCGATCTCTTCCAGACAACCCGGGCTATGGATTTTACGTACGGGAGATTCGCAAGTGTATGACGGTGGTGTGCAAATTAAATACATATATAAATAGCAAACAATACATACCTAAAATGAATAAAAAAATAGAGAATATAAAAATGTATCCGTGCAGGAACGGAGAAAGAATACAATTTCCTGCGGCCGGGCGGCCTGTCGTAAGAGGCGACTAAACAACCCACAGCCAGGTGGTAGGGCATTTGCCCGACTGGATGGCTACCACTCCTGGTCTAGAGCATGCCGCCATAAGAACTTTGAGTTGTGTTCCGGCATTAGTGTCCAGGTTCCAGACTCACTTAAGAGAGCAGCAGCGCATTTGTAGCACCTTTGGTGTTGCAAATGTCCATAGGCGATGGTAACCGCTTTCCATCCCGTGAGCCGTCTGCTTGTCTGCTGAACTCCTGCAATAAAAAAAAACACATTATTATTATATATATTTAGTCTGGCCATAAATACTGTTACAATTAAAAAGAAACAAAATATTACATTTGTCTTTGGAATCTGTCATTTTTATATGATTGTTCATTGTGTTTTCTCATTTTGGCGCCAATATATTGTACAACATTTTGCGATGTTAAAATGGAGTGGGGCGATAAAGAGAACCGAATCGCTGTGATTGCATTACACAAAGTAGGCATAGAGCTAAATGCAATTTTTTAAACTCTCCATACGCTTGGTTGGAAACGAACGTTTCGGACTTCATCAGAGCTGAAGACTGGCCGTCGTCTAGTCCGGATCTTAATCCGCTGGATTATGGTTTATGGTCAGTTTTAGAGAGTATGGCTTGCTCTAAACGCCATGATAATTTGGAATCCCTAAAACAATCCATACGATTGGCAGTGAAGAATTTTCCCATGGAAAGAGTGCGTGCTTCTATTGATAACTGGCCACAACGTTTAAAGGACTGTATTGCAGCCAGTGGAGACTACTTCGAATAAGAGTTTTATATATATATTTTTTTATATTTATGTATTAAACTAACATACTGAAAAACTTATAAATGTTATTTGCATTAAAAAAAATATTATTTGTTACTTGTTGTTTTTACCGTGCAGGAACGGAGAAAGAATACAATTTCCTGCGGCCGGGTGGCCTGTCGTAAGAGGCGACTTAACAACCCACAACCAGGTGGTAGGGCATTTACCCGACTGGATGGCTACCACCCCTGTTCTAAAATATGTCGCCATAACAACCTTGAGTTGTGTTTCGACATTAGTGACCAGGTTCCAGTCTCCCTTAAGAGAGCAGCAGCGCATTTGTAGCACCTTTGGTGTTGCACATGTTCATAGGCGATGGTAACCGCTTTCCATCAAGTGGGCCGTCTGCCTGTCTGCTGAACTCCTGCAATAAAAAAAAACAATATTTATGGCAAGACTAGGTATATACTAGGGGTCAGGGGAGTCGTTGCTTCTTCATTACCCGAATGCGTCTGGTTCGCAACTTCTCTCGTTAGCAACAATGGGTTAAAGATCCTTGTAGAATACGTTAGCCTGAGTACTAAATCAGTTATGCGGTGATATTATGACAGGAATCAAACATACTTGGACGGATGTAAGAATGACCACATATGTAATCTAGAAGCAACACAATGCACGCTCCAATTCTTGCTTACATTTCTATGCGAGGTCGCACTTTGCGGTGGTTCAAGGCTAAATAACTACTACTAATCAAATATAACACGTGGTCGGTAATAGTATGGGTGCAGCATTCACAATATTAAGTGAATGACGGGGCCTACGTGAAAAAAAGCATCAGTGTGGTAGAGCCGTGCTGGAATTGACGTGGTAGAGCCAAGCTGGAATTGACGGGGTACACAGCCATGCTGAAATTGACGTGATAGACCCGTACTGGAATTGACGTGGTAGAGCCATGCTGGAATTGATGTGGTAGAGCCGTGTTGGAATTGACGTGGTAGAGCCGTGCTGGAATTGACGTGATAGAGCCGTGTTGGAATTGACGTGGTAGAGCCGTGCTGGAATTGACGTGCTAGATCCATGCTGGAATTGACGTGATAGAGCCGTGTTGGAATTGACGTGGTAGAGCCGGGCTGGAATTGACGTGGTAGAGCCGGGCTGGAATTGACGTGTTAGATCCATGCTGGAATTGACGTGGTAGAGCCGGGCTGGAATTGACGTGGTAGAGCCGTGCTCGAATTGACGTGGTAGAGACGTGCTGGAATTAAGTTGTAAGAGCCGTGCTGGAATTGACGTGGCAGATCCGTGTTGGAATTTATGTGATAGAGGCGTGCTGGAATTGACGTAATAGACGCGTGCTAAAATTGACGTGGTAGTAATATATACAATCATATATACATATATTAATAGTAAATAAAAATATACATACATATGTGTATACAAATATATGTACATACATAAAGTTACACATACATAAATTACTGTCTACAAATTTAGATGTGATCTTTAAGGAGTTTATTAAAAGATGTAAGTGACTTACACAATATTTTTTTTTTGCCTAAACTGACTAAGTGGTGCATGCTTTTCTGGTCAGGGTTCGAACCATTAATGGCCAGTTCCTGTATCTTACTATTCATTTACTTGCCTTACCATCAGTTGAATTTTGACATTATTTGTATGGAGCTTATGTCAAATTTTAATCGATAGTAAGGCGAGTACACTGTCGGTACGGTACCGTGGATTTTCTGTTAATCTGTGATGGTGTACAATAAATGAATGAATGAAAACTCTTTATTGTTCACCGTTAGTTAAATAGGACAATTCAATTTTGTCAGATATTCAGAAGGCTGGTGCGTACCTCGGGCAATGGATCAGTATGGCGATCCAGCGAGGAAACGTAGCCAGCCTTCTGAGCACCTTACCTATAGAAGACGGTGATCTAGGCGTAATCGACTTATAGTCTTGAGGGACTATGGGTAGAATACAATACAAATAAGTTTATTTTTCTTTTGTTGTATTAGATTATTTTTAAATTTCTTCATTGCACTAGCTTATACTTTATGTATGTACTAGCTGATGCCTGCGACTTCGTCCGTGTGGTGTAATTTTTTAATTATCTCACGGAATCTCAAATTTTTCGGGATCAAAAGTATCCTATATGTGGACCAGGGATATAAGCTACCACCATACTAAGTTTCATTTAAATCGGTCCAGTCGTTTTGGAGATTAGCCTGTACAAACAGACAGACAAACATAGAAACAAAAAATTTGAAAAAATCTAAATTAGTTCCATTTCATTTCTTACATCCCCTGACTCGGTTTTTAGCATTATTTTTTCATTTTACAGAAATTCGACAGTTTTATTATATGTACATACATACATACATACATAACTTCACGCCAGTTCCCTTGCGGGGTAGGCACGAACAACAGAGCGCCACTCAGGCTTATTCTTACACACCTCACTTGCTTCTTTGACATTCATAGCTCTTGTGATGCACGCTCGTCTGTTCTTAAGGCTCCTGAGATCACCTTCTGCTAGTACACGATTATTATATATATAGATTATAAATTCAATATGAATATATTATTAGAAGAATGGGCGGCCTTATCGCTTATAGCGATCTCTTCCAGGCAAGCCGGTGTCCAAGGAGACTTTAAAAGAAAAATTAAATAATATTTTGTGGTTTAACTACATTAAAAATAATTCAATCTTAATTAAAAACAATTAAAGAAGAAACAAAAAAATAATATACTACTATAGACATACATTATTAATAAAGTGTTATCTATCTAACTTTACATACCCTCACCAATTATCATCTTGAAGGTATTTAACCAAGTTCCCACTATCTCCCAGCCTACCGATATAACTCGACCTATTGTTTCTAATCGCTTCGACTATTAGTCGGAGTCATGGCTCGTCATCGATCTAACTGTAAGTACCACAGTTACGAGTGAGTGGGATGGTTGTATGTGTGCCTACGAGTGAGAGGGACGGAGATATGAGCGATCAATTTGTGCTATGCAAGTGGAGTGTGAAGTTTTATTTAGGGTTGTCACTGTTCTCACCTGGATTTCAGTTGTTTTTTGCTGAGATGAAAATGTTGAGATGGATGTGTGGTGTTATAAGAATGGATAAGGTGAGAAATGAGCACATAAGGGGATCTTTGAAAGGTTGAGAGGAAGAAGATTTTTTTATCCGTGCAGGAACGGAGAAAGAATACAATTTCCTGCGGCCGGGCGGCCTGTCCTCAGAGGCGACTAAACAACCCATAGCCAGGTGGTAGGGCACTTGCCCGACTGGATGGCTACCACCTCTGGTCTAAAGCATGTCGCCATAACAACCTTGAGTTATGTTCTGGCATTAGTGACCAGGTTCCAGTGACCCTTAAGAGAGCAGCAGCGCATTTGGTGTTGCAAATGTCCATAGGCGATGGTAACCGCTTTCCATTAAGTGGGCCGTCTGCCCGTCTGAGTAACTCCTGCAATAAAAAAAAATAAAAAAAGATTAAGGTGTTATGAGCATGTAATGAGGAGGAATGAAAGTCACGTGACAAAAAGAATGTTGAACTCAATGATTGATGGGTACAATTGTAAAGGTAGACCAAAAAAGAGATGGATGGATTGCGTGAAGGATATGATGATTTGTGGTGAGAGGACGTATGTCAGAATAGAGGAGTGTGGAAGGAAAAGACATTGTGCTGACCCCAAATAACAAGAAGAAAAGAGATACATTACTATATATAAAAATAAACTCTTAAATTTTTTTCTTAATAATATGAAACCTTTTCTGGATCAAAATTATGTTTTTGTGAAACAGTTGTAATATATTGTATGTTTAAGAAGACCACGGGCCATAAAAATGGCTTGGACTTTTGGAGGGCTTGCGTGGGGCCAGGGGAAGGCCAACACGTAGAGGCTTGTTTACAAGTTTAATGTAAATGTCGCGTGACACTGACTTGACATTCCTCTAGGATTGTCGTATGTCAGAAACACGTAGAGGCTTGTTTACAAATTTAATGTAAATGTGGCGTGACACTGACTTGATAATCCTCTAGGATTGACGTATGTCAGAAACACGTAGGGGCTTGTTTAGAAATTTAATGTAAATGTGGCGTGACACTGACTTGACATTCCTCTAGGATTGACGTATGTCAGAAACACGGAGAGGCTTGTTTACAAGTTTAATGTAAATGTGGCATGTCACTGACTTGACAATCCTCTAGGATTGACGTATGTCAGAAACACGTAGAGGCTTGTTTACAAATTTAATGTAAATGTGGCGTGACACTGACTTGATAATCCTCTAGGATTGACGTATGTCAGAAACACGTAGAGGCTTGTTTACAAATTTAATGTAAATGTGGCGTGATACTGATTTGCCATTCCTCTAGGATTGTCGTATGTCAGAAACACGTACAGGCTTGTTTACAAGTCTAATGTAAATGTGGCGTGACACTGACTTGACATTCCTCTAGGATTGTCGTATGTCAGAAACACGTAGAGGCTTGTTTTCAAATTTAATGTAAATGTGGCGTGACACTGATTTGCCATTCCTCTAGGATTGTCGTATGTCAGAAACACGTAGAGGCTTGTTTACAAGTTTAATGTAAATGTCGCGTGACACTGACTTGACATCTCTCTAGGATTGACGTATGTCAGAAACATGTAGAGGCATGTTTACAAGTTTAATGTAAATGTCGCGTGACACTGACTTGACATTCCTCTAGGATTGACATATGTCAGAATAAAGGAGTGTGGAAGGAAAATACATATTGTGCCGACCCCAAACAATTGGGAGAAGGTAAAACAAAAAGAGATTTAGTATTTTCCAACCCTCGTTTCAAAACTAAACTTGATCGTGCATGACGCATCGCACCCAGACATAACAACTAACACTCACACATACACGAATCATGTAACACGAACTTCCTGCATTAGTCCGTGCAAGGAATTAAATTGTCAAGTTTATAGCGTTAAATCGTGTTTATTTTGGGGTCATTAGCTCTTATGTACTTAAAAATTGAATTAATACCGACGGCGTCTGTGCTTGAGCTAAGCCTTTATTAGCCTACCTCGCTGCAACGCAGAGGTTCCGGGTTTGATTCCCAGCATGGTAAATTTCGGAAACGAATTTTCTCCGTTATTTGCTATGGCCTAGGATCGGCCTCAGAGTAGGCCGTTGTAAGCAAGATACGCTTGACACACATACAATTTTTTTTTTAAATATTGTTTTGTTACGAGTCTGGTATATACTTTCATACGCATTTAATAAAAAGCTGTTATTTTGGCATTACAAACTGTCACTATGTATACTACATTCGCTTCCTGACTACAGTAATTGATTTTTCAAAAATCTCATGAAACCGTTTTAGTTTTCATCAAAATCGGCCCTCTTGAGTATTTTCGCTATCTCTTACTTGACTGATTCAACCATGGAGGCCCTTTTAAAAAAATTCACTCTGTATAGTCGAATAAAATCACATACGACAAACTTGAATGTTTCTAACAAATTTAATGCCCATTAACGAACTCTGAGTGTGGCAGTTAATGGTAGATTAAACTAACGAATACATGGAAACAGCATTACGAACTAATTTGAGTGACATTCGAAGCGTTTCAAATACGCTTTCTTGACTAACAATGGCTATCGGTTCCCATAATAGCGAAACGTGTTTTGTCTTCGAAGAAGAAGCTTCAAGTTATCAATGGATGTTTGGCACGACACTTTTATTCTTTGATAATAATTCTTTTGACCATATTTCCGAATATCGCCAGGTGGTAGGGCATTTGCCCGACTGGATGGCCACCACCCCTGGTCTAAAGTATGTCGCCATAACAACCTTGAGTTGTGTTCCGGCATTAGTGACCAGCTTCCAGTTTCTCTTAAGAGAGCAGCAGCGCATTTGTAGCAACTTTAGTGTTGCAAATGTCCATAGGTGATGGTAACCGCTTTCCATCAAGTGAGCCATCTGCCAGTCTGCTGATCTCCTGCAATAAAAAAAAAAAAATCGCAAGAAGTTTAAATGGTTACCTATTTGCTTTCACCGGAATGTTCACTTGCTCTCTCTTTTGTACAACGTCCTTTTGGATCCTCGTATTCATCCTTATCTAAAGGAACGTTTTCATTGCCTACGTCTTATTCATTCCCGTTATTTGCTCTCTACTAATAATCTCTCCTTAATGACACCTGTACACACTTCTTCCTTCGTTGATAACTCTTTCACGGTACAGGCTGTCTGTTTATGGAACTCACTGCCACTCAACATCAGACAAGCTAAATCCATATTGTCTTTTAAACTGATGGTTACTAAATATCTTTGGTCCTCGCAGGTCTAAAACATGCTGCTGATTCTGTATATATATATATATATATATATATATATATATGTCGGAGTTCGCGCCGACAGACAACAAGGAGCGAACGGATGACGCTCCGAGAATAACACAATAATACTCTGAAATATTATAATCAAAGTTTATTACACTAGAATTATTACAATTACGATATTAAATATTGCACAATAATACACAGAAATATTAGGACAACTCCAAGAGTTGCATCCACGCTTTGTCAGGTGTCGAGCAGCAATTTGCCCTTCAAGAATACCGCTATTATCAAGCAGTAATTATCGACCACATTATATTATGTGCTCCTCGTCCAAGACTACCAATGTAGACTGTCAGTGTAGATTGCCGATTGTAGACCGCTCGTTCAATACTGCCATTGTAGACTGTCGGTTCAATACTGCCAATTCAAGACTGCCCCCTCTGCCCGAACATCGCGTACTTAACAAGTCTTCGTAGCGCGCCGAAGTGACACCATCCGGCAATACTGTGGCGCCACTTCATTAACACTTCCTTCATAAAAACCAACTTCCGCCATACGTATTAAGTTCCAACATCCGGTTACTCCATTTCTGATATCCGTTAACTTAATAATAAATGCTTCTACATTGACATCCGGTTAAACAACTTCCGAATACTACATGAAAGAATACTCTATCCGGTTATTGACTACTTCCGTCATATGGTTATTTTATAATAACAAATACGACTCCGACACGGCCATCCTGCAATTCACACGTCCTCGTGTGTCTGCTAGTCTGCGAACAAGAATAACACACAGTACTTGTTCACACAACCACTCGGCTACTCCTGACCAATAATGACTCTACCTTCCCATCAAAGTAACAATAAACTTTCAAAACCTTTAACGATTATTATTTCAAGAATAACGTCAATTTCATGATCTCTATGTATCAACTCATTTAAGTACCAAAAAATCTTGAAAAAATAAATACTTGAAATTATTATTCAGGGCTGCAGAAATTCCAACAATAATTAACCACAGTTAAAAAAAACCCAGAGACTAGAATTACGCCTATTGTAAACCTTTAGCATTTTAACTATCGGACTAAAACCTCATTCTATATTGACCTTTAAAGTTACAACTACGTGTTACAAAAATAAACTGCAATCACTGCGTTTAATAATAATAATGACTAATCTTGAGTTATTCAAACTTTAAACAAAAACCGGGTGGATGCATCAGTCATCCCTGACCCTTATAGACATGTAATAATAACACAGTAAACAATAATCTCGCTTAACCAGCGGCATCACTTAACCAGCGGCATCGCTTAACCAGCGGCATCGCTTAACCAGCGGCATCGCTTAACCAGCGGCATCGCTTAACCAGCGGCATCGCTTAACCAGCGGCATCGCTTAACCAGCGGCATCGCTTAACCAGCGGCATCGCTTAACCAGCGGCGTCACTTAACCAGCGGCATCGCTTAACCAGCGGTATCACTCAAGAACAATGTCAAAACCAACTTTCCACCGTACATAATCAAGTAAAGTAACTAAGCCTAATTTTCACATAAAAACTTTTAGAAGGTAAACTTGAAAAGATAATGAATACACGCACATCGTTTAACACAAGTTTCTTGCTAGTAACTTCCCAAAAATAATGTTGAAAACGTATAATTACGCTATTTGTTCATCTTTTTCCATTTTTGCAACCATATCCTTATTTTCGTACACGAAAAATATTACGTGAATATGAAGGTAGTACAATTGCCTACCACGACCAATGAACCATAATTAATTCTTGTAAAATTAACTCACTATATTACTTTGCATAATTCACATTAAAATAATAAAAAAATACCATACCTTCTATGCCAGGTAGAATAGTCACGTAATTGTTACCTTAGCTTACAATTCACGATCCATAAAATTGCACTTCCACTCACAGCATTAACGTGAGTATGGACCCTCACTGGCCACACAGTGAACCAATATTACCAACGGTAACCCGATTACGCACAGGCCGACACACCGCCACTCCACAGGCACCTTCAAGGCACCACCACTACGCCGATAGCCACTATATGTCAATCGTCCTCCACTGCTATCGCTTCCCTTAATCCATCATGTCTTTTCACACTGGCAAGGCTTTAATTATTACTTCCATTGTAGACACAAGCTCATCCCACTTCTGATGTCGGAGTTCGCGCCGACAGACAACAAGGAGCGAACGGATGACGCTCCGAGAATAACACAATAATACTCTGAAATATTATAATCAAAGTTTATTACACTAGAATTATTACAATTACGATATTAAATATTGCACAATAATACACAGAAATATTAGGACAACTCCAAGAGTTGCATCCACGCTTTGTCAGGTGTCGAGCAGCAATTTGCCCTTCAAGAATACCGCTATTATCAAGCAGTAATTATCGACCACATTATATTATGTGCTCCTCGTCCAAGACTACCAATGTAGACTGTCAGTGTAGATTGCCGATTGTAGACCGCTCGTTCAATACTGCCATTGTAGACTGTCGGTTCAATACTGCCAATTCAAGACTGCCCCCTCTGCCCGAACATCGCGTACTTAACAAGTCTTCGTAGCGCGCCGAAGTGACACCATCCGGCAATACTGTGGCGCCACTTCATTAACACTTCCTTCATAAAAACCAACTTCCGCCATACGTATTAAGTTCCAACATCCGGTTACTCCATTTCTGATATCCGTTAACTTAATAATAAATGCTTCTACATTGACATCCGGTTAAACAACTTCCGAATACTACATGAAAGAATACTCTATCCGGTTATTGACTACTTCCGTCATATGGTTATTTTATAATAACAAATACGACTCCGACATATATATATATATATATATATATATATATATAGTATGATATTGTTACGAGTTACGGGACTCGAATTAAAATGCCCTTAGAATTACTATAGAATTTATTAGAACTATACAAACACGTATAACACAGGTACAAATATAATAACACGCGCAAAGTCCGTCACTAAATAGATTACCGAATGGAGTATTTATTTTAGTAGTTAGTATTTATCCGTGCAGGAACGGAGAAAGAATATAATTTCCTGCGGCCGGGCGGCCTGTCGTAAGAGGCGACTTAACAACCCACAGCCAGGTGGTAGAGCATTTGCCCGACTGGATGGCTACCACCCCTGGTTTAAAGTTCGACGGCCTCTGTGGTTGAGCGGGCTAGGCCTTTGCCGGCTTACCTCACTTCAACGCAGTGGCTCCGGGTTCGATTCCTGGTATAGTCAATTTCGGAAACGTATTTTCTCCGTTATTTACTATGGTCTGTGTAGGCGACGCACACATACAATACATTGTGTATTTGCTTGTATGTATTTTATTAACATTAATAAAACTATTATGTTAAGCGCGGCTTATTATGTGTCTAGTCTAGTCGTGCTATTTAGGGCGGAATATTTGTTACTTTATAATTAAAATAAGGGCAACACGACGGGGTGCGCCACACGGTGCTATTGGCCAATTTAAAAAGTCAGTGTCACGCGAGTCCCCGCTCGAAGCAAGCGCAAGCTCCGTATTTTGTTCTTCCAACGCCGTGTACACACCCCCGAAGCCTGGCAGCCATATTTTGCGGTGTTTTTATTTAAATATTACCAGCATCCCCTACATTGTGCTTTGATCCTTCGACCCGGAATGTACAAAACACCACCGTCAGGTATTTTAACACGGCGGCAGAAGATGGAAGGCGGACTGACCGCAACATCTGAACAAATGATGCCGATCGAACGCATTGCACCAAGGGCAACGCGCAGCCATATTGTCGACACGCAAATTAAAAAATCTTCGCCTAAAGACCCTTCGATTTTATCGAAGAAATCTACGGCATCATCCATCGCAAAACGAAAGCAACTGGAATTTAAAGCTGCTCAAGCAAAAGCAAAGATAGCAATGGAGCTAATTGATAAAAAACTGGAAGCTGATTTAGCTCAAGTCGACGCTGACGATGCAGAAGATAATAGTAGGTGCAGTGATGCCCCTTTGGACGACAATGTTAAGTCTCACGTCGAGGAGTGGTTAGACCAAGGTCAGGCCGCAGGGGCCTGTGCAGCAAATGATAAACCCCCGACGTGCCCTATTAGACAGCCAGCTGAAGACAGCTTTTCGTGTCTGGGATCGGCCCCAGAGTAGTCCGTTGTATATTACCCATAACACAAGCGTAACTTGCTTAATTTGGGGAGATACAATATGTGTGTTTGTCTGCCGATTATTAAAGTATGTTGCCATAACAACCTTGAGTTGTGTTCCGGCATTAGTGACCAGGTTCCAGTCTCCATTAAGAGAGCAGCAGCGCATTTGTATCACAATTGGTGTTGCAAATGTCCATAGGCGATGGTAACCGCTTTCCATCAAGTGGGCCGTCTGCATGTCTGCTGAACTCCAGCAATAAAAAAATAACTTGGATAACCGAATAAGCACAACACTAATTCGAAACAATACTTCCAAGGATTATCTTATCAGCAACTGATGTCATGGCGTCGGATGACCTTGGAACAACGCTTATGGTATGAGGGTGATAAGAAATTAAACTAAAAACCAAAAAAGATTTTTCTTCTGAAGCGGGTAAACAAGTTAATTGCGCCTATCTGATGGTCAATTAGCAAGTTGAGGTGGCAGTGGGCCGGTCACGTCTGCCGCAGGACCGATGGAGCAGACGAGTCCTGGAGTGGAGACCGCGTCTCGGTAAACGTAGTGCTGGACTGACGACCTACGCAAGGTCACTGGTAGGCGCTGGATACGGAAGGCAGAGGACCGTGATGAGTGGCGCAGACTTGGGGAGGCCTACATTCAGCAGTGGACGGTTATTATCTGACGACGACTGATGGACAGTGGTTACCATTGATGGACGTTTGCAACTCCTGAGATCCAATTCTGCTACTTCAATATCTTGCTGTTGCGAAGATATTCAAAAGATTCCATTGCTATAGAGTCGATAATTCGTATTCTACTAAATCGACAATATCATCTCGATATCCTCGCGGAGGAATAGTAGTAGAAAAAATTGTTACTACCATCAGCAGAAACGGCGTAAGCCGAGATGAATATTGAAAAGCTACGAAACATTTTAAACATCTATTTCGCGACTTTTTGGTTATAAATATAGAGTGACGTGCTACGGGCACGCCATTGGAATTAACAGAATACCGAAACCCAATCAAATCTACGATTGAGACAATACTGTCCGGCGATTTAGACAAAATACTAATAGCAGACTTGCCATACACAACGCGGTGCTGGTACCTACGCTCACGTATGGAAGCGAGAGTTGGGTATGGAAGAGAGAGCATGAAAGTAGAGTAAACGCGGTCGAGATGCGAGCACTGCGCAAAATCTGCGGAGTGACGCTCGCGGACCGCGTTCGTAATAACGAAGTAAGAAACAGAGGGTCGGGGTGAATGTAAGGAAAGGAATGCTCCGGTGGTTCGGGCATGTGGAAAGAATGCATGTTGAAAGAATGACTAAACAGATATACAATGCAAAAGTGGATGGATGCAGAAGTCGTGGCAGGCCACGACACACCTTACATGATCAAATTGATCGTGTATTAGCAGAAGGTGATGTCAGGAGCCTTAAGAACAGACGAGCGTGCATGACAAGAGCTATGAATGTCAAAGAAGTTAATGAGGTGTGTAAGAATAAGCCTGAATGGCGCTCTGTTGTTCGTGCCTACCCCGTATGTACTAATAGCAGAACTGGGGCCAATGAGTGATGCCAACAAGTGGACGGCTTTTAGGATGGTATACAAAAGATGAGATAGGCAGTATAAGAGGGACTCCAGTCCTCTCGAGTCATATCCTCTATCCATAGAGATAGAAGTTGTTTTTAATAAATTTGCTTGTTTAGTTCTGGTAGAATCACAACGTCTATTTTGACACGTACTTCAGAGATTAAAATAATAGGGCACGTAGGACAATTATGGGATATCTTAATAGCGCATTATTTGAAGTAGGTTAACGAGAAACACTCTTATTATCACCTAAACCTCTTAAGTTTGTTGACATCGAGTTTTCAAAGATTTTAGAAGTATTTTTTTAATAATTATTATAAACGGCAGCCAAAAATAAACTTAGAAATTAAATACTATTATAAACATATTTACAAGTAAAATATGTAATCCAGATCGCTGTCGGTAGGGAGCGTTCCCATAATGCTGGCCGTATTCTGACGTTGTATGGCAACGCTAATCCGTTGCCCTAAATATAGGCCAGCCCTTTGCTCACGCGAGACTTCTTTCAATCGCCCTGAAAGGTATTAACGCGAGTTACTATCTTAATATACATAAATTACGGGTCACGTTGTTTCTCCGCGATGGATTCCTAAAGTACTTGACCGATTTTAATCAAATTTGCACACCGTGTGCAGTTTGATCCGACTTGAAAGATAGGATAGCTTACATATGGACCCGGTAGGTGGCGCTGCAATCGGGTTTTAAATTTTATTTCTTCAGAGCAGAACAACGTCTGCCGGGACAGCTAGTAATAATATAAAAAGTGATTAAGTATTGAGCAAAAGTTATTTTGTACTTCGATAGATGGCGCTAGTCAAACAATAGATCGCGGTATGTTTACATTTTACTACTATAAGTATGTAAGCAATTATTAATGCAGAGGTCGAACTTCACCGAGCGCGCTGCTTCCGGGCTGGACGCCTCCATCGTTTTTGTTTTACTGAAGTGACCCGCCTTAGTTTGAATTTGGCCAAAAGGTCTCGATAAAGTTGATAAGCCTCGCGTCCCTATGGCCCCAAAGTCTCAACCCAACGGCAGACAAACATACATTCTATATTTCCAAGTATTGTTACACTTGTTTTATGGATAACTAGGATATGCCCTCGACTTTGTCCACGCTTGACTTGAGATTCCACAAAGTATCGCAGTGTTTAAATAAAGAATGTAGGCGATGCTATCGTTTTATTGAAAACTATCAGAACAAGCTATTTTTTTAATACGCTTTTATTTTATTTTATTATTATTATATTAGCTTCAAACGTATGTTTGTAACGGAATCTTTCAAGTTAAATTTGATCGACTTCCCGGTGTCCGATTGAGCTGAAATTTTGTACGTATGTGTATATCGCGTGACAATGCAATAATATGGTACCATGGAGCTGATCTGATGATGGAGTCTGAAGGTGGCCATAGGAACTCCTGTACTAAACAAGATAGACCCGTCGTGTTTGGGCTCGTTTTACGTGTCTTGGCTAGCGCTCTAGTGCTACATGATATGCAGGATCTCAAAAGCTTGTATTTAAAAACCTCTTTAAAAAAGCTTATTTTTACATAACGTTCCATTTTATCATAAGAGTATTTAATTCTTTTTTCAAAGTTTCCACGGAGAATGGAGTTAAATCACTAAAAAATGAAAAATAAATAATAGTTAAAAAAAACTAAAAAATACGCTTTTATAGAAAATCCAACTAAACAATAGAATATAAATTTTAATAAATTTGAATTAAAAATAGTGTAAGAAAAAAATGTTTTTTTTGTAAAAAAAGTGTGGGGTGCTTTTCAGGATATTATCAAAATAACCGTTCTACTCATATCTGTTCATAAAATATTTATAACTATTGATACCATGCACCCCACGGCCGAATCATTAGCCAGGTTTTGCGGATTACGTCGACTACGATACGGGCACATTTGTATTTGTGACGTATAAAACCAGGGCCCGATGGAGAGAGGAGGCAGTGGAGCGAGAACCACGATCAAGGCGACATATGCATTCGGTGATCTATTAGTAACGGATTTTGCGCGTTTTATGGAATTACGACCTTCTGCATTACGTTTGGACTTGTTGTGTTCGGTTATATTTGTACCTGTGTTATACGTGTTTGTATAGTTCTAATAAACTCTATAGTAATTCTAACGGCATTTTAATTCGAGTCTCCCGACTCGTAACAATATAGATCACTTTGGTTGAATCATTCAAATTGAAAGACTTAAATGAACCGTCTAATACAGGTTTTATGAACATTTTCGTCTTTTTTTTTATTATTATTGTATGTCTTTCAAGACCACGGGCCATAAAAATGGCCCGGACATTTGGAGGGCTTGCGTGGGGCCGTGGAAAGGCCAACACGTAGAGGCCCTTTGACAAATTTAATGTAAATGTGGCGTGACACTGACCGGCGATTATTCCTGTCTACACCATATAACAATGCGCCCAAGGACAAGCCCTGAACTGCTAGTGGTACTAGGGGTCTGGGAATATGGGGACTATGACTTATTATTATTATTATTAACATCTCTACGGACTCGAGTTCCGTACCCTTTTTTACTACTTAATTTCTATGAAAAATTTTAGGCTCCATACACGCTTATTGTTTATTTTTGTTACTGTGTGTGACATTAATTTAGTAATTTTTATGTTGTGGTATACCTTATTTAAAATTAAGTATTAAAAGTAAATGTTAAATATATATAAACTAAACTAAACTATAAATAAAGCTATACTTACAAAATAACATAAATCTATAAATAAAAAATTGACTCCAAATCGCTGTCGGCGGGGAGCGTCCCCAAAATGCTGGCCGCATTTCCGCGTTGAATGGCAACGCTAATTCGTTGCCCTAGGTGCAAGCCAGCCTTTTGGTCACGCGAGACCTCAATTAAACGCGTCGAGAGGTCTCGATAGAGGTGATGAGATCCAGGCCCCCACGGCCTCAGGGTCTCGACCCCGAAAGCCACAAATACGTACCCACTACCAATGGACACATATTTGCGACGTTTCAGGGCCTCCTGGTGTGCAGCAGCAGCCCCGGCCGTCACGGCTGTGTCTGGAAGATGCGACGCCGCCAAAGTATCGGCACAAGTTGCGTCCCATACTAGGGGACGTCCCATCTCCCATGGCACCAACGACATTCCGTCTGGTCTCTTACCATCATCGCGGCACAGACCATTTAGTTCTAGAACAGCTGGTGCCCCGGCGGTGGCAAGAGACCGATGGATAATGTCATTAAGTGCAGCATTTTCATCCGTGCAGGAACGGAGAAAGAATACAATTTCCTGCGGCCGGGCGGCCTGTCGTAAGAGGCGACTTAACAACCCACAGCCAGGTGGTAGGGCACTTGCCCGACTGGATGGCTACCACCCCTGGTCTAAAGTATGTCGCCATAACAACCTTCGAGTTGTGTTCCGGCATTAGTGACCAGGTTCCAGTTTCCCTTAAGAGAGCAGCAGCGCATTTGTAGTACCTTTGGTGTTGCAAATGTCCATAGGCGATGGTAACCGCTTTCCATCAAGTGGGCCATTTGCCTGTCTGCTGATCTCCTGCAATAAAAAAAAAAAAAAAAGCATGCCGTGATATTCTGCCAGCGCTCCTTGCGCATGACAAACCATGGTGGCCTAACTTATCAACTCTATCTCCGCACCGACAGCGATGTGGCACTACAACACCTGCCCCCCAGACGAATGCAAGCAGCAAGGTATACCTTTATTCTTAAGGTTTATTCTTATTATTCTTACCGTTATTCTTAAGGTATACATTTTCATCTTGTAACTTTTCATTACACGTTCAAAATAAATTGTGTAATTTGAATATTTTTGCAAACCAGTTTTGAGTGGCGCGTGGAGATAACAGAATACTTACTTTTTTCGCAATATAATGGCATTGTATACAGTTTCATTAATTCAGATAAGGTTTTTAGGGTTCTTTATGCTGCAATTTTGGCAACATAAAATTTCAGATTATATTTTTTGAAATGATACTTCTAAATACGGGGGGTCTTAGGATTTTTCTGTCAAGAATAAGCGTTACGGCCGCGTGGAGGGGCGGCATAATTTTAGAGTAGACTATGGAAGCGTTGTTCGGTTCCGGATCGAATTCAGTTTTTTTGCTTGATAAAATAAAATAATAAAATATGTTTAAATAAAAAATGCATTCAATAAAATGTACCTAAGCTAACCAAATAACAATTTGCAGTAAACCTGCGAAAAATCGAAATGTGTGCTGGGACACGTAGTAGAAGTGAAACTTCAACGGACAAGTGGCAAAAGGGATCGCAACAAAATTTTAACTTGAAGTTTTACGGGCAGGTTTTCAAATTGAACAAGTACATTAAGAATACAATTTCCTGCGGCCCGGCGGCCTGTCGTAAGAGGCGACTAAACAACCCACAGCTAGGTGGTAGAGTATTTGCTCGACTGGATGGCGACCACCCCTGGTCTAGAGTATGCCGCCATAACAACCTTGTGTTGTGTTCCGGCATTAGTGACCAGGTTCCAGTCTCCTTTAAGAGAGCAGCAGCGCATTTGTAGCACCTTTGGTGTTGCAAAAGTCTATAGGCGATGGTAACCGCTTTCCACCAAGTGGGCCGTCTGCTGAACTCCTGCAATTAAAAAAAAAAAAAAACATTAACAATCTGCCCGCAAAACCTCAAGTTAAAATTTTTTTGCGATTCGTTTTGCCACTTGTCCGTTGTTTAATAGAAAACTACTTTTGGCACATAGGCATGTCAACGCCGTCATAACAACGCCACCTGCTGGGTCTAATTGTGGATCTAAACCGATTACTACCATTTATATACATATATACTGTTAGGATATTTACATTATAAAATTAACACCAACCGTGGTGTAAGTACTATTTATATATTAATATGCTAATGTCTCCTTAGGTATATTTGAGATGATATAAGAATCTTTTAAATATTAATTTAACAACTGCGAGGCATGGGATGTCGGAAGGGGTGGTTGGAAGCCATTGGGCCAGGTTCGGCCGTTGGGCCCAATTTTTATATCATCTCCACAATATATTATGACAAATGAGCGAATATGATTTATTCATTCTCTTACTTCTGACGTTATGATACAAGCATTTATGCATATATCTTACGACTTCTCAACTTCACTAACAGTTATTTCATTGTATGAGTAAGATACCACGAATTACCACCAGATGGTGACCATCCATTACCATTAAGGGATGAACACCACCCCAGTTTTAGTGGATATCCCTAACTGGGGAGTGGCAATAGTGTGGCACCGGTTCTGACCGGGCACGCTAGTGCCATCCCCGATCTGGCGAATCCCACACTCACGGTCGCGAACATCCCCCCAGGCTTCTGTGCCTGTCGCGGCTTAGTCCTCAAACGGATTTCTCCTGGCCAAAAAAAAAAAGTGGCCACTACCCCAGGGGTGGTGGATCTAGAACATGCCGCCGTAATACTCTTGAGCTGTGTTCCGACATCAGTGACCAGGTTCCAGTCTGCCTGGATGGCAGCAGTTTCGCAGCACCTTTGGTGTTTAAAATGACCATAGGCCTCTGTCTTCTGTACACTAGCAATAAAATATCATACAAAAACAAAAGAACAAATCGATAATCCTTTTTTAACAAAATGGCTATGAAACCTTATATAGACAAGAAGAAACAATTAGGACTTCATAATTACAGTAATTGCTAGAAATGTCACAAAGGGTAGGCAAATTGATAATTAACTTAGGCTTAAGCCGTCTAATATGAAGCCTAACGAAAAAGTTTATATGGCAGGCATGAATATTACAACAAAACGTAACTTACTTATTATTACGAGTTTAGCGAGACTCGAATTAAAATGCCGTTGGAATTATTATAGAGTTTATTAGAACTATACAAACACGTATAACACAGGTACATATATAACTGAACACAACAAATCCAAAAGTAATGCAGAACGTCGTAATTCAATAAAACGCGCAAATTCCGTCACTAATAGATTCCCTAATGTACACACGTCTCGCCTTGATCGTGGTTCGCGCTCGCTTGCCCCCTCTCCCCATCAGGCCGTTGTTTTATACCTCACAAATACAAATGTGCCCGTATTGTAGTCGACGTAATCCGCTACACCTGGCTAATGAATCGCCCGCAAGCGGCCGTAAACGATTACAGTAGAATTATATGCTGTTCTCTAGAAACATATGCCAATAAATAAGTAAATAAAAGAAGATCATGAAAGAATTACAATTAGTTCAAATGCCGACAGGTAATAAAGTATGTTTTTACAGATATGCAGGTGGAATTTGTTTTGGTCGGAACCTAAGTTGTAACATTATTACATCAAATCAAATCAAAATCAATTTCTTGTCAAAAAATTATACAGAAATAATGCTTACATAGGTTCCGCACTAGGACTAGCCTGTATCGCGGGACACCAAGTGCGTGTGTGACTGACTTAACAATTTTTATCTCTTAAAGCTTTTTTTTTATTTTTTACTGCTGGAGTTCAGCAGACAGGCAGACGGCCCACTGGATGGAAAGCGGTTACCATCGCCTATGGACATTTGCAACACCAAAGGTGCTACAAATGCGCTGCTACTCTCTTAAGTGAGTCTGGAACCTGGTCACTAATGCCGGAACACAGCCCGGCCGCAGGAAATTGTATTCTTTCTCCGTTCCTACACGGATAGAACAGCAACATTCTTAGTCTATTCTATCTGGGGGGCTATGTCTCCTGGCGTCCCTCGAGGGGACGTGGAGAGATCGTAATAATAATATAGTCTATTTCTGTTGGTTTTTTTAAATGACAAAGTTCTATAGGCGACGGTAACCACTTTCCATGAGCTGAGCCGCCTGACAGTTTGCCAACTTCGCATTAAAAAATTCGTGTTTATATCCGTCGAATAATTAAAACCATACCTAAAATGTTAAAAGCTGATATCCGGTTTCTTAATCATCTTGACTCATTTAATTCGACAAAACTGAATAGTTAGGTATTATGAATCAGTGTATAAGCCTCCTAATTAAAATTCGCGTAATCATTTAAATATTTTTATTGCAACTCGAAATTACTGCAAGGTTGAAAAATGACGGGTCGTTGAATCTTTTAATAATATAATAATACGTGTCGAAAATACCATCTTTATAAGTATATATAAAAATCAATTGCTGTTCGTTAGTTTCGCTAAAACTCGAGAACCGCTGGACTGATTTGGTTAATTTTGGTTTTTAATTATTTGTATCCAGGGAAGGTTTAAAAGGTGAGTAAATATGAAAAAAATGCTTGGAATATAGTAAAAACAATAATTTCGCTTTCCCTTAGAAACTATTCCTACCTGTCAAACATTTGATGTTCGTCCCGTCGTTTAGAAATCAATTAAATTTAAAAGTCGTTCGGAAATCAAATTAAATTTAAAAGTGAAGATTTTTTTTCATTTTTTTAGTTTTGAATGTCAAACGTTTGATGTCCGTTCCAATTTTTTTTTATTGCAGGAGATCAGCATACAGGCAGACGGCCCACTTGATGGAAAGCGGTTACCATCGCCTATGGACATTTGCAACACCAAAGTTGCTACAAATGCGCTGCTGCTCTCTTAAGGGAGACTGGACCCTGATCACTAATGCCGGAACACAACTCAAGGTTGTTATGGCGACATACTTTAAACCAGGGGTGGTAGCCGTCCAGTCGGGCAAATGCCCTACCACCTGGCTGTGGGTTGTAAGGCCGCAGGTAATTGTATTCTTTCTCCGTTCCTGCACGGATATAATATGTGTCTTTGTCTGCCGATTATTACTATCATCATCATTCTGGAAATGGTATAATTTACAGCTCACTTGATGAGAAGTCGTCACCGTCGCCTATGGAATTTGCCAACAGGCCTATATCAAAGGTGTAATAAACGTGATTTTGGCCATGAAGGAATTTTGATGACATCTTTTATCGTTGTCACCTTTATGTTCCTTAAAAAATTACTCAATGAGTAATAAACAAAGCGATTACAAGATCTGATAACTCTTATCAGTACAGGCATATGGAAACTCGGCCGTATGACATCAATATTTACTCGTTCATTAACTTAGTCATTTTAAACTATCAATACGGCTTCAAGAATTTCTCTTATAAAAAAATATTTTCGGTTTAATTATACGCTTTCAAATTACATAAGATATATATTTTAATTATTAATACGTCAAGCAGAAACTGTATACCCCTTTTTACGAAAATTACGCGGACGGAGGAGTATGAAATTTTGCACACTTATAGTTCATATAGAGAAGGAGTGCAGAATGCTAATATTTTTTTTTAAATTATACATGAAAAATACGTTAAATCAATAAAAAAAACATTACACACACTACCATGTATTTGACACACACACACGCATATATAATCTTTTGTTTATTGTTCAAGTCAAATTAACAATCAAATTTTATCCGTGCAGGAACAGAGAAAGAATACAATTTCCTGCGGCCGGGCGGCCTGTCGTAAGAGGCGACTTAACAAACCACAGCCAGGTGGTAGGGCATTTGCCCGACTGGATGGCTACCACCCTGGTCTCAAGTATGTCGCCATAACAACCTTGAGTTGTGTTCCGGCATTAGTGACCAGGTTCCCCTTAAGAGAGCAGCAGCACATTTGTAGCATCTTTGGTGTTGCAAATGTCCATAGGCGATGGTAACCGCTTTCCATCAAGTGGGCCGTCTGTCTGTCTGCTGATCTGCAATAAAAAAAAACAAATAAACAATGTAGTCTTGGCGAAATCTGTGATTATAGAAGTGTATATATAGTCTTTAACAACAGAACCTTAATAATGTTCAAACTTATAATTTAAAATTAATTATGGCTGAATTTCTACCACGGGCGACCACTAGTATTTTTTTTTATATTAACAACTCTACGGACTCGAGTTCCGTACCCTTTTTTACAACATAATTTCTAGATTTAATTTTTTGAATTGAACACGCTTATTAGTTATTTTGGTTCTTGTGTGTGACATTAATTTATTGATTTTTCTGTTGAGGTGTATGTATCTTACGAATAACTTATTATATTAATTTATTCCAGTTTTAATACTAAACTTATACTAATGTAGAGTGTATCTGTTACATGCTGGTGTTGTGAAGAAGTGCATGTGCAGTGTTGGCCTTATATCTATACTTATATATATTGTCCTATCTAGTGCCATGTGTGTTATCACTAATATTAATAACGCTGGCAGATAAAAATGTTATAGAGAGTTACTTGAAACCTTTTAACCACACATCAAAGCAGTCAAATCCAAACTAATGTTTGATTGTAATTTGGTAGCGTATGACGATTCCTTAACAATCTTCATGTCACAGAACTAACTCAGTCTTGTTTTGTTTCAGATTAACGCAGTGCTAAACTAAAGTTACCTGTCGCTTGTGTTAAAAGTAATACGAAATGTCTTATAATAATATATGAACCAGCGTTTACATCGCGAAGTTATACCTTAATGATAGATACAATATGTCATTCGTGCCTTCGTAATTGATAAACGTATTAAAGTAATATTAATGGCGAAAGTAAACATTTGATAAAATTATTAATAAATCATCATTTACTGTGTTAATGTACAAAAGATAACTCGGTCCATTGAACTTTATAATCATTAATTAATAATCGACAAGAAAATTTAAATATTACCTGACGCGAATAAAATTTAAGCAAATAAATTAGAAAGTATAATTGCCGGTTAAAGAAATCAATTACAAGTATATAGTGGAATTTGATAAAGGTCAAAGTGATTCCGACAGGTCAAAGTGGATCTTACAGGTCAAAGTGAATCACACATATCAAAGTGAGAGTAATAAGTTTGTAACTTAAATTCGTAGTGTATAATGTGTTCGGAGTATGGATGAGGCAGAGGCGATGCACAAGACCTGCGTAAGGGTTAACTCCGAGGAAGGTCAGGATGAGGTGGACAGGGTCGAGCAGCTGCCCAAGAAGAACCCGTTTGTGAGGGTGAGTTTCAGAATACTTTTTTTCCAAAACTGTACATACTCTACTAGTCTACTACTTAAGACATTTAGAGTAGTAAATAGTAGTAGTAATAACTTTAAAAAGTCAGGTACATAATAAAATGTTATATGAAAATCCTACTAATATTATAAACGCGTAAGTTTGTAAGAATGTATGTTTGTTACTCTTTCATACAAAAAGTAATGAATGGATTTTGATGAAACTTTACAATAATATAGCTTACACATCACAATAACACATAGGCTATCTATACTAATATTATAAAGAGGTCCGCGCTCGCGGACCGCGTTCGTAATACCGAAGTAAGAAAGAGAGTTGGTCTGAAAGAGAGTGTCGGGGTGAAGGTAAGGAAAGGAATGCTCCGGTGGTTCGGGCATGTTGAAAGAATGACTAAACAGATATACAATGCAAAAGTGGATGGATGCAGAAGTTGTGGAAGGCCACGACACACCTTCCATGATCAAATTGATCGTGTACTAGCGGAGGGTGATGTCAGGAGCCTTAAGAACAGACGAGTGTGCATGACAAAAGTTATGAATGTCAAAGAAGCAAGTGAGGTATGTAAGAATGGGCCTAAATGGCGCTCTGTTGTTCGTGCCTACCCCGCAAGGGAACTGGCGTGAAGTTATGTATGTATGTATAAAGAGGTAAAGTTTGTGACGTAGTAGGGGGTAATCTCTGGATCTACTAAACCGATTTTAAAGATTCTTTTATTGTTGGAAAGCTACGTTAACAGGGAATGGCATAGGCTATATAATATGACGCTATATACCACGGGAGCGGGACAGAGCGGGGGTGAAACCGCGCCGGGCCGCTAGTAATTTATAAACATATATCTTGTGGTTTTGTGGTTACGCGGGTGAAACCGCGGCGCGCAGCTAGTTACGTAAATGAAGACAAAAACATCGTGAGTTTATGTATAATGTCAATTTTAAAGAGTAAGAAGTATTAAATTATTACTAGAAAATTGAAAAGAATGCATGATGAAAGAATGACTAAACAGATATACAATGCAAAAGTGGATGGATGCAGAAGTCGTGGAAGGCCACGACACACCTTCCATGATCAAATTCCTGTACTAGCAGAAGGTGATGTCAGGAGCCTTAAGAACAGACGAGCGTGCATGACAAGAGTTATGAATGTCAAAGAAGCAAGTGAGGTGTGGAAGAATGGGCCTAAATGGCGCTCTGTTGTTCGTGCCTACCCCGCAAGGGAACTGGCGTGAAGTTATGTATGTATGTACGTCCTATGGGATGTGTCAGCCATATCGTCGTATTTGAGATTTACAGTAAAGAAAGAAAGAGAAAGAAAAAAAAGTTTATTTGAAGAAATGGTAACGTAATTAGATTCTTTATACATGATTATACACAGAGGATGATTTGAGAATTTGTGCGCCGCATTTTCAGCAAACAAGGTTTGCACTCAGCATATTGCTGTGCCGGAATTATATCTGACAAAACCTTCCTTTTGACGTAAGACCAAAACGACCCAATTTTGTTAAATAAATAAAAAAATATGATTAATTAAACTAATTCTACTTATGTAATATTTAATTGGTAAAACAAATAACTAGATAATAATAAAACACTTTGTTACTTGAAAAATTAAAACAAATACTCGTGTAACAACTTGTATTATGAGTAAATGTTATTAGAAGATTCGAAATACCCAGTAACACTGCAACACGCCTAATAGAGAACTAGGTGACTGCATACTTCATAATACGTAACAATAATTATTGTTTGACGACAATAGTTGCCCTACTTCAAGTCTGGTTTTTGTCGACTGGCAGTTCGGTGAGACGAGAAAGTATTGGCTTCAACTTTTTGTCGTTACTACCTTTTTCTTTGGGTAGCCAGGGGTAATGGGACGCTGCATGAGGTCTAGGATTAATATAGAGATACGGTCCAGAACGTTCGGCGACGGAAGGATTGTTGCTAATCGGAACTGAGCGGATTTTCCGCTGATGTGTCATAGGTAACTTGAAAACATTGTGAGCGTAATTAGCCGCACGTTCCGCAGGTTGCAACACCAAAGGTGCTACAAATGCGCTGCTGCTCTCTTAAGGGAGACTGGAACCTGATCACTAATGCCGGAACACAACTCAAAGTTGTTATGGCGACATACTTTAGAACAGGGGTGTTCGCCATCCAGTCGGGCAAATGCCCTACCACCTGGCTGTGGGTTGTTTTATCGCCTCTTGCGACAGGCCGCCCAGCCGCAGGAAATTGTATTCTTTCTCTGTTCCTGCACGGATAAAATTGCTTATGATTATATCTGACCGTTTCGAATAATTAAATCGATGGTTTTAACATATAATGAGTCATCCGCCGGCTCTTGTCACCTTGTACCTTGGAAGATGTGCCGCCCCTTAGTGTGGTGGCGTCCCATCTGTCACCGCCGGTTCTGCTGCAGCCGAACTGGAGGCCCCCAAGCGCCGCAAGTACGCCGCCATCGGAAATAGTTACACATTTGCGGCGCTTGGGGTGAAAACTCTGGGTCCGTGGGGTCCTAACGCTCTAAAACTTTATCGAGATGTCGCCGAACGTTTAGTACACCTCTCACGCGACCAAAAGGCTTAAGGTTAAGTATTGCTATTCAACGTGGTAACGCCTCTTTTGGGAACGTTCCCGGTAAGTGACACTGGTTTGGCATCAATATTTTATCTATAATTATGCCCTTATATTTTTATTTAGTTCTAGTATTTAATTTTAGGTTTCTTTTTTTTTATTGCAGGAGTTCTGCAGACAGGCAGACGGCCCACTTGATGGAGAGCGGTTAACATCGCCTTTGGACATTTGCAACACCAAAGGTGCTACAAATGCGCTGCTGCTCTCTTAAGGGAGACTGGAACCTGGCCACTAATGCCGGAACACAACACAAGGTTGTTATGGCGGCATACTCTAGACCAGTGGTGGTCGCCATCCAGTCGAGCAAATACCCTACCACCTGGCTGTGGGTTGTTAGTATAGTTCAATTTTTAAAATCATTTTAGAATATATTGTAATAAGTTTTGTCTAGAAATAATAGCTACCAATTGATGAGTCAATTGTAAAATTTAACTTTTACAAATTTCTTCTTTATCTTTACAAAATATAAAGTCTCTTTCCACGCCTGTTTCTCTTTCAGTCTGTCTGCAGGTATATCCACTAACTCCTCTTAAACTACGCAATGGTTTTTTTTTAAAGGTTTTCACTTAGAGTTAGACAAATTTTCAAGGACGGTTTATATATACACTAGCTTTTGCCTGCGGCGTTGCTTGCGATATAAACATCTAATTATTTTTTTGTCTCGGAGCCGATTTTTCAATAGTCAGATGATTCGTTTAATAACTGCCTAAGGCATAAAGTTCGATAACTCTATGCCTTAGGCAGTTATTAATTTGGAGATATCAAATGTGTGTGTTTCTCTGCCGATTATTATTAATAGTTTGTTTTACGTATTTTTGGATTTTAATCCTTAAGACTCGTTTTTTATGTAAGGCCCCCGGTATGGAAATTTTATGAGGGGTGAAATTAATACTTATACAAGCGTAATTCAAAGGCGCTACGTTTTTTGCTACTTTAAACCTTTTTGACGGCCTCTGTGGTTGCGCGGGTTAAGCCCTTGCCGTTCTACCTCACTGCAATGCAGAGGCTCCGGGTTCGATTCCTGGTATAGTAAATCGGATACGTATTTTCTCCGTTATTTGCTATGGTCTGGGTGGTTGGGATCGGCCCCAGAGTAGTCCGTTGTATATTACCCATAACACAAGCGTAACTTGCTTAATTTGGGGATATACAATATGTGTTTGTAAGCCGATTATTAATTTATTTAAACCACACTTGTATTAGAGCGAATAAATAAAAAAAATTCGTTGTTGTTAATTAAAGTCATTTCTTTATCTGTGTTCGCCTCTCCTATACCAGCTGGCTTATCAAGATGAATTTTAGCGAAACTACTATCCTACTAATATTATAAACGCGAAAGTTTGTAAGAATGGATGTTACTCTTTCACGCAAAAACTACTGAATGGATTTTGATGAAACTTTACAATAATATAGCTTAGCTATGGGGACGTGAGGCTCATCAACTTTATCGAGACCTTTCAAGGCGATTGAAGAAAGTCTCGCGTGACCAAAGGGCTGCCCTATATTTAGGGCAACGTATTATAGCGTTGCCATACAACGCGGGAATGCGGCCAGCATTTTGGGAACGCTTCCCACCGAGAGCGATCTACTGGACTACATCTTTTACCTGTAAATATGTTTATAATAGTATTTAATTTCTAAGTTTTTTTTTGTAGTGTAATTTGTAATTTAAATTAAGTTTTTATACATTGATTAATTGTAGAAATATTCATAATATAGCTTACACATCAGAATAATACATAGGCTATAATTTATAAAGATATAGTGTGAATGATCATCATTATCACAAGTTTCCATCACCACGCGGGTGGAACCGCGGGGCGCAGCTAGTTTAATATATTACTCTCAGGCGCTTTAATATTATTTATATTATGGCTTTAATCTTTAATTAACATGTCTGGGAGTGTGTATGTGTGTTGTGTTTATATATAGCCGGTAGATAATACACATATGAACACAACACAGAGAAATAACTATATATACTTATAGTTATTTCTCTGTATGTATCTTTTCTTGTAAACGCCCTTATTCTGCATATGTTTTTTTAATGTTTGAAGTGTAAACGCCAGTCGTGCATGGGAACTGACTTACACAAGCTCTTTTTTCCACATTATTATAGGACAATATAAAATCTTTATTCTTAAACAATGGCTGTGTATTTAATAAGGTCGTATTTGATTTTTCATTTTGAAAATCTAGGGAGGGACAGCTGTTCCTTTCAGCCCAGTTGATATCGATTGAACTCCATTCCCTAGTGAAAGCTTTGAAACATCTCGTGTTTGGGTGAAAACTCATGTATATTTGGTAAACAAAGCATTGTTTAGCCGATGCTAGCCATGGGAACGTACAACTTTCTATTATGTATGGCAAATAATTATGATCTAATAGGCGTGGAGTGAATGTTTGTTAAATACATATTGTTACAAGTTAGCGGGGCTCGAAATAAAATGCCGTTGGAATTATTATAGAATTTATTAGAACTATACAAACACGTATAACACAGGTACAAATATAACTGAACACAACCGGTCCAAACGTAATGCACGACTTAATAACATGCGCAAAGTCCGTCACGAAATAGATTACCAAAGGTACACATGTCTTGCTTCGTTCGTGGTTCTCGCTCGACTGCCTGATCTCTCAATTGGGGCATTGCTTTATACTGCACAGATGCAATATGTCTGTCCGGCCGCGTGGACCGAATTTCCTAGAATCAGTTTGTACTTTTAAATCCGAGACACCTGGCAGTGATCACAATACAACAATAGGCCGTAAAAGATTACAATACACAATAGGCTGTTATTTTTAATAACAAATTTTAAACACAAAGTAAACAAAAGAAGTCCAAATGCCGAAAGGTAATAAAATGTATTTCTACAGGTAAGCAGGTGTGAATTTGTCTTTTGTTGGCGTCTAGGTCATAACAATATGGTTAGTATTGGGTAGGACATGATTTTAAAATGAGTTTGTAAGAGTAACATGACATTTTATACTGAACCAGTAAATTTTTTTTATTGCACAGCAGACACCCTGACGGCCCAACTGTGATGGAAAGTGGTTACCGTCGCTTATGGACATTAGCGATACCAGAGGTTCTGCCAATGTACTGCCGGCCTTGAAGGAGAAACTGGAACCTGGCCACTGATGCCGGAACACAACTCAAAATTGTTATGGCGACATACCCTAGACCAGGGGTGGTAGCTATCCAGTTGGACAAATGCCCTACCACCTGGCTGTGGGTTGTTTTGTCGCCTCTTACGACAAGCCGCTCGGCCGCAGGAAATTGTATTCTTTCTCTGTTCCTGCACAGATAATTTTGCTATCTACCCTCCTTCTGTGTTAGGCGACGGCCAAAGCAGAGCAGGGTAATGGCAGCCATTTTGGTCACTATCTATTAACATTTTGACGCAAGACACCGCGCCGTGCGCTCATCCTTGTTTTTGACCAAATTCTCGCAATTCAATGTAATTACTGGCCGTGCCAAAAACATTTACCATATTTAGACTTTGTACAAAGTGATAGCTCCAAAGTGGAATTTAGTGCCGTGTGCTGTTCCTGTTTGCAATCTGAACCGAGCCGGAGAGGGCGGATCTCAAGGTTGGTGGAGCTTCTGCTTTTCTAATGCAGGGATCTACTTCATATCTCTCTCATACAGTATCCATAACCATAGAACCAGCAACTCACCCGTGGGCTACAGCGCTCTACAAACCTTGAGTTGTCTTCCGGCATTAGTTTATCCGTGCAGGAACGGAGAAAGAATACAATTTCCTGCGGCCGGGCGGCCTGTCGTAAGAGGCGACTTAACAACCCACAGCCAGGTGGTAGGGCATTTGCCCGACTGGATGGCTACCACCCCTGGTCTAAAGTATGTCGCCATAACAACCTTGAGTTGTGTTCCGGCATCAGTGACCAGGTTCCAGTCTCCCTTAAGAGAGCAGCAGCGCATTTGTAGCAACTTTGGTCTTGCAAATGTCCATAGGCGATGGTAAATGCTTTCCATTAGGTAGGCCGTCTGCCTGTCTGCTGAACTCATGCAATAAAAAAAATCTGAAACATTTTCCCTTCCGTCTAAGTGGATACGTGTCAAATAAATAGTACTTTTGTGCAGACTAATTGCCACGACGGGTGGTAATACAAAATTGATAACATTACGTGACTAAGTTTTTTTTATCAACGGTATTATTCGGACAAACTTTGAAACCGCTAATTTTCCGATGTTAAAATGTAACACAATACAATAACTTCAGGCCAATTCCCTTGCGGGGTAGGCACGGACAACAGAGCGCCATTTAGGCTTATTCTTACACACCTCACTTGCTTCTTTGACATTCATAGCTCTTGTCATGCACGCTCGTCTGTTCTTAAGGCTCCTGACATCACCTTCTGCTAGTACACGACCAATTTGATCATGGAAGGTGTATCGTGGCCTTCCACGACTTCTGCATCCATACACTCTTGCATTGTATATCTGTTCTTTCGTCATGCCCGAACCACCGGAGCATTCCTTTCCTTACCTTCACCCCGACACTCTCTTTCATACTTCGGTATTACGAACATACATAATATATATATACACATATACAATAATATATTTTGAAATACATAAGTTATCATAATAAATGTATTAAGTCTATGTCCTGCCCGAACAAAAATCGATAATTAATTACAACAAAAAAAAGACTTATTTGACACTCAGTTTCGTAAATTAACTATTAAACTAATGCAATATATACTTTAAAGCAAAATGATGAAATACATTTTTAAATTACTCAACATGTCGATTACAAGCCGATAGACTTCCAGGAAGCGTTCTCGATGGCAGCAGGAAAAGTGCTAAGAGATTCTTGGCCAATTGATCGCTTTTTGCCAACCATATTGGACGCGTTACGTCGGAATGTTCAGGGAAAGTTTAGGATTGCAAGAACCGGCGATCACGTTGATTTTAAAATTACTAGGAAACAAACAAACGTACAGATAGTTTACTAGTTAATATTAGGGTTCTGTAGCAGTTTCAGTAAAAACCGAATCTTTGTCATCTCTGTACAGACCTTTATTGGTGGCAGTTGCTTCTTCCAAATAAAACTCGATGTGGATTGTATGACTTATGACTATACATAGACGAGTTACAGAGAGAATGATGAATGGCAGAGAGTGAAGGAGTGCGTATTGATGACATATGTATGTGAGCAATGTGAAAAATTTTCGGCCTCCAAGGCCGCTTCTTTTATCCCCCGTTCCGTCCGACGCCTAGCTGCTAACTGTGCAAGCTATGGGCGTCGGCGGTATGCGGGACGTGGAGAGAAGTAGGCAGTGAACAACTTTCATGCAAATAGGATAAACGCAGTTGAAATGAGAGCTTTGAGAAGTATACGTAAGGTTAATGTAAGTGATATGATAAGAAACATTTGTGATAAGTGAATATTATGGATTGAAAGAGGATGCAGAGACGAGTTGAAAAAGGAATGTTAAGGTGGTTTCGGCATGTAGAGAGAATGAAGGAAAACAGAAACACAAAACAAGTATATGACGGTAATGTGAGTGGTAAAGTCGGTGCCGGTCGCCCGCGACATGCTCACCATGATCAAATTGAAGATATCTTCAAGAAAGGTCATGTGAAAATCACTTCAAATAAGCGTGTATGAAGATATTAATGAAAGTTGATGAATCGAAAAATGTTTGTCAGGATCGTAGCAGGTGGAGATCTCTGCCTACCCCAATGGGAAACAGGCTTGGCAATATGTATTAGGACTAAAAGAAATTTAGCTAGTCGTGTTGCTGGAGAGTTTCTTGCCGCTTCTTCTTCCTTAAACAGCGATAACACGTTGCGAAGCGGTGTACCTAGAATAGGAAGTAGATTTAAATTATAACTTATATATATGACCTACAAGAAGTGTTCTCCAGTGGAACTTGTTTTGAATAAAAACTTTTGAATTTGAATTTAACTAGGGACTCGCAAAGTCCGTCACTAAATAGATTACCGAGTGTACACACGTCTTGCTCCGCTTATGGTTATCGCTTGACTGCCGATCTCTCCAATGGGGCATTGCTTTATACTGCACAAATACAATATGTCTGTCGGCCGCGTGAACTGAATTTCTTAGAATCACACCAGACTAATGACTACCATAAAAGATTACAATACAAAGTAAAGAAAAGAAGACCCAATTCGGAAAAGTAATAAAGTGTCCTTTTATGGTATGCGGGTGTGGATCCAGTTTGGTCGGTCGTAACAATACTAAGAAATTTTCCTCGTATTTTGAGTTGACGTTCCTATGGTCATTTCATTCACATACTAAACCAGCACGCACTGTGTCCATTTCGCAATACATCCATAAGTTAGAGGACAGGTCTTGTACAGATTCCGGCCTATCCACTTGGGTTGGGCAACGCTTACATACGCCAAATATTTGTCGGCGATCGGGGCAACTCTCGCTTCGATGTACTTGAGACAACTCTTAATTACGCCTCCAAGGATGTAAAATTACCACACTCAGAAAACTTAAAGACGATTAACTTGGGACGATATTAGACGGATAAACTTAAACAAATATTAAAATTAAGTAGGTAATTAAATTGAACAAGTTGGGGACTACGAATAAATAACTTTAACATTACTCATTGAGACTTGACGACATCTTTGTCTTTCGTGCTCACGGCTACTGAAAAGTGGCTGAATCGTCGAAATTAAAATGAAATAATATATACATATATAACTTCACGCCAGTTCCCTTGCGGGGTAGGCACGAACAACAGAGCGCCATTTAGGCCCATTCTTACACACCTCACTTGCTTCCTTGACATTCATAACTCTGTGTAAAATGCAATAATAATATCCATAAATGTCCCACTGCTGGAACTCGGTCCTCGTGGAGGAATGGTTCCCCAGGAACGAACAGTATACCCGCCACGCTTGTCCAAGGCGACTTGGCAGGTTTGACACATCGGTTATCTCCGTTCACCGTTTTTAGCACGTGGTAATTGTAACAATATGCACATTAGATCAGAAACGTGACTAAGTGGTGCATGCGGTTCGGCCAGGATCGAAGTCGCGGCCTTTAAGTGCGGAACGCGTCCGCTAGCCATTACGCTACCACGACTTCAAAATATGAAAGAAAATAATTATAATACATACATACATAACTTCACGCCAGTTCCCTTGCGGGGTAGGCACGAACAACAGAGCGCCATTTAGGCTTATCCTTACACACCTCACTTGCTTCTTAGACATTCATAACTCTTATCATGCACGCTCGTCTGTTCTTAAGGATCCTGACATCACCTTCTGCTAGTACACGATCAATTTGATCGTGAAAGGTGTGTCGTGGCCTGCCACGACTCTGCATCCATCCACTTTTGCATTGTATATCTGTTTAGTCATTCTTTCCACATGCCCGAACCACCGGAGCATTCCTTTCCTTACCTTCACCCCGACACTCTCTTTCAGACCAACTCTCTTTCTTACTTCGGTATTACGAACGCGGTCCGTAAGCGTCACTCCGCAGATTTTGCGCAGTGCTCGCATCTCGACCGCGTTTACTCTACTTTCATGCTCTCTCTTCCATACCCAACTCTCGCTTCCATACGTGAGCGTAGGTACCAGCACCGCGTTGTGTATGGCAAGCTGGGCCTTCTGGCTGAGGTTCTTAGCGCCTAGAAGTATAATTATAATAAAACCGTTAAACATAGTTTTGTGTGTGAGATGCGTGGAAGTCACCACATAAACACAAACTTAACCATCCAATGTCGTTAAATACCGTCATGCCCTTTCAGTTCAGTGTGCCTGTCAACCATAATTAATTCAATTCGGTTGAACCGTCTAGTGTCAACATTGAAGAACAATCTATACATACATACATAACTTCACGCCAGTTCCCTTGCGGGGTAGGCACGGACAACAGAGCGCCATTTAGGCTTATTCTTACACACCTCACTTGCTTCTTTGACATTCATAACTCCTGTCATGCACGCTCGTCTGTTCTTAAGGCTCCTGACATCACCTTCTGCTAGTACACGATCAATTTGATCATGGAACAATCTATACATATATATAAATAGAATTGAAGTGTCTGTTTGTAATGTCAAAATACAGGTTTTTACTAAATGCATATGAAGGTATATACGGTACTTATATAAAAAAATCAATTTGACATTTGAAGGGTGAGCCCCGATGGGGTGGAGGAGCGAGATGGAATGCTCCTTCGTCTTAAGGGAAGATCTTCCAGCGAGGCTAATGTTGTTCCTCGCAGGCCTAGGCCCTTCTGTTATAGTTGAAATTTTGTATATATTCTTTGTATGTTTCGGGAAACGTTTGTGACATCAATTATTGCACAGCGCCATCTATTGGCTTGTAAGTGTTCCACTACACATTTTTTGTCTGTCTGTGTTTTCTGTTTGTTTCGGCTAATTTATGAAACGGATGAATCGATTTTGACGGGACTTTCACTGGCAGGTAGCTTATATTATAAGGAGTAACTTAGGCTTTTATTTTGAAAAAAAGGAAAGACTATTGTACAGGCATTATTGCATGTATTTAAAGCAAAGCTCACCTATGTTTAAAAAACTTTATATTGTTTACGTTTTGCTCTTTTGCATGACGAGTTTGTCGACCTCTGAACTAACGGATCTGTTATATTATAGAAGGAGATCTTGTGTTGTCAAAAGTCAAAAAACTGCGATGTAAACATATCAGATCTACCCACTGAACTGAATACAAGAATTAGGATCTGAATATTCCGTATTCTGGCGGGACCTGTTCGCTGTTACGGTTATTTTGGACTAGATACAGCTAGCGGTCAATGAAATCATTCATAAAACAAGTTTAGAGATGATTCCGTGGACTTTATGCGTTGGGTGGCATGCGTATTTTTGTTAGCCATCAGTGGTGTCTATTTATAGAAAGAAAGTCTTTTTATTTAGGACAAATTACATTAAAGTAATTGTTACAATGTCATGCCGAGAGTTGGGTATGGAAGAGAGAGCATGAAAGTAGAGTAAACGCGGTCGAGATGCGAGCACTGCGCAAAATCTGCGGAGTGACGCTCGCGGACCGCGTTCGTAATACCGAAGTAAGAAAGAGAGTTGGTCTGAAATAGAGTGTCGGGGTGAAGGTAAGGAAAGGAATGCATGACGAAAGAATGACTAAACAGATATACAATGCAAAAGTGGATGGATGCAGAAGTCGTGGAAGGCCACGACACACCTTCCATGATCAAATTGATTGTGTACTAGCAGAGGGTGATGTCAGGAGCCTTAAGAACAGACGAACGTGCATGACAAGTGTTATGAATGTCAAAGAAGCAAGTGAGGTGTGTAAGAATGGGCCTAAATGGCGCTCTGTTTTTCGTGCCTACCCCGCAAGGGAACTGGCGTGAAGTTATGTATGTATGTATGTCATGCCGAGACCGGTAAACGTCGATGGCGCCCCTCTGGAGGTTGTACAGGAATATGTCTACCTTGGACAGAAAATACAGGTAGGCAGGCACAACTTCGAGGGGGAAGCCAATAGGAGGTTTCAGTTGGGCTGGGTAGCATTGGGTAAGCTTCGTCAAGTCTTCTCGTCGACCATTCCGCAATGCTTGAAGACAAAAGTCTTCGAGCAGTGCGTCCTCCCCGTCCTGACCGACGGGGCCGAGACATGGACACTGAAGGCAGGATTGGTTCACAAGTTCCAAGTCGCTCAACGGGCTATGGAGCGAGCTATGTTGGTTATTTCTCTTATCGATAAAATCAGAAATGAGGATATCGGTAAGAGAACCAAGGTAACCGATATAGCAAAATTAGCAAGTTGAAGTGGCAGTGGGCCGGTCACGTCTGCCGCAGGACCGATGGCCGATGGAGCAGACGAGTCCTGGAGTGGAGACCGCGTCTCGGTAAAAGTAGTGTCGGACGCCCTCTAGCCCGATGGACCGGCGACCTGTGTCAAGGTCGCCGGTAGGCGCTGGATGAGGAAAACAGAGGACAGGGATGAGTGGCGCCGTCTTGGGGAGGCCCAGCAGTGGACTACGAATGTCTGACGGCCAATTTTTACAAAGAAATAAACAAACTTGTCCTAAGAGGGGCATCAGTCTCAGCACAATGCTGGTCTCTTAAAAACAGCGCTGATATTCCGCTGAGCCCTAATGTCGTCATGGCAAATACTACATCATTGCGAAGCATAAAACTAGACTCGTAATTAATAATACAGAGTATTTTTTTTTTATTGCAAGAGTTCAGCAGACAGGCAGAACGGCCCACTTGAATGGAAAGCGGTTACCATCGCCTATGGACATTTGCAACATCAAAGGTGCTCCAAATGCGTTGCTGCTCTCTGAAGGGAGACTGGAACCTGGTTACTAATGCCGGAACACAACAAAATGTTGTTACGGCGGCATACTCTAGACCAGGGGTGGTCGCCATCCAGTCGAGCAAATACCCCACCACCTGGCTGAGGGTTGTTTTGTCGCCTCTTACGATAAGCCACCAGGCCGCAGGAAATTGTATTCTTTCTCCGTTACTGCACGGATAAAAACGCCTATGGACATTTGCAACACCAAAGGTGCTACAAATACGCTGCTGCTCTCTTAAGGGAGACTGTAACTTGGCCACTAATGCCGAAACACAACTCAAGGTTGTTATGGCGGCATACTCTAGTGTTTAGACATTTAGTAAAAAGGTGTTATTTTCACATTACAAACAGACGCTTTAATTTTATTTGTCTGTATAGATAAACATCCAGCGATGTTCTTTCGGCACACCCACGTTCTCGCTAAGTCTTCTCTGAGTCGTTCTAAGCGAGTATTGTTATTATCATATACAAGTTGCCACTTCCTAATCTTGCTTAGGATGGCAATGCCATTTCTCAATGTAAATGCCCACGTGATTTCACAGCGTCATCGGAAAGCAATCATTGGGACCATTGTATGTAAAACGGACCACCCACGCGATAATACTGAGGTATCATTTTCGGTTAACCTTTTAAACGAGTAAGAATATTAGTACCATATCACTATTTAATTCTACATACATATATACATAACTTCACGCCAGTTCCCTTGCGGGGTAGGCACGAGCAACAGAGTGCCATTCAGGCTTATTCTTGAACACCTCACTTGCTTCTTTGACATTCATAACTCTTGTCATACACGCTCGTCTGTTCTTAACGCTCCTGATCACCTTCTGCTAGTACACGATCAATTTGATCATGGAAGGTGTGTCGTGGCCTTCAACGACTTCTGCATCCATCCACTTTTGCATTGTATATCTGTTTAGTCATTCTTTCCACATGCCCGAACCACCGGAGCATTCCTTTCCTTACCTTCACCCCGACACTCTCATTCAGACCAACTCTCTTTATTTAATTTTCCCTTTTTTTTGTTCCGCCATTGGCCAATTGGTTCAATCGTTTAGGAAGAGTTGTGGTATTGAGTGGCATTCACACGCACAGAAGAATTTTATATATTTTATCCGTGCAGGAACGGAGAAAGAGTACAATTTCCTGCGGCCGGGCGGACTGTCGTAAGAGGCGACTTAACAAACCACAGCCAGGTGGTAGGGCATTTGCCCCACTGGATGGCTACCACCCCTGGACTAAAGTATGTCGCCGTAACAACCTTGAGCTGTGTTCCGGAATTAGTGACCTGGTTCTATTCCCCCTTAAGAGAGCAGCAGCGCATTTGTAGCACCTTTGGTGTTGCAAATGTCCATAGGCGATGGTAACCGCTTCCATTAAGTGGGCCGTCTGCCTGTTTGCTGAACTCCTGCAATAAAATTTAAAAAATAGAATTAATAATGATACTAATAATGTACATACACAAAATTCTAATGTACGTATTCAAGAATTGTAACCAAGAATAAAATATATTTTATGATCAATAAAAGATTTTAGTAATCAATAACCTTTCCTTACATTATCATATTAATATACATACAATTTAAGTAATAACCTAAGCTTTTCTCAAGTTAAACAATTTCAATATTAAATAGTTCAACTTAGATTAGTTTTAGTCATCACTTCTGTCGGGCATCTCGAGACGGACACGTTTTTTTTTATTTATTCTAGTTTTGGCCCGGGCGAACACGATATGCCCCGAGTCTAATACTTTTTATTTAAATACATACATAACTTCACGCCAGTTCCCTTGCGGGGTAGGCACGAACAACAGAGCGCCATTCAGGCTTATTATTACACACCTCACTTGCTTCTTTGACATTCATAACTCTTGTCATAGATGCTCGTCTGTTCTTAAGGCTACTGACATCACCTTCTGCTAGTATACGATCAATTTGATTTAAATTTACCTTTTATTTAATTAATATAAAGAGAGTTAATAGTATTACATTACTATTACATTTTTGTTTTTATCTAAACTATATATATATATATATATATCATATAATGTTAAACACTTCTTTAAATATCAATTTGTTGTGGACTGTAATTATTTTAATTATAAAAGAAAACTGCACGTGCGTGACATAATGACGATTTTAACATTTTTTTTTTATATTTAAGGCTTGGCAACTAGGCCTTTAAGCCAGGCGCCGTTGTATTGTAGGCTACAATCGACATCATCCAACGGAGTCTTGTGAAAACTCGAAAGGCCACATTTGGCTATATAGTTCACGTTTCTCGCAAAAACACATAATTACTACTCAAAAACTATCAATATCCTACAACTATTGTTCATTTTAGAGTAATTTTACACATTTTTAGAAAATAAAACTGCACAGCACAGCATCCCCTTTCAGTTCCCGCCAAAAACTCACGACGATTTTAACAATAATGGCGGGAAAAACAGATAAAAAAAGAACATCTATGTTCTAAATTTAAACATTTAATATGTCTGGTGGCCAGTACCATGCCACACCAAAATAATAAAAACTTTTTGTTGCAGATTCCAACGTATAGCATTTATATGTACTATATGTGATATATTTAATCTATGTATTTAATATTTCTACATACTTATTTGGAGTTTTTGGCGGGAACTGAAAGGGGACGTTGTGCTGTGCAGTTTTATTTTCTACAAATGTGTAAAATTGCTCCAAAATGAACAATAGCTAATAATTTAAAATAGATAGTTTTTGCGTAGTAATTATGTGTTTTTGCGAGAAATGTAAACTATATAGCCAAATGTGGCCTTTCGAGTTTTGACAAGATCTCCGTTGAATGACGTCGATTGTAGCCTGTCTACAATAGAACGGCGCCTGGCTTAAAGGCCTCGTTGCCAAGCCTTAAACTAAAAAAAATACATACTTATTTTTATACTATTACTACTTTACTTAAATACAGTTTTGAAAAACTTTTATATTATGTATTATATTTGATATATCATACATACATACATACATACATACATAACTTCACGCCAGTTCCCTCGCGGGGTAGGCACGAACAACAGATATTTGATATATTAATATATATTTATATGAGTGTACTGCTCTGCTTGCTTACATAGCCTAGTTACATCTCTCTTTTCTCTTTACTATACTATACATTAGGTGCAAACTATAAAATATTTAACATTCAATGATTTCGCATTGCATTACACGCACACTTCACAAACAAACCAAGACACACAAAGAGCCTAAGAATTAATAACCCAGGCACAGAAAAGAAAAAACCAACACACATGGCACTAGGTAGGACTATATATAAGTATAGATATAAGGCCAACACTGCACATGCACTTCCTCACAACACTAGCATGTAACAGATACACTCTACATTAGTATATATGTATATATATATATATATATATATATATATATATATATATATATATATATATATATATATATATATATATATATATATATTTAGTCAGGAGCCTTAAGAACAGACGAGTGTGCATGACAAGAGTTATGAATGTGAAAGAAGCAAGTGAGGTGTGTAAGAATGGGCCTAAATGGCGCTCTGTTGTTCGTGCCTACCCCGCGAGGGAACTAGCGTGAAGTTATGTATGTATGTATGTATGTATGTTGTATTGTCCACCGTGACTTCACTTTCTGGTCCCAGACGGAAGAGCAGCGCTAGTCCTTGTTGGCTAGCATTATGCTGAGACTGGGTCCAATTTAGGACTTATTTTGTTTTTTCTTTTTCTATTTATATTAACTTAGTTTTCGTCCTAAATAAAATATTTTCTTTCTTTCTTCTTTCTTAGTATAAGTTCAGTATTAAAAATAGGATAAATTAATATAATAAGTTAATCTTAAGGCACACCATAACATATAAATCAGTAAATTAATGTCACACACAGTAACAAAAATAAACAATAAGCGTCTATGGACTCTAAAATTTTTCATAGAAATTAAGTAGTTAAAAAAAGTACGGAACTCGAGTCCGTAGAGATGTTAATAATAATAAAAAAAAAATTCAATGATCTTCGTTTATAATATTTAATTTAAAAAATAAGTATACAATTAGTATTGCAATTAAAATTAATTCTGAGACCAACCAGTTTGACAGGCCTTGAGTCGATTTTCTAAGTATAATTCGATTACCTATAGTATTTTTCTGGTGACTTGAATGAAAAACAATGTATTGTTAAACTGGTTGGAGGAGTCACACGTTTTTTTGACGTTTAATGGATTATATTAAAAAATAACTTTTAGTGATAATTTACTCTATGACTGTATCCCAGTTGCGTGCGGAGTGTTCACTTTGGAGCCTGGAGTCCGCTTTCCTGTTTTTATCCTCGACTCCGCCTAATTATAGGCATTTCTTATTATGTATCTAAAATATATGTGTGAATTTAATTTCTAAATTAGTTTAAATATGTATGTCTATAAAGATTCCATACCTTCCATGATCAAATTGATCGTGTACTAGCAGAAGGTGATATCAGGAGCCTTGAGAACAGACGAGCGTGCATGACAAGAGTTATGAATGTCAAAGAAGCAAGTGAGGTGTGTAAGAATAAGCCTGAATGGCGCTCTGTTGTTCGTGCCTACCCCGCAAGGGAACTGGCGTGAAGTTATGTATGTATGTATGTATAAAGATTTAGTCTTACTTCTTTTATTGCACCACCTATATCGCCATTTCAATATTTGCAACATCAAAAGTGCTACCAATGTGCTGTTGGCCTTGAAGGGGAGACTGGAACTGGGCCAATGAAGCCGGGATGTTGTTATGACGTCATACTGTAGACTAAGAGTTTATAGCCATCCGGGCAAATGTCTACCATCTGACTGTGGGTTGCTTTATCGCCCCTAAAGACTGGCCGCGGCTGCAGAAATATTTCATGTAATTTACAATATTAAATATTCGAACTATATTCTCGTAAAGAACCTATACCTATTCTACAAAATAAAAATATCTTAAATGCATATATAATAATGAATATGTCGTCTTTAATGTTTAGTTACCATAGAAAAAGAATACTATTCTTCCATGTTATTAATCTTAACGCCTGATGAATGTATAATGGCAAAATCATTTTTTCTGTACATTGCTATGTAAAAAGTTGTAGGCGCCACAATTTATATATATCACGGGTGGACGACTAAAAGGGATCGAGAAAGACTGGAAGCATTCGAAATGTGGTGTTGAAGGCATTTAAAAAGAATAAACTAGAAGGAAAAAGGACCAATGAAGAATGTTTGGACATTTACTACGACACGACAACATTCTCTGTAAGATAGGAAGGTATAAGAGGGAGGGGAAGACTTAGGAGGGCCAGGCGCAGATCTAGACCTCCAAAAAGGTTGTGGTCACAGCCACCCGAAAATCGGCCAAGTGCGAGTCGGAGTATAGACTCGCTAATGATCGATATAGCGCATTTTTTTAATTAGTAGATGTCTGCGCATCCAGCGAATAATAATCTCTTTTTTTCTAATACAAGTATTCATGTGTAGAAAAGAAATATATAATATGTTTGTCAAAAATGTGACATAACGTGTCAGCGTATCGTCTATGATGATTTACTTCGCTGCGTTCGAATCACGCATGATTCATTGTTTTTTTTGAAGTGAAACTTCTATGTAGACGGGGGGTCTTAGAATTTTTCTGTCACAAAAAAGCGTTACGGCCACGTGGACGTGCGGCATAAATTTAGACTAGACGTGGTGAGAGGCAGCATAGTTTTAGAGTATGCGTTTTTTGGTTTCGGATTAAATTCAATTTTTTTGTTTGATAAAATAAAATATGTTTAAATAAAAAAATGCATTCATTAAAATGTACCTAACCTAACTAAATCATAATTTGCAGTAACCTGCGAAAAATCGAAATGTGTGCTGGGATCCATAGTAGAAGTGACAACTTGACTTCAACGGACAAGTGGAAAAATGAATGACAACGGATAAGTGGCAAAACGAATCACACCTAAATTTTAACATACAGTTTTACGGGTTTTCGAATTCGACAAGTACATTAACAATCTGCTCGTCAAACTACAAGTTAAAATTTTATTAAAATATATACATATACATAAACACTTCACCACACCAAAATTTTTACAATGAAGGAAAATTAAACTAAATCTCTGTATATATTGTTACGACCGACAAAAGTTGATTCACACCTGCATACCATAAAAGCACACTTTATTAATTTTCCGCATTTGGACTTCTTTTGTTTACTTTGTAATTAGAAAAAGCAGCCCATTGTGTATTGTAATCTTTATGGTAGTCATTAGCCAGGTGTGATTCTTGGAAATTCAGTTCACGCGGTCGAGTAGACTTATTGTATTTGTACAGTATAAAGCAATACCCCAGGGGAGGGGTGAGGCAGTCAAGCGATAACCACAAGCGAGGCAAAACGTGTGTACATTCGATAATCTATATAGTGACGGATTTTGCGCGTGTTATTGAATCGTGCATTACGTTTGTACTGGTTGTGTTCAGTTATATTATCGGTGCAGTATAAAGCAATGGCCCAATAGAGAGATCGGCAGTCTAGCGATAACCACGAGCGAAACAAGACGTGTGTACTACATTCGGTAATCTATTTAGTGACTGAGTTTGCGCGTGTTATCGAATCGTGCTTTACGTTTGGACTGGTTGTGTTCAGTTATATTTGTACTTGTGTCATAAATGTTTGTATAGTTCTAAATAAGCTCTATAATAATTCTAACGGCATTTTAATTCGAGTCCCGTAACTCGTAAAATATAAAAGAAAGTCGTGATAGTTATTACTATTTATAACTCAAGAACGGCTGTACCGATTTGGCTGAAAATTGGTGTGGAGGTAGTTTAGAAACAGGAGACGGACATAGGATACTTTTTATCCCGTTGGAACCGGTAGGTGGCGCTGAGATCGGGTTCTAGAATCCTAATCACCTGGACCGATTTTGGTGATTTTGTTTTTGTGTGTTTGAGTGGGTTCCCGGATGGTTTAGATTCGCAATTAGAACTAGTAGGTGGCGCTGGGATCGAGTTCTAGAATCCTCCTAATCACCGGGAGCGATTTTGGTGATTTTGTTTTTGTGTGTTTTAGTGGGTCCCCGGATGGTTTAAATCCACAATTGGAACCGGTAGCTGGCGCTGAGATCGGGTTCTAGAATCCTCCTAATCACCTGGACCGGTTTTGGTGATTTTGTTTTTGTGTGTTTGAATGGGTCCCGGGATGGTTTAAATCCACAATTGGAACCGGTAGGTGGCGCTGAGATCGGGTCCTAGATTTTTATCTTTTCAGAGCAGGACAACGTCTGCCGGGGCCGCTAGTTATAAATAAATTAATATAAAGTTTGTAAAAAAATCGCTGCCAGAGGAAAGCGCGCCCAGAAGGCTGGCTACATGGCCGCCCACACTGTACGCTGTTTAAATTATTCGAAAATAATTTAAATGCAAATAAAACTTATCACGGAACTACTGTTTTAATTTAATGACTTCTTAATGTAAAATTACAAAATATTTAATTTCACATTAGGGAGGGCAGAGTATCACGAATGACTCGAAATCAGATCCCTATGGAAGCGTAGGTTCTTTTACTACCGGCTGCGCTATGTATTATTGTTAATAAAATATATTTTGAGCTATTCTATGGTCTTATTTTAGTTTACAAAATACAGGTATCCTAAATGTATCAATGTTTATTATAGTTTTTTTTTGATCAATTAATTTAAATGTTATTACTTTTATTATATATATTGTTACGAGTTGCAGGACTCGAATTAAAATCCCGTTGGAATTATTATAGAGTTTATTAGAACTATACAAACACGTATAACACAGGTACAAATATAACTGAACACAACCAGTCCAAACGTAAAGCACGATTCGATAACACGCGCAAAGTCCGTCACTAAATAGATTACCGAATGTAGTACACACGTCTTGCTTCGCTCGTGGTTATCGCTAGACTGCCGATCTCTCTATTGGGCCATTGCTTTATACTGCACCGATACAATATGTCTGCCCGACCGCGTGGACCGAATTTCTTAGAATCACTCCGACACACCTGGCTAAATATTGCCATAAAAGTTAGAATACACAATGGGCTGTTTTCTAAACACAAAGTAAACAAAAGAAGTCGAAATGCGGAAAGTTAATTTATTAAATTTAAGGTATGCAGGTGTGAATCCACTTTCGTCGGCGCCTAGGTCGTAACAATATAATACATAAATTAAATTAAAATATGAAAAAGGAACAAGGAAAAAGTAAATAAAAAAGAGGGCCTAATTACAGATAAAATATTGGTCCCAAACCACTGTCACTTACTGGGATCGTCCCAAAAGGCTGGCAGCGTTACCACGTTGAATAGCAATGCTTAACCTTTGAGCAAAATAGACGCCAGCCTTTTAGTCGCGTGAGTAACATTTATCAATATTAATAAAGTGTCTGCCCAGGGAGGCTTCAAGTACAACAAGAGAGGTGTCGCTGATGTATATCACGGTTGACGCGCCTATCGAACTGCTCTGCCAATGACGTTGACAGGCGCGTTCCGTTTCTATTACAGTGACAAGCTGTGGCAAGGACGCAGGAGGGATCAAAAAATCATAGAACTTCGTGTGACGTCATTTGTGGATCGCCCCCAATGGGTTTTTTTTTTTGCAGTGGTTCAGCAGACAGGCAGACGGCCCACTTGATGGAAAGCGGTTACAATCGCCTATGGACATTTGCAACACCAAAGGTGCTGGAACCTGGTCACTAATGCCGGAACACAACTCAAGGTTGTTATGGCGACATACTTTAGCCATCCAGTCGGGCAAATGCCCTACCACCTGGCTGTGGGTTGTTTCGTCGCCTCTTACGACAGGTCGCCCGGCCGCAGGAAATTGTATTCTTTCTCCGTTCCTGCACCGATGAAAAGGTGGACGGACTCATAAACATTTGCCTTTGGCTAAGGAACTCTAGAAGTATAAAGTTGATCAGATGGCCAGTCGATGCCCATTATGGCCGAAGATCCCGTTACGCGTAATATACTACTTGCCGACTGGGCGCTGATCGCCGTTTCCGCATTGAGATTGCAGCCAAAGTCTTAAGGGCAATACGTAACATACAGTGTTACTAGATTATAACCAAGTTATTGTGTCATCGGATTTGGAATGAAGTTCTTTATCGTGCGTTACTCGACGGATAGAAGTGTAAGCGTAATAAAAAATGCTGACCGCTGTGTAGTAGCACGCCGTCAGTGGATTCTGTGCGTTACTACTACTATACTTTGATGTTGGTTGTATACTATTTATCCATGTTCTTTTTGGCAACCTTCACAGATGGCGCAATTTTAATTTCGAGTTTTAACAATGCTTTCTATAAAACAGTGTAAACTCCATGTAACGTTTTTTTTAAAAAAAAATACTGCTGGAGTTCAGCAGACAGGAAGACGGCCCAATTGATGGAAAGCGGTTACCATCGTCTATGGACATTTGCAACACCAAAGGTGCTACAAATGCGCTGCTACTCTCTTAACGGAGACGGGAACCTGGTCACTAATTCCAGGGGTGGTAGCCATCCAGTCGGGCAACTGCACTACCACCTGGCAAACGTCACTCGATTTAAGGACAAACTCCCTTAAGCGTTGAAATCACTTGGCTTTGATTGGTTTACCTCGTCTTCCGTACAATGATACACTCTATATAGCATTACACCCACTCCCAATAACGACAACAATTAAGTAATAAAAAGTACCTTTTAAGTTGCCAAAATTAGTAAAAACTGCGCAGCTGTGTACGTTCTTTTATCGCTTTATTATCCTAGCTCGTAATAAACTTGAGTGTAGGCATCAGGCATACCGACATTTTTAAGAATATCCGAAATTTCTAGGTACTTCCTTTATCGCCAAGTTGTCACAATATCGCAAGATATGAATAAAATAAGTAAAAAAATACTGCAAAATTACCGGCGCAGCAAAGGACGTCAGACAAAAACAACAGACTTCTCTCCATTTAACGACAACTCAGTGTCGTTATATAGAGTTACACTGTATATGTATTTTGATATAATTTGTTTGTTTATGTAGAATGCCATGTTGTGCTACATTTTTATTTATATATATTCTTTATTGCGAAGTTGGCAAACAAGTATCGGCCCAGCTCGTGGTAAGTGGTTACCATCGCCTATAGTAGTTTGCAATACCAGGGGCGAAGTCAACGCATTGCCAGCCGGATGAGATATGGGATTTGTTTCTTTCTAAAAATAGTACAAACAAGACTCGGATACTTAAAAGTGTGAGCTGCAAACCGGGAATAATTAGGCACCTACCTACCTACTACTTACTAGGTTAGGCTACCCACTCGTACCTCTGTTCTTTCCAAACTATCATCTGTTCTTTATCATGCTAACAATTTCACAACGGTCTTGAACTCAGATATTTTTAAATACTTAAAGACCTTTAAAAATAAAAGTAGTACGCTTACAACTCACCGGACGTTTTAGAACCGTACGCACAGCGCCGGCAAGGCAAGGCGTATATTATTTCTAGTAGCCAATATATTTTTAAAATAATCAAGATAGATAACAATATTAGCACACAAGTCGACGTCACGTGACGGGCCAATGCGGACACTCGATGTCGCGTGATCAACAACGAACGTTTTAAAACTTGAAAACAATAATTTCACTTATGCTTATTTACATTTTATTTATTTGTAAGTACTATGAAACTTGAATAAAAAACTAAGTGAACTATTGCGTTAATTAAAATTTAATTTATAATAGCTTGGCCTTAACAAAACTTAGGCATAATCTTGCGCGCGCGCAGGCCGCCACGGCGTGCGCATTCTCCCGCGAGCCGCGCGCAGTTAGCACGCACCAATCGGAGCGCGTTCGAAAATCGAATTATACAACATTCCAATTTCAAATTAATCTAAAGTTTGGATTAGTGTGTGTTTGTGATTGTTGTTAAGTGAAATAATGTGACAGTATTTTTTTTGTGTGAAAAGCTAAGGTGTCATCAATGAAGACCATAGATATTCTTGAGGTAATTTTCTATATTTTTTTTTTAATTTGATATACTATTTTATATCAATAAACCTACTTTATGTGTTGTATAATGATGATTACAGATATTAGTTGAATATCATGTTTTGAATTATTATAAGTAGGTTTGCAAGCTGTGGTAGCTTAAGGGTAGATTTACATTGATCCAGCGACTGACTTCAAAATATTGAATCGGGAATATTGAAGTCAGTCAGACTTGGTAGTGTTGTACTGATTTAAAATCAATTTACACGATGCCAGTATGAAGTCGGCAACACTTTCTTTGAATTTGAAGTCAGTGGCTGGAACAATGTAAATCGGGTTTTATGGTTAGCGCCCGCGTTCCAAACCCAAAGAACGCACCAAGAAAGCATGCACTACTTGACAATTTTCTGATCTAATATACATAGTGTTAATAATTACGACGTGGTGAAAGAAAACATCGTGATGAATCCTGCACATCGACTTAACCGATGTGTCAAACCCGCCAGTCCAGATTTCAGAAATGCTCGCTTGACGTTGTGAAGGATGACATGCGTACCAATGGTCTCAAAATGGGGGATGACGAAGATCGCGCGAAGTGGAGAAGAAAGAGTAGGAAAGCGGGCCCTGTTCGTCGGAGCGAAAGCTCCGACCGCAACCGGGATTTATCGCTCGAATAATGATAATCGGATGAGGATAATCTGTGTATCCGTCAGGAGTTAATATTATTGTGGTATAATATTTATATACTCTGGAGCAGTGGCGCGGGGTGGAAACTCGGCTAGGTTGGAAAATGATGCAAGCGCCGACTACACCGCTGTTGAAAAAATGTCTAACCCGCGATTTATTTTCTTATTACAATTTGTATTTTTAATTTTGCAATCTTACCGCATATTTTGGAACAAAACTCGGTGCCCGTTCGGGTTATTAGTTGCTATTTCATCCGATACATGTGGAAAGCTGCCGAGCGTAAGAGATTGTAATACAGTTAATATATGCACGAATTAAAAACGTAAACGCCAATCAATGCATGGCGCTTTCAACCTTTTGGTCGGTAGTCGCTACTTTCTTAAAGGTGCTATAGGGACTCGAATTGTATGAAGTCCACACCACTGCTGTACAGTGTTTTCATGTTCCATATACTGTGTTACTGTCTTATTACATTTACTGTTACTTAGTTACTTCCTGTTCCTTTTTTTAATTTTTATTATGGAAGTATAGGTTTGCGTTTGACCAGTGTCTCACTTGATGTTGAGTGATGACGACCAGTGTCTCACTTGACGTTGAGTGATGACGCAGTCTAGGATGGAGTACGCTTACCTAGAAGATACCTATTCACTCGTGACTTGAAGACTGTATATGTCAGGAGAAACAGACTCCGGCAAATGATTCCACTCTTCGGCAGTGCGCACCAGAACAGATGAAGCGAAACGCTTGGTTCTGACTGGTGGTACTTGTACATTTACTGCGGTGATGGGTCAAATATTAATCAATGAGGCGGGGTCGGCGCTGAAAATCAGCGCTGTGCTGGAGCAAACTCCAACACAGCTTTATGCTGAGTTGCCGACCTCATTTGTAGGAAATGCGGTGTACAACATATCGAATTTAATCATAAAAATCTTAATATATATAAATTACGTGTCACGTTGTTTGTCCGCGATGGACCCCTAAACTACTTGACCGATTTTAATCAAATTTGCACACCGTGTGCAGTTTGATCCGACTTGAAAGATAGGATAGCTTACATTTGGACCCGGTAGGTGGCGCTGGAATCGGGTTCTAAATTTTATTTCTTCAGGGCAGAACAACGTCTGCCGGGACAGCTAGTATATGTATAAATTATATCTGCATCCTTGTATTGTTGCTATCCTAGCAAATAAATAATTTTTTTTATAAACTGCACAACTGTCAGAATTTGGAATTTATCAATGCTAGCCTAGAATCTTCTGGAAGATATCAATTTATGTGTTTGAGTGGGTTAAAGGTTTTTTTTTATTTTTTTATTGCAAGAGTTCAGCAGACAGGCAGAGGGCCCACTTGATGGAAAGCGGTTACCATCGCCTATGGACATTTGCAACACCAAAGGTGCTACAAATGTGCTGCTGCTCTCTTAAAGAAGACTGGAACCGGGTCGCTAACGCCAGAACACAACACAAGGTTGTTATGGCGGCATACTCTAGACCAGGGGTGGTCGCCATCCAGTCGAGCAAATACCCTACCACCTGTTTGCCGGCCTACCTCACTGCAACGCTTCGGATTCGATTCCTGGCATGGTAAATTATCCATAACACAAGCGTAACTTGCTTAACTTGGGATATAATAATTTGAAAAATTTAAAGTAGTTTTATTATGATTTGTGATATGTGTATACTATGCAATGTGCGTTCGTCTACTGATTATTATTTATTATTTATCGTGCAGGAACGGAGAAAGAATACAATTTCCTGCGGCCGGGCGGCCTGACGTAAGAGGCGACTTAACAACCCACAGCCAGGTGGTAGGGCATTTGCCCGACTGGATGGCTACCACCCCTGGTCTAGTACATGCCGCCATAACAACTTTGAGTTGTGTTCCGGCATTAGTGATCAGGTTCCAGACTCACTTAAGAGAGCAGCAGCGCATTTGTAGCACCTTTGGTGTTGCAAATGTCCATAGGCGATGGTAATCGCTTTCCATCAAGTGGGTCGTCTGCCTGTCTGCTGAACTCCTGCAATTAATTTTTTTTTTTTAAAGAGTCGCTATCGCTATTAGTGAAAACTGTACCCCGCGCCCCCGGGAATATTCCCGCGGGATTCCCAGCATAAAAAATATCACACATTTTATTACATAAAATTTGCTATCGATCAGTATTAAAGTCACAATGGGATTCGACTTTATTTTTAATCTGATCATTTCAAATCGTTCCCAAAAAAGTTCCCGCGGAATTCCCAGTATAAAAAGTGGCGCAGATTTTAAGTCTAAGAATTTGCTCTCTAAACTGCGCAAACCGCATCGAAATCGGCCGAGTAGTTTTTACGTGAATCCCGAACAAACAACAAACAAAATCTAAACAAGAAATCTAAAAACATTTGCATCGTGTTCTCCATCATTTATATAGTGTATTCCAGTTGTTGTTTTTCAAATAGCTTCAATGTACAGACACAGCATTTTTATAATTTTATAATATTGTTACGACCTAGACGCCGACAAAGACAAATTCACACCTGCATACCTGTAGAAACACATTTTATTACCTTTCGGCATTTGGACTTCTTTTGTTTACTTTGTGTTTAGAAAACAGCCCATTGTGAATTCTAATCTTTTTATGGCAGTCATTAGCCAGGTTGATTATTATTGCAGTCATTACACGATCAAATTGATCGTGTACTAGCAGAAGGTGATGTCAGGAGCCTTAAGAACAGACGAGCTTGCATGACAAGAGTTATGAATGTCAAAGAGGCAAGTGAGGTGTGTAAGAATAAGCCTAAATGGCACTCTGTTGTTCGTGCCTACCCCGCAAGGGAACTAGCGTAAAGTTATGTATGTATGTATTAGCCAGGTGTGACGAATTTAAAATACAAACTGATTTTAGGAAATTTGATCCGCGCGGCCGTGCAGACATATTGCATCTGTGCAGACATATTGCATCTGTGCAGTATAAAGCAATGCCTCGATTGAGGGACGAGGCAGTCAAGCGATAACCACGAGCGAAGCAAGACTTGTGTACATTTGGTAATCTATTTAGTGACGGACTTTGCGCGTGTTATTGAATTGTGCATTACGTTTGGACTTGTTGCGTTCGGTTATATATGTACCTGTGTTATACGTGTTTGTATAATTCTAATAAACTCTATAATAATTCCAACGGCATTTTAATTCGAGTCCTGCAACTCGTAACAAAACTATAGATGTCGCTTTTTAACCGATTTCAAAAAAAGGATTACATTCGCAATGTCATCTATTTTTTTTTACATATATTATGTTTCTGACAAAAACTGATTTTCGCACTCCGGCGCTCAATACGCTCAAGACGGCTCTGATTGTATGACTAAGTTTTATTTAAACACTTCAAAATCCTAACAAGCTAGAACAACACACTGAGAAGCTATTTACATAAATAAAAGAATTATTTGCGTTTCAAAGAATTACTAAATGATTGGAGGCGTGAAGATCATTTCAACGAACACAAGCCAATGTAAAATAAGAAAAAAAAAAATCCATAAAACACTTTCTCATTTCGCAATATTGAATCATTTTATTACTTTCCTATTGCGTTTCTTATTGCTATTTGTTGAAAGAGTTATAACAAAACAATGTCAATTAAAATATTTAATTAAAGTTTCGTTCGCTGAGCCGTTTGTAAAGAGGGCTCTACATTCTCGCGACAGAAGCACGAGAATGTAGACCGAGTTTTTTGGCGGGACCTGAAAGGAGACGTTGTGCTGTGCAGTTTTATTTTCTAAAAATGTGTAAAATTACTCTAAAATGAACAACAGTTGTAGGATATCGATAGTTTTTGAGTAGTAATCATGTGTTTTTGTGAGAAATGTGAACTATATAGCCAAATGTGGCCTTTCGAGTTTTCACAAGAACTCCGTTGGATGACGTCGATTGTAGCCTACAATACAACGGCGCCTGACTTAAAGGCATAATTGCCAAGCCTTAAACATAAAAAAAATGAATGATGAACCCTATAGTAGTTCTGTAGGATTCAACTCGCTTATGAATCAAAAACAGGTCGATCGCAGCTGTCGTTTTAGTCCAGGTAATTAAAATCATGGTATAGCTCCGTGCACGTTCCCTGATTATTGCCTGGTTTTTGACTCGAGACAAAGGGCCACGAATGCGCGAATATTATCGTGCTATTCACGCATCCTTGCGAGAATTTAGACAACTTTTATAAAAATAATTATTATTATTAACTAGCTGACCCGGCAAACATCGTACCGCCTCAGAATCAATAAATAAAAAAACGTTGATTTCTGAACGACGGGACGAACGTCAAATGTTTGACAGGTAGGAATAGTTTCTAAGGGAAAGCGAAATTGTTGTTTTTACTATATTCCAAGCATTTTTGTTCATATTTACACACCTTTTAAACCTTCCCTGGACTTCCACAAATAATTCAAAACCAAAATTAGCCAAATCAGTCCAGCCGTTTTCGAGTTTTAGCGAGACTAACGAACAGCAATTGATTTTTATATATATAGACTAGTGGTCGCTCGTGGTCGAAATTCGACCATAATAATTGATTTAAATTATAAGTTTGAACATTATTAAGGTTCTGATGTCAAAGACTAAACTTCTATAATCGCAGATTTCGCCAAGGCTACGCTGTTAACTTGACTTTAACAATAAACAAAAGAGTATATATGCGTGTGTGTGTGTCCAATACACGGTAGTGTGTGTAATGTTTTTTTATTGATTTAATGTATTTTTTATGCAAAATTTTAAAAAAATATTAGCATTCTGCACTTCTCTATATACTCTATTAGTTTGCGAAATTTCATACTCCTCTTCGTCCGCGCAATTTTAGTAAAAAGGGCTACAAAGTTTTTGCTTCACATATTAATATAATAATTATATAGATAATAACATTTTATGATTTTATAAACGTAGAATAGAATAGAAAATTTGACATAAGCTCCACTCCTGTAATGTCAAAACTCGGCGGATAGTAAGGCAATCAACGGTCGGTCAGATATAGGAACCGGCCATTGGTCGTTATTTTTATTTTTTTTTAGCTCCTTTATCCTCAGGCGGACGAGATATGCCCGAGTGAATACTACTTTTATTTTTACTTTATTTTCTTTATAATTTTGACTTATTTATTTCTATTTATATATTCTAAGTACACAAATAATTTTTACACCGTGGGGGTTGGACTATGGTGGTTTGGGTTGGAAGGGATTGGAAGTTGAGATAAGGGTATTTAGGGACTTAGGTTTGGTATTTGGAAGGAGGAGGGGAGGGGGGGGGGGGTAAGTAAGGGTTGTACCAGATAATTATTTATTATTTCTTACATATGTTAACTATTTTAGTTACAATTTTGTATATATCTATGATTTACAAAAACTTTTTTCCAATTCTACTAGATATTTAAGTATATATGTATGTATATATATATATAATTATATGCCGACAATTTTGTTATTTTATTGTACCAAAACTTATATTACTAAATTGGTCGTTATTCTCAGGTATGTCCTCACAAAACGAACATTGTATGTGTATACATTTCGTAAAACCGTTAATTCACTTTATCGAATTCAGTTAGGCAATTTACATGACATTCACAATGACAGCATACAGACAGAACTGTTGTAATGTTTATCGTATTTATTTTTATTGCAATATTTGTTCAAAATGGAATGTTTATTATTTGTTAATCTTGTAGTAGTAACCTACTTAATTGTTTGTTTCTTATTTAATCAACTGCATTTAGATGCTTTGTTGTATTGTTTTTAAATTAATAACTTATTAAAATAAAAAAAATAAAAAACTGAAATTTAATGTCATTATATTTGTATCATTACTAGCTGTTACCCGCGACTTCGTCCGCGTGGATTTATTTTTCGCGGAACCCTAATTTTAAAAGTAGCCTAAGTTACTCCTTATAACATCAGCTATCTGCGGGTGAAGGTCCCGTCAAAATCGATCCAGCCGTTTCAGAGATTAACCGAAACATCCAAACAGACAAAAGTTCTAAAAATTGTTTTTTTGATATATATAATATTATATAAAAGAGGCGTTTGTCACAAGAATGAAAGATGAGATGGGTGCTATGAATGAGATGTCCCATAAAACAGTAGATGAGTGCAGGCAGAGTATGGCAGACTATATAAGAAAAACAGCGATTAGTGTGGTTGGGGTAACGAAAGGTGCTACCAAGATTAGCAAAGAAACTTGGTGGTGGAATGAGGAAATACAGGGAAGAATAAAAGAAAAAAAGAATGCTTTTAAAGAATGGCAGCGAAATTTATGCGGAACTAATATAGAGTCCCAGCTGTCCTCCAAAGAAAAATACAAACAAATAAATAAGCAAGTAAAACAGGCGGTGGCTACAGCAAAAGCTAGCGTTCAGAATAAACTATATGAAAACATAAAAAATAGCATAGGGCAAAAGCTGTTGTACCGACTTGCAAAAGAAAGAGATCGTCAAAGCAAGGACATGACTCACATCAGGTGTATAAAAGACGAAGATGGAAAGGTTTTAACGGATGATTGCAGTATAAAAGCGAGATGGATGAAATATTTTGATAAGTTGCTGAATGAAGAAAATATGTGGCATCATGAACTAGAAGACTTGAGAGGAAATATGGGGCTAGTGAATGAAATAAGGATGGATGAAGTGCAAGATGTATTGCGAAAGATGAAGAATGGTAAAGCAGTGGGACCAGATGGTATCCCTATCGAAGTATGGAAGATGCTAGGTGAGGATGGAAGGATGTGGCTGGCTTTATTCTTTAATAAGTTGATGATCGAAGAGACTGTACCCCAGGAGTGGCACCAATCATATCTGGTGCCCATATTCAAGCAAAAAGGTGACATCCAAGACTGTAATAACTATAGAGGAATAAAGCTGCTGTCACATACTATGAAAGCATGGGAGAAAGTGATTGAGGACCGACTACGAAAGGAAACGGAGGTGACGCTATCCCAGTTCGGGTTTATGCCTGGTCGTAGCACAACAGATGCCATATTTTCAATACGACAACTAATGGAAAAATACAGACAGGTACATAAAAATCTCCATATGGTGTTCATAGATCTTGAGAAAGCATACGATCGCGTCCCCCGAGAAGTTCTGTGGTGGGTCCTCAGAGCGAAAGGTGTGCCAGAGAAGTACGTAAGACTGATAGAAAGCATGTATGAGAATGTTAGTACACAAGTCCGCTCTGCAGTAGGAACCACGAACAAGTTCCCTGTGAGGGTAGGTTTGCACCAGGGATCCGCTTTAAGTCCTTACCTGTTTCTGCTGGTCATGGATGCACTGACCGCAGAGGTACAGGATGAGGCCCCCTGGTGCATGCTCTTCGCAGATGATATTGTCCTGGTGGATGAAGATGGGGTAGCACTTCAAAACAAACTAAACAGGTGGCGGCAAGCGCTAGAGGGCGTTGGATTAAAAATCAGCAGAACCAAAACCGAATACCTGTTTTGTGATTTCGGCGGGACCTCTAGTGCTGTGCCTCTTAAACTACAATCAGTCACACTACCATGTAACCCCGAATTCAAATACCTTGGTTCACTACTGCAGAATAATTGTGATATAGAGAGGGATGTAAGGAGAAGAATAAATGTAGCATGGCTGAAGTGGAGACAGGTAACCGGTGTGACGTGCGACAAACTAATGCCACTGAAACTAAAAGGTCAAATATATAAATCTATCATACGACCAGTCATGTGTTCCGACATTAGTGGCCAGGCACCAATCCCCCTTTAGAGAGCAGCAGTTCATTTGTAGCACCTTTGGTGTTGCAAATGTCTATAGTTGATGCTAACCGCTTTCCATCAGGTGGGTCTTCTATAATCTAGTCAGTCAATAAAAAATAAAAAATCTAGACCAGAGATGGCAGCTATCCAGCCGAGCAAACATCCTACCACCTGGCAATGCTTTAAAATTTCAATCACGAAATGAAGAAATGTGCTCCAAAAATAACTCACGTCCACAATAATTAATTGCCATTATAATTTAGTACCGATTACGTGTGCGGCTTTCTTTTAAGACCAATTCGAGTTAAACGGTTAAATTGTAACGCGCCATTTTATTAGTAATACGCACGCGATTCGTGGCATTTTCTATTTGGTGTCATAACATGCTGGTTCGACTCGGTTGGGCCTTATAAAGCTTTTATACCACTAGAGTAGACGTGTTGACAAAAACGCTACGTAAAAACCGACTTCAAAAACTAAAAAACTAAAAAATATAAAATAACTTATTTCTAAAGCTATTATTATTAATATATATTATCTAAAACATCTCGAAGTCGGTGCAAAGTAAAACATAAAAATTACTATATTTTGAAAATTACTAAGCACCGACTTTAAGATGTTTTAGATAATATATATTAATAATAATAGCTTTGGAAATAAGTTATTTTATACTGTTTAGTTCTTGAAGTCGGTTTTTTTAAAATAAGTTTTTTTTATTTTTTTTGTTACTTTTTAGTGTCTAGCTATGTATGGGTAGAGCTACGAAAGGTGCCGCGCTCCTTAAAAAATATAGGTCCCAAGAAACGGGAACAAAAAAATGTTCGTAAAATGAAAACTACTTGGCCAAACTATGTTAAATTTTTAGGGGACCAAATGGCAACTATTCCGCATCAAACTAAACAAGAATCACGTAAATCGGATCATAAATCTCAGCGTAATCGGTGTACATATGGAACGGAATGGAATTTTTTTCATAATAAATGTTCATAAAATGAAAACTACTGGACCAAACTATGTCAAATTTTTAGGGGACCAAATGGCAGCTATTCCGCGTCGAACAAAAAAAGAATCACGTAAATCGGATCATAAATCTCGGAGTAATCGGTGAACATACATAAAAAAAAAGATCCCGACGAATTGAGAACCTCCTCCTTTTTTTGAAGTCGGTTAAAAAAGCAGTACCAAGAAACGTGATTACGTACGTGGAGATACATTCCCTGCGGTAGCGCAAAAAACAAAACTTGCGAAGTTTGCGATACGACTTCTATTTTCCCGTATCAAGAAAGCCAGATTTGCGGTACGACTTCTATTTTCGGCGGAAGTGATAAATGGCTTAACGTCGGAAATAGCTTCGGTGAACTGTTGCCCGCCTCTCGATACCCCTTATCCGCTCACACCCGTGTTGCCCCTGTCTTCTATGGCATTTTTTGGGGCCCATGCCGGGAGTAGCGAGTGACCGTCTGCCCATTTTTCCATGTTCCCCGAACATTGCAACGGGCAGACGCCCATAGTCTCCATATTAATCTTATTGGCCTTAAATACGACACTAGTATTTTATAACATTATAATATGTCGATTATTACGCTATGACAAACGCTACGCTACGCTACTAAAAGGACAGGTCTATAAATCTATCATTAGACCTGTCCTTTTGTATGGCAGTGAAGCGTGGCCTGTACTTGAGCGACAAAAGCAAGAACTGCGTGTCACGGAGATGAATATGCTGCGATGGATGTGTGGAGTGACGCGGAAAGACCGGGTCAGGAATTCCCGCATCCGCGGCAGTCTTCATGTCCGTGACATGGCAGACAAACTGCAAGAGTGTCGCTTACGCTGGCACGGCCACGTTTTACGGAGACCGGCTAATTATGTAGGGAACAAATGTCTAGCCATGCCGCCACCGCCAGGTCCCGGTGGAAGGGGAAGGCCCAAGAAATGTTGGCTTGACGTTGTGAAGGATGACATGCGTACCAATGGTCTCAAAACGGGGGATGCAGAAGACCGCGCGAAGTGGAGTAGAAAAAGTAGGAAAGCGGACCCTGGGCGTCGGAGTGAACGCTCCGAACGCAACCGGGATTTAACGCTCGGATGATGATGATGACGATGATGAAACCATTATCAATTTATTATTATTTTTGTCTTGTTCGTCATTTCTGTCCGTTTTTTTTTTTGTTGGAACGAAGTTGCTTATCGCGCGTTGCGAAGGGGGTCTAGACGGACAAAATTAAGAGCAAAATTTGTAACGACACTTTTTGCTATAGTTGTAAGCCGTGCGGCGTGCGCGTGTCTCTCTGTCTGTCTCTCTCTCTCATAGAAAGCAAGCCAGTTATTTTCGTCTTTCTATTTCGCATTGAACAGTGTGGTGTCGCGACGATTATTTTTGTTGAGTGTATACAGGTTTTTTGTACATAATAAATAATAAAAAATAGAATCCCAAACATATGTTTCCTATTTCAGTTACCACAAGCCAATTATTACTAAAATTGAGCCTACTGATTAAGTTTATATTACATTATATTTGTTAATAATAAAAAAATATTATTATAACTTAAAAAAAAAATACAATTTTTTACTAATTATTATTATACAATTTTAACTTTAATGCAATGAAATAAAATCTAAAATAATAACAATTAGTGTAATATACGCTGTTTTTGATACTATTTGTTTGTTTATGTTTTGTGTTGTTTTGTTTTTGGTAAAATTTCGATGGTTTTCGATGCTTATCAACACACTTTTTGAGACGTTTTGAGAGTTTTTAAGACATTTTGGGAGAACTTCGTTCCAAACAGACGTCCCAAAGACACCTCATTAGTTTTTATTTGTAATTAGAACAATGTTCATATAAACTAGTCATTTATTTTTCATAATTTTATAACGGATGTTTATTGTTTTAATTTGCTTTGTGGAGCTAAGCCGTGGCATCGCTTAGAGGTACTTGCGGAAGAATAGCGCTGGTTGTGAAGCTAGCAATATGCTGAGCAAGAGCCTTTTTAGGACATCACAATTAATTGTTACATATATTATCATATAAGACTTTTTGTATCTTGTCCTAAATAAATATTTTTTCTTTCTTTCTTTCTATATTCCCAGATCCTTAGTACCACTAGTGGTTCATCCCAATAGCCAGATACTTTTTGTTCTTATTTCCCACAATAGCCCTGCACGGGCCGGGGCTTGTTCTTCGGTGCATTATTATATGGTGTAGACAGGGACAATCGCCGGTCAGTGTCACGCGAGATTTACATTCGAAGTGAATACTTAAGAGTACTTGTGATTTTATTTTGGCAGCACTGACCATCTGTTTTATGTCAAACTAGCTGACCCGGCAAACTTCGTACCGCCTCAGAATCGATAAATAAAAAAACTGAATGATAATTGCAGAATGTTTCAACTTTAGAAAACAATATCGTCAACACTTAACCGGAACGAACATCAAACGTTTGACACTCCAAACCAAAAAAATGAAAATAAAAACATCACCTTTATTTAATTTGATTTCTGAACGACTTTTAAATTTAATTGATTTCTAAACGACGGGACGAACGTCAAATGTTTGACAGGTAGGAATAGTTTCTAAGGGGAAGCGAAATTGTTGTTTTTACTATATTACAAGCATTTTTTTTCATATTTACTCAGCGTCTAAACTTTCCCTGGAGTTCCACAAATAATTCAAAACCAAAATTAGCCAAATCAGTCCAGCCGTTCTCGAGTTTTAGCGAGACTAACGAACAGTAATTGATTTTTATATATTTTTTTTATTTTTATTTTTTTACTCGGCTGTGTTTTATTGACTTCATATTGTTTTAGCAATGTCAAATTGGCAAGTACTATAATAAGCTTTTATTATTGTTCTATACTCTATTGTCAACAAGTTGTTGTTCTATAATTAAATTTCTAATATAAAAAAATAATTGTTTTTATATTAAGAATAACTACCGAATTGACACCCCCTTTAAAAAAAATTAAGGGTGATTTTTATATTAATTTTCGCAAAGATGGGAATTGACGGCTTCAGAATTTTTTTTTTTAAATATTTGAATAGTCATTTATTTTTCGTTTAAAATTTAAAATAATCTATATATATAAAAATCAGTTGATGTTCGATAGTCTCGCTAAAACTCGACAACGGCTGGACTGATTTGGCTAATTTTGATTTTGAATTATTTGTGGAAGTCCAGGAAAGGTTTAAACTGTGAGTAAATATGAAAAAAATACTTTGAATATAGTAAAAACAACAATTTCGCTTTCCCTTAGAAACTATTCCTACCTGTCAAACATTTGATGTTCGTCCCGTCGCTGTCGTTTAGAAATCAATTAAATTTAAAAGTCGTTCAGAAATCAAATTAAATTTAAAAGTGAAGTTTTCTTTTTCATTTTTGGTTTTGAATGTCAAACGTTTGATGTTCGTCCCGTCGTTCAGAAATCAACGTTTTTTTAATTATTGATTCTGAGGCGGTACGAAGTTTGCCGGGTCAGCTAGTATTTTTTTTTTGTGCAGGAGTTCAGCAGACAGGCAGACGACCCATTTGATGCAAAGCGGTTACCATCGCCTATGGACATTTGCGACACCAAAGATGCTACAAATGCGCTGCTGCTCTCTTAAAGGAGACTGGAACCTGGTCACTGATGCCGGAACACAACACAAGGTTGTTATGGCGGCATACTCTAGATCAGGGGTGGTCGCCATCCAGTCGAGCACATACTCTACCACCTGGCTGTGGGTTGTTTAGTCGCCTCTTACGACAGGCCGCCGGGCCGCAGGAAATTGTATTCTTTCTCCGTTCCTGCACTGATAAAAGTAATATAATAAAGTAATAAAAGTATTTTATAAAGATTTGTTTTATAACACGTTGTGATTGATTATATTTGTTACAACTATAATATATCTGTACGCTGTCTCATGTCGTAATACGAGGTCGTGTTTCCTGCCGACATACAAGTGCCTGCGGGATTTCTTATTAGTTCAACAGGGAAAACTATGAAGTTGTTGTCCCTAAAAACAAGTTACAGTTCCAATACATCTATTACATTACTGGCTTCTGCCCGCGAATTCGTCCGCGTGGAATAGTAAAAAAAAGGAAGTTAAAAAAATCGCCCAATTTTGAAACATGTTTCATTAGTGTTCCGTTCCTATTGGTCTTAACGTGATGATATAGCCTATAGTCTTACTCGATAAATGGGCTATCTAACACTGAAAGAATTTTTCAAATCAGACCATTAGTTCCTGAGATTAGCGCGTTCAAACAAACAAACTCTTCAGCTTTATATATTGGTATAAGATAAAATAAAATTTAAAACAGTTATTGACATTTAAAGTTAAAAAATATGAATTCTGACTGTAGGGGATGCTGGTTGTATTTTAAACAAAACACCAAAAATTTGGCTGCACAGGCTTCAGGGGTGGTACACGGCGTAGTAATTAAAGTACACACTGACTTACAAATATAAACCAATAGCACCGTGTGGCACACCCCATCCGTGTTGCCCTTATTTTATTTCAAATATAACAATATTTTCTGTAAATTTTCGCGACTAGTCTTAATATATATAAATTACGTGTCACGTTGTATGTCCGCGATGGACTCCTAAACTACTTGACCGATTTTAATCAAATTGGCACACCGTCTGCAGTTTGATCCGACTTGAAAGATAGGATAGCTTACATTTGGACCCGGTAGGTGGCGCTGGAATCGGGTTATAAATTTTATTTCTTCAGGGCAGAACAACGTCTGCCGGGACAGCTAGTATACATAATAAACCGCGCTTAAAACCCGTTAAAACGTAGTTTTATTATTGTCGACAAAATATATATGTAAGTATAATATATATCTATATATGTGTGTGTCGCCTAGAATGATAATATATGATAATGTTATTAATCAGGATTGAATTCTGCCAAAGAATAACATTCGAAAAACTAAAATAAAAGTAATTATGTATAAGCTTCCGCAGTGAGATGGCCAAATCGAAACCTTAATAATTCAATCATGCCGAATCAGCTTAATAATAATAGGGAGCGACGAGTCACTGTTTGCCCTACCGATGTTCCCCGGACATTGTGATTAGTAAACGCCATAGTCCCAGGTACCTAGTGCCACTAATAGTTATCCGAAATGCCGACCAAAATTAGACCATCTTTGTATTTTTTTATTAATTAATCTACTTTTTGAATTAAGAAAAAGTAAGAGTCTCACCGAAGTAAGAAAGAGAGTTGGTCTGAAAGAGAGTGTCGGGGTGAAGGTAAGGAAAGGAATGCTCCGGTCGTTCGGGCATGTGGAAAGAATGCATGATGAAAGAATGACTAAACAGATATACAATGCAAAAGGCGATGGATGCAGAAGTCGTGGAAGGCCACGACACACCTTCCATGATCAAATTGATCGTGTACTAGCAGAAGGTGATGTCAGGAGCCTTAAGAGTTATGAATGTCAAAGAAGCAAGTGAGGTGTGTAAGAATAAGCCTAAATGGCGCGCTGTTGTTCGTGCCTACCCCACAAGGGAACTTGTGTGAAGTTATGTATGTATGTATGTCCTTTTTGAATTATTCAAAACGGACAATGCATTCAAAAGATACCACGAATTTAAAAATGTGAATCTAGCATTTTGATGAAATTTGATGTGTCTTTGAGTGGATCCCGGTATGGTTTAGATGTACAGACCCGGTAGGTGGCGCTGGATCGGGTTCTAGATTTTTATTTTTTCAAGGCAGGAGAACGTCTTCCGGAACCGCTAGTCATAAATAAAACAGACATAGACAACACGACTCGATGCATTTCGTCGTGCGGCGGGTCGTCGCACTGGCAGTTGCGTTGCATAATAATGTCCCAGCAAACCAGTCGCTGGTTACGATCGATTTATGCCATCCTCTAACACGTTGCTAAGATAACATAGATGTTTCACATGTCCACAGTAGAGGGTACTAGATATTCAAATTTAAGTTTTTTTAAATTAAAGTTTTAATATAGAAGATTTTCTTTCGTTAGGTAAACTTCTAGGCGCTAAGAACCTCAGCCAGAAGGCCCAGCTTGCCATACACAACGCGGTGCTGGTACCTACGCTCACGTATGGAAGCGAGAGTTGGGTATGGAAGAGAGAGCATGAAAGTAGAGTAAACGCGGTCGAGATGCGAGCACTGCGCAAAATCTGCGGAGTGACGCTCGCGGACCGCGTTCGTAATACCGAAGTAAGAAAGAGAAGGTAAGGAAAGGAATGCTCCGGTGCTTCGGGCATGTGGAAAGAATGCATGATGAAAGAATGGCTAAACAGATATACAATGCAAAAGGCGATGGATGCAGAAGTCGTGGAAGGCCACGACACACCTTCCATGATCAAATTGATCGCATACTAGCAGAAGGTTATGTCAGGAGCCTTAAGAACAGACGAGCGTGCATGACAAGAGTTATGAATGTCAAAGAAGCAAGTGAGGTGTGTAAGAATAAGCCTAAATGGCGCTCTGTTGTTCGTGCCTACCCCGCAAGGGAACTGGCGTGAAGTTATGTATGTATGTATTTTCTTATGTTAAATTAATATTTTACAGCTACGAAACCATTTCACAAATACAATGTAAACTCTATATAACGATACCGAAGGGACTGTGTATTTTATGGCGTTATAGAGAGTTGTCGTTAAATGGAGAGTCCGTTATTCTTGTCTGACGTCTTTCGCTACACCAGTAATTTTGTTGTATTTTTTTACTTATTTTATTCATGTCTTGCGATATTGAGGCATCTTGGTGATAAAGAAAGTACTTAGAAATTTCTTAGATATTTCGGTATGCATGATGCCGACATACGAATTTATTACGGGCTAGGATAATAAAGCGATAAAAGAACGGTACACAGCTGCGCAGTTGGTACTGATTTTGTCAAGTACTTTTTATTACTTAATTGTTGTCGTTATTGAGATTGGGCGCTATATAGAGTGTATCATTGTATGAAAGACAAGCTTTTTTTTATACAGGGGAAATCCGTTTGAGGACCGTAGGCCGCGCGAGGGGGAAAGGTCGCGGCCCGTGAGTGGGATTCGCCAGGTCGGGGTGGCACTAGCACCCCACGTTGAGATGTGAGACGCTATTGCCACGCCGCGGTTAGGGATACCCACTAAAACCCCTGTCCGATTCCGAGCGTCCCTTGTCCGGGCTGTGGGCTCGCTCGCGCATTCACCACCAGCCCGGACGGACGGCGGCCGACCCCTTTGCGGGCTGGCCTCAATGAAAGACAAGCTAAACCAACCAAAGCCAAGTGATTTCGACGCTTATGGGAGTTTGTCGTTAAATCCAGTGATGTTACATGGAGTTTACATTGTACTATAAAAAAATGTAACAAAAAATAAATAAACTTCAGTAGTAACTAAGAAGCAAAAATTATATATTTTCTATAACATCTTGAGGTCTTTGCGAAGTAGGTCGCTCTCGAAAGTGAGACTGGAACCTGGCCACTAATGCCGGAACGCAACTCAAGGTTGTTATAGCGGCATCTAGACCAGGGGTGGTAGCCATCCAGGCGGGCAAAGACCCTAGCATACATGGCTGTGCCTGTGGATTGTTTTAAGGCTTCCTACGACAGGCCACCTAGCCGCAGGAAATTGTATCTATTCTATAAAGTTCCTGTGCGAATAAAATTATAACATGCTAACTAAAAAACCAATAACTTTGAATTATGCGCCGAAATATTGCTAAATAGCACAAACAGGTAATACTATTGCACAATATATTTGCACGCAGACCATTGCTTACATCCTCAATTAGTACTCATAGTCTAAATTGGAAATGTACAGTTCGTAGCAAAAGTGCAAAGAAAGCTTTGTTTTATATAATGAAAGCGCTAAAGCCGTGCCCTGTCATATCTTGCTGAATGCAGCGTCTTTATTTTATTGCAGTAGGTCAGCAGACAGGCAGATGGCCCACTTGATGGAAAGCGGTTACCATCGCCTATGGACATTTGCAACACCAAAGGTGCTACAAATGCGTTACTGGTCTCTTAAGGGAGACTGAATCCTGGTTGTTATGGCGACATACTTTAGACCAGGGGTGGTAGCGGTCCAGTCGGGCAAATGCCCTACCACCTAGCTGAGGGTTGTTTTGTCGCCTCTGACGACAGGTTCTTCTTACATTGTATTCTTTCTCCTTTCCTGCACGAATTGATGTTATACCGTTTGTTTGCGATTAATGCAACTTCTTCGTCCATTGAAACCTCATTACAACATGTTATAATATTATTACACATCATACATGTTTAATGTTAACAGTATACAATTCCTCTATAAAATCTATATATATAGAAATCAATTATTGCTGTTTGTTAGTCTCGCTAAAACTCGAGAACGGCTGGACTGATCTGGCTAATTTTGGTTTTTAATTATTTGTGGAAGTCCACGGAAGATTTAAAAAGTGAGCACATATAAAAAAAATACATAATACACATACATACATACATAACTTCACGCCAGTTCCCTTGCGGGGTAGGCACGAACAAATGCTTGGAATATAGTAAAAACAACAATTTCGCTTTCCCTTAGAAACTATTCGTACCTGTCAAACATTTGATGTTCGTCCCGTCGTTCAGAAATCAAAATTTCTTATTTATTGATTCTGAGGTGGTACGAAGTTTGCCGGGTCAGTTAGTGTATAATAATAAAAAAGCCTGTGAAACCCACATTAAATATAGTTCCAGAACAAGTTTATTTCAAAACACCGATGGCCACTCTGGAAGCGTGTAAACTCGCGTCAGTTTCTCACGTACTCTCTATGATTGGACAGATTTGTTAATTGATGTTAAAAACGCGACGTCTTTACAATGGAATGCTCAAGAATGACAGCGGACGCAGCGTATAAAGTGTGAAGGCCGTGCACGTATATGCGCCGCGTTAGGCGTCTAAGAGAAACTATTATAGTGCTTGTTCATAATAAATTAATCGGTAGCGTACAGCGACACGCCGTATGCAGTCTACGGCGTTCGTAACAGACCATTGCCTAAATGCTTATGCTGGTTTTATACAGTTCATTTCGGTTTTTATGAGTAAATAACCAAAATAATCCATGTGAATATATTGTGTCATTCAATTTCATTGAATACTGTCTTGGCCTTTGAGATCTGTACCTTTTAAAAAAACCGATTTCAATTCACTTTACTGAGAAACTATCACATCACACTTGCAGATTTGGGCTTTGACATAGTAATTTCAATTTCTTTCTAGATGTGTTATCTGTCATAAAAATATAATTTTAAATACATTTGTAAAAATAGAAAGAAGAAGAAAGAAAGAAAATAGAAGATGTAACAATTTATAGGTATGAAGAATGTTTTTTGTGGATAAAATAAAAAATGAATGGAAATAATTTGTCGCATGAATTGTTTACTTAAGTCCATATTAATAATCCATTCATTAAAAGGTATTTGATTTTAAACTATCTTAAAAATTATTACTAGGTAGAAAACTTGACAAGAGTTATGAATGGCAAAGAAGCAAGTGAGGTGTGTAAGAATAAGCCTGAATGGCGCTCTGTTGTTTGTGCCTACCCCGCAAGGGAACTGGCCTGAAGTTATGTATGTATGTATGTATGTAGAACACTTCGCGAGACTTCCTAAAGCATCGCTTTTTACTAGTCACTATGATTTTAAGAAGAAAAAGCGACAAGAAACTCCCCAGCAACACGCCGTATTATGTAACTCATTTAAAATAATTCAAATTATGTTATAACACATTAAGTCAACTGTTTGTTTAATACATATTTAAATGCTAATAGACCATAAACACGCTTTTAATGTTTTGTGTCGGTGACAGTAGTGACAGCGTTCGAACATCAAACGTGACATGCCTGTCAAATTGACAGCCCACAAAACACAAAAGATTTTTGTGTACACCTGTACAGAATGTTAATAAAAGGAAGTTAATTTTTTCCGATTGCATACATAATTCAATTTTGACAACAACATTGTTTCTTTGTAGTTATACATTTTTGAATACTTGAGATTTTTGAAATGTGAGTCAAGTTTTGCTGTATGAAGGTTGAAAACTATTGAAGGAAACACTTGAGCAAGCAACAGCTAGTAAGCATGAATTTTTTAACCGAGTTCAAAAATGAGGTTCTTAATTCGACTATATGTCTTTTTTGTACTTTCGTTACTCGATTTCTCCGTCAGTTGTGGACCGATTTTCAAATTTTTTTCTTTTAATCGAAGGGGTATACTCCCGAATTAGTCCCATTGTTACCATGTCAGGATCTGATGAGTGGATTGCAGGGTAATCGAGAGAAACCTTCGAAAATTGTTAACCGACTTCTTTGTTACACGATATCTTCGCCAATTGTTAACCGATTTTCAATTTTTTTTTCTTTATTCGTAAGCTCCTGAGGTGGCCTCATGGTCACCAAGTCACCCCTTATTAAAGAACGCCGAGCGCCTACATTCTCCGAAAAAAAAAGCTTGTATACGCGTGCTAGTAATACATTTTTACAGGCACTTAATTTTTTTATTTTTTTATTCCAGGAGTTCAGCAGACAGGCAGACGGCCCACTTGATAGAAAGCGGTTACCATCGCCTATGGATATTTGCAACACCAAAGGTGCTACAAATGCGCTGCTGCTCTCTTAAGGGAGACTGGAACCTGGTCGCTAATGCCGGAACACAACTCAAGGTTGTTATGGCGACGTACTTTAGACCAGGGGTGGTAGCCATCCAGTCGGGCAAATACCCTACCACCTGGCTGTGGGTTGTTTTAGACACCTTTTACGACAGGCCGCCCGGCCGCAAGCAATTCTATTCTTTCTCCGTTCCTGCACGGATAGAATGAATTTTTTATGCATGTTACGTGATTTCACCATCTATTTTGAGCCGATTTTCAAATTTTTTTTAAACGATGGTCGGGATTGTTTCTGAGTTCACTATTGTTATATGTTATACCACTGAGGTTTGCTGTGATGGTATGTATGATTCTCTTCTGACTCCAATTAGCCGTGTCGGGCAGATGAAGATAAAAAAAAATTGCCAGGTGGTAGGGCATTTGCCCGACTGGATGGCTACCACCCCTGGTCTAAAGTACTTCGCCATAACAACCTTGAGTTGTGTTCCGGTATGAGTGACCAGGTTCCAGTCTCCCTTAAGAGAGCAGCAGCGCATTTGTAGCACCTTTGGTGTTGCAAATGCACATAGGCGATGGTAACCGCTTTCCATCAAGTGGGCCGTCTGCCTGTCTGCTGAACTCCTGCAATAAAAAAAATTAAAAAAAATGAGATAAATATTCAAATTATATACTGTCTTTAATTTACGTCGTACGACTCGACTCGGCAAGTGATATAGGGCGACTATGGCGACCAACGACAGTGCCGCGAATATCCACACATTACAATTTTTGCTGAATTGCAACTGTCGCTAGCCGTCACAGAAGTAGTTAAGTGGACTAGATTTGTTTTATTTACAACTAGCGTCTGCCCGCGACTTCGTCCGCGTCGAATAGTTAAAAAAACAGTAAGTTAAAAAAAAAACAAATTTGAAACATTCTACATTGGTGCTCCGCTCCTATTGATCTTAGCGTGATGATATATAGCCTATAGCCTTCCTCGATAAATGGGCTATCTAATACTGAAAGATTTTTTCAAATCAGACCAGTAGTTCCTGAGATTAGCGCGTTCAAACAAACAAACTCTTCAGCTTTATATATTAGTATGGATTTTGTCCCTTGTGTAAAACTGCACTTTTGTCTGTACGCCCGTTTTGTTATGAAGCCCTCGTTATATAAAACGGTTATTAAACCAATTTCAACTCATTACATTTCTTCGGCTCAAAATTCCCCGTCTCCTTTAGTTATGAAACCACAAAAAGTCTGATAATAACGATTATGTTATCTATGCGACAATAATTGTTATTTAAAATCTAATAAATCTAAAGGCCCAGCTCACCATACATAACGCGGTGCTGGTACCTACGCTCACGTATGGAAGCGAGAGTTGGGTATGGAAGAGAGCGCATGAAAGTAGGGTAAACGCGGTCGAGATGCGAGCACTGCGCAAAATCTGCGGAGTGACGCTCGCGGACCGCGGTCGTAATACCGAAGTAAGAAAGAGAGTTGGTTTGAAAGAGAGTGTCGGAGTGAAGGTAAGAAAAGGAATGCATGATGAAAGAATGACTAAACAGATGTACAATGCAAAACTGGATGGATGCAGAAGTCGTGGAAGGCAACGACACACCTTCCATGATCAAATTGATCGTGTACTAGCAGAAGGTGATGTCAGGAGCCTTAGGAACAGACGAGTGTGCACGACAAGAGTTATGAATGTCAAAGAAGCCAGTGAGGTGTGTAAGAATAAGCCTGAATGGCGCTCTGTTGTTCGTGCCTACCCCGCAAGGGAACTGGCGTGAACTTATGTATGTATGTAAAATCTAATAAAAAGCAGTCGCAAAAACCAAACAAAAAATACCTTTACGTAAATGTCTAAGTTCCGCTCGAATCGAAATTGACACTCTGGGGAGCGAGCGGAAATGTTACGGTATTCAATTCTGGGTCATCGAGTGACATCGAAAGATGACTCGTTTGACTAGCTCATACCCGGTTTTGTATATTTACAAACATACATAACTTCACGCCAGTTCCCTTGCGGGGTAGGCACGAGCAACAGAGTGCCATTCAGGCCTATTCTTACACACCTCACTTACTTCTTTGATATTCATAACTCTTGTCATGCACGCTCGTCTGTTCTTAAGGCTCCTCACATCACCTTCTGCTAGTACACGATCAACGTGCACGGCCTTAGTATGTATATAAATACAGTAATTAGCATAGCAAATAATAATAACCACTTCTTACAGATCTCAGTGGGTTAATTATAACAAGTTCAGAATAATCTACATATTCTTTTTATGTTATGTCATTTTATTTCGGAAAGGAATTGAGGGGCCATTTTATTAAATTCAAAAATTAATTTAGCTAGATATATTGCAAAGCAAAGACGTGGTAGCGTTGTGGTCAGTGCACTCAGGTCCCAAACTCAAAGGGCATAGGTCCGAATCCTGGCCGGGAAGCGTGCAACGCTTTGGGTTTTTTGACTTACATACTGTTTTATCACGATGTTATTCTTCATCGTTGTTAGCACGTGGTAATTGTAACAATATGCACATTAGGTCAGAAAACTGCTGCTGCTGATGGATGCAGAAGTCGTGGAAGGCCACGACACACCTTCCATGATCAAATTGATCGTGTACTAGCAGAAGGTGATGTCAGGAGCCTTAAGAACAGACGAGCGTGCATGACAAGAGTTATGAATGTCAAAGAAGCAAGTGAGGTGTGTAATAATAAGCCTAAATGGCGCTCTGTTGTTCGTGCCTACGTATGTATGTACAATTTTTTTATTGCATGAATTCAGTAGACAGGTAGACTTTCCCATCTGATGGAAAACGGTCACCATCGCCTTAAGATGAAAAAGTGTATTCTCCATACAAAATGTATGGGGAAATGAGTTTACCAACCGCAAAAAGCGCGTAAAAAGCGAGTTAAGTTGGTAAAATTCATGACGTCACACATGTTCCTGTCGTGTTATTTGTCAAACGCCGCCGTAATTGTGTCTACAGCTATGCAGGTGGCCCCTAAGAATTAGGGGTTCTGTTGTTGTTGGTGGTTTAAAGAGCGCGTGAGTTGTGGTGACGTACGTTTGTCGTGCGGCCGCCTGTTGTTGTTGTTGGTGGTAAAGATGATGTGTGTACGTTTTCTGCCGCCTGTTGGTGTTGTTGGTGGTAAAGATGATGTACGTTTTCTGCAGCCGTTGGTGTTGTTGGTGGTTGTTGCGTCTGTTGTCGATGCGTGGAGGTTGTTGGTGGTAAAGATGATGTACGTTTTCTGCGGCCGCCTGTTGGTGTTGTTGGTGGTAAAGATGATGTACGTTTTCTGCAGCCGTTGGTGTTGGTGGTAAAGGTGTGGGTTGCTGCGGCGGTTGTCGGTGCGTGCGTTGGGCGGTTGCTGCGGCGGTTGTCGGTGCGTGGACTCTACGCCGCCTTGGTAAAGATGATGTACGTTTTCTGCAGGGTGGTTGTTGCGTCTGTTGTCGATGCGTGGAGGTTGTTGATGGTGAGGGTGTGTTAAGGTGTGGTGAAGATGCTGCGGCGGTTTGGTAAAGGTGTGGGTTGCTGCGACGGTTGTCGGTGCGTGCGCCGGTGTTGTTTTGGTGGGTGTGGGTTGCTGCGGCGGTTGTCGGTGCGTGGACTCTACGCCGCCTGTTGGTGGTAAAGGTGTGTGGAGGGTGGTAAAGGTGGGTTAAGGTGCGGCGTCGGTGTTGTCGATGAGGTGGTGCCCCCGGTTATTTTGATGATGGCAGGGGTCATAGAGCTCTGGTGCTGGTCGCTGCGGTGTGGACCGGATATGTTCCGTTGATAAGAGTGAGTATGTGTTAATGCAATCTATTGTATTATATTGTAACGATTTCCGGATAAATCTTCGTGGGGAGATAAGAATATTACGTAAGAAGCGTTGTAACGGTTAAAACATTGTCGGCTAGCTTTTAAAGCATGATGATTTTGTATATACATATTAGCGGGTATTGAGTATTATTAAGCATAATGTGTTGTGAAGCAGAGTGTTAGAGATCGTTGATTACCTTTCTCATCGAGTGTATTAATTTCTACAATTCTGAAACAATGCAAACAGGGGGTGTTGACGAGTGTGGACCATTTAAAACTGAATTATTGGAAACAACAACACATCCAAAGTACAGCTGCAAAATCATGCGTTTAAATAGTTTTATCGATTGGCCTCGATGTATGAGACAGCGGCCTGTTGATCTTGCCGCGGCAGGTTTCTTCTACACCGGGCAAGGTGATAAGGTGCTATGTTTCCAGTGTGGTGGAGGATTAAAGGATTGGGAGCCTGAAGATGATCCATGGCAACAACATGTGCAATGGTTTAACCAGTGTGTTTATGTAAAACAGAGGAAATAAAACAAGTTTAAATACAAAGAATGCATTTTTTTATTTACTTAGAACTATTAGAATTTATTTCAAAATGCCCCCATGCCAATGTGTTTATATTGTCATTACAAATATACCTTTTATCATCATTCCCTGATATGACTTTTTTTCTTTTCACTTGTGTATAAATATTATGCTTATCGCTAGTAAAAGTAACCATATTGTCATATAACTCATAATCTTGCCCTAGAGCTTTTCTATAATTTTCAAAATTCAACTTTCTAACAATTGCTGCAGACGTTCCTTTATCTTTTTTAACGAGTAGATCGTTTTGGAAAATATATGCATACATTTTAGATCGAAGCCCTATGAACTCCTTAACGATACATCCGTTGGTTTCATCTTTCATTTTACCAACAACCTTCTTGTTTGCTAGAGGTAGATTATAGGTATTGTTTAGGGGAAAATCGGAGGTATCGAATCTGTCCATCAAGTCGCATTTGATGTCTTCATAAAAGTTGTCTGTTTTAATTTCATATATAAGGGAATCGGTGTCGGTGTAGAGCAGTTGTATATTTGTATTATATTTAGGCTGCATGTATGAATAGTGGAAATCATACATAACATACTTTGAAAGTTCTAGTACAGTAAATCCTACATATATAGGTTTATCATATAACAAAGTGGTTTTATTCATTTGTATCGCTACAAAATTTTCCGAAAAGACCTTACAACTATGAAAGTTGGGGCGAGCAATGTATCTCTCAGCACCGTACCTACACTTGGTTTTACTACTTTTATCACTCCACGTGTTGCATAATTTTACATCGACTCGTTTAGCTACATTTTCTATAGTTTTACCAAATATTGAGTTATTCATTAATTTATAAAAATCTTTTTCAAATGCACTCGTTGCCTCGGTTCTCATTGAAGTATTTAAATCAATGTAGGATTTGAGCCAAGGTGATTGGTTAAAAGACAAAATCCTATGAATTTTTTTACATACTAATCCATTTTTCACACATTGTTTTAAATTCATATAATGTATAATATAATTTTTTTTTTCGTTTAGAGTGAGTAAAAGTTTTTTACTTTTAGAATTAGGCGGCGCTTTAGATTCGGCACAAAATGGATAGTCACTGTGTAAATTATGTAGGGATTCGGGATACTCAATATCGACCTCTAAAAAATAACCTATATTAGAGTCAGGTTGTTGCGTGAGTATGTTGAACGCATCAACTTCACTTTGCGATAACCATACAAAGTTAGCGTGTGGGAGATATTTACTCATGGCATCGCCATACAAATTATTAACATCCAAGTAAATAATGAATGTAGAGTCGTGTGTGGGGTTGTATGTGTCTAAAAACTTATTATTGGCTTTACAATGTCTCTTGGAAACTTGGCTGATTCCACCCCGAATTCCAGATTGTATGAATTGAATCATTTCATAGTCGGTGAGAAGCTCAAGAGTCACTCCAGTTTTTTTCATCATAGCATCCCAAGAAAGGGAGGGTGCTGTAAGATATCTACAAGGGTCCAGTTGGTATGCACTCATACATATACTGCGAAAATTTTCAAAGACTGCCGCCAACAATAGGACATCAGTTTTGAGATATAAATCACAGTATTCGCCCAAAGTCTTTATCTTAAATTTTTCCCACACCATAAGAGCGTGAAGATAATCGTCCTCAGATATGTCTGTCTGGGTTAGCTCACTAAAGAATGCCTCTTTGGGGGGTAAAGATTTTTCTTCAAGTTTATCCCAAGAGTCGACATATTCATAGGGAAAGACACCCTTTCGAGTCAATAAGCTCTGTTGTTCGGGGTTAGGGAAGTGATTATATAGTATTTCTAATTTGTTTTTAGAGAGATTTCTAACTAGTTTATCTAAGCTTGAGGACATAAATTTAAAAGAGTCAACAAATCGTAAAGTGATTTCACTTTTACCATCATCTTCTTTGAAATATAACTTTTTACTAAATGTTATGTATTTTTCCTTGTTGCTGGCAATACATTCAATGCGTTCAGTGTCCTTATCTGCCAGCTCTTTGATAAATAAGTGACTATCATAACCGCTTAAATTATGGAAAAATATGGGGATATAATTTGGTTTGGAAAAGTTTACATTACATTTACTATGCGCCATTCCTCTAATTTTTCCCGTAAAGTGACAATGATCAACCACCTTAACATCCGTTGATTGAAAAGGTTGTTCGCAAATATGACAGTTGGGTAATGATGTGATTTTAGGAGTTAAATTGTTCTTGTCATACGGTACTATCTGCGAGTAAATATTGGCAATGCGGTTGGCATCTGAATAAATGTTATCTATAAACTTTTTTACACAATCTTCACCACGATATGTGACGAATTTTGACAGAGACGCGTCATAGTTACAATGTAAATAATAAGCGAAGCTACAAGGGACATGTTTATGACTAAAATACGTATTATTTTTATGTGTGTCGTTAAGAGGGCAGAGCAACGATTCAAAATCAGCATAAATAACAAATGGTGCGGGCAATTGATTATGAAAGTTTTTAAAAGTTATACACTTATTTTCTATAGTGGGTAATGTAATTAACGATTTTTCACAACCTCTTGTCTTATGAAGTTTCAATTTACACTCAGTTGAAAAATGCATTAGACAGCTATCACACAAAAAAAATTTTGCCTTATATTTCGTAATCTGTGAACGAACTAGTCGGGATATGTTTTTAATCCAACAGTAGTGGGATTTATTCTCATTATCAAAATATAATAGGCTTATACAACGTTCATATGATCTTGAGGATATATACAACGGTACAATATTTTTCTTCTCCACTCCATATATGTTCACCCGTAGTTTATTCATAGTTTCAAAATGCTTCACTCCCTTTAAATCTACAGGAACGCTTATTCCCCCCGTATTGAGAACGGTCTCGTAGTGTGGGTAAGACGATTGACGATCCACTTTTGCATCTGCAGGATAGAGGGCACTCACCACCGCCCAAAAGAAGCATGCACTATCTCGGTTTTTAACATTCACGCATGCATGCTTATCCTGAATCCATTTTGGAAGTGGTATGAACGAGGATGCTTTCATAGGTGTATTTTTGTTAATGTTAACGTCCATGAACTCTATCTTTTCCAAAGCCCATCCACTATCCTTTTCTTGAAAATCTTCACATTGTTGTAAAATGTTGGAACAGATATCCTCATAAAAAGACGATAGGTTTGACAAAAATATCTAAATTAAAATTCTTCGTGTTGAAAGACTTCAAGTCTCTAATCACTTTCTCGTCTGCTTTTAGAATAATAAATGTGCAAAACAATTCCAAATTCGCTTTAATGTGTTTATATGTTTTTAACTCGAGTGCAATTAACTGTTTTACCTTAGACGAAGCCTTTTCTAAATATTCTCGAGGGTTCAAAATCGATGAAGCACCATTTATCCTATATGATACAATTCTACACTTGAACGCTGACTCGACAATGTATGTGAAATAATCACCACCTTCTTGTTTACACAGCAATTTGTGTCTCTTCGTTCTGGAATGAGTAATTAATTGATTGCTGGGAACCTCTAAGTTACAGAACTCACAACGATACATGTTTACCGACAGTTGGAAACTGTTTAATTTTAATATAAACCGCACACTCTTATCTTCTATATTGCATGGGTTGAATGAAAACATAATATGATTTATGTAGATTGGTGGAACTTTTGATTGTTTATTAAAGTACACATGAATAAAACAAATATTCAATTAAATAACACTTAATTTCATGGTCGACAATAGAAGTTCTATCATAAATGTTATCCATTAAAATATAAGCTTCGTGCAACATCTTCACCCGGCTAAGCTTAAATCGCCTTCTAAATTATATTTATTCATTATATCAGTAAGCTCTTGACCAATCCATTTGTATGAACCTTTATAGGTAAAGCGCTGCCAAAGCCAAGTTTTTATCGTTCTAATGAATCTTTCCGCAATAGAGGCCTTCATCACACTGTACGTTGAATAATGATTTATGTTAAACTTTCTCATTACATCCTGGAACTTTTGATTGAAAAATTCTCTCCCATCATCCGACTGATCATACTATGGATCGAAGAGCTTCAATGTGCAAATCGCTCCGAGTCACTTCAAAACAAAGAGCCCCCTGATCGTCATCGACTGTTCCCGACAAACAGATACACTTAACTCGGGTGTCAACGGTGTGATTGATATCAAATTAGAGTTGGAGTTTAAAAAACCAGTTGCAGATGGTACAACCGCCTACTGTCTCATTCTGAACGACTCCCTGTTTCAATACAGTCTGTTGACCAAATCAGTTCGAAAAATAACTTGAATAGCTTTCACTTGAATCGAGTTCAAAACAAACACCCCCCGAACCGCCTACTGTCTCATTCTGAACGACTCCAAGGCAAAACAAAGAGCCCCCGAACCGCCTACTGTCTCATTCTGAACGACTCCATGGCAAAACAAACAGCCCTCGAACCGCCTACTGTCTCATTCTGAACGACTCCAAGGCAAAACAAAGAGCCCCCCGAACCGCCTACTGTCTCATTCTGAACGACTCCCAGGCAAAACAAACAGCCCTCGAACCGCCTACTGTCTCATTCTGAACGACTCCAAGGCAAAACAAAGAGCCCCCGAACCGCCTACTGTCTCATTCTGAACGACTCCATGGCAAAACAAAACAGCCCCCGAACCGCGTACTGTCTCATTCTGAACGACTCCAAGGCAAAACAAAGAGCCCCCGAACCGCCTACTGTCTCATTCTGAACGACTCCAAGGCAAAACAAAGAGCCTCCCGAACCGCCTACTGTCTCATTCTGAACGACTCCAAGACAAAACAAAGAGCCCCGAACCGCCTATTCTGTAAACATATTATAATCTTCAAAACATCACATCAAAAATCTAAGCACTCTTTAAATTCGAGATTGATATCTCCTATAGTGTCTTCTTGATAAGTTTGTATATTTTTTCCAAATGTAAAAATGTTATTATCATTAAATTGGCTTTCTTAGTATATGTAAATTAAAACTTGATGAACATCTCCGTGTAATTTACTTAATGGTATAATGTATTTTTTTAACCATAAAGCAAAAGCTATAACCTCTACACCACTGCAATGACACATTCACGTCTTATTATCAAACAAAATATGTCTTTCACAATTTTTTAAATATTGTAAATTTAATTCAGATATAATTTTTTCCACTTTGAGACAACCTAGTTCTTCTATATTAAAATAAGAAAAATTTAAGAAATCTAAAAGTTTTTTTTCTACAGTCCCTCCTTTATAACACCATTGATATTTATTATTATTATTTCCATTTAACATTTTAAGTTTATATATTAATTGACTGTAAGTAATGTCAGACATTTTATTTTCACATGGTAAGCCATGTATATTTTTTTCACAAAAAATGAAACGTTCTACTTTTTCTAGATAATAACCAATCATAATATCCATTCTACACAAACATAATATACAATTTAAAAAAATCTTTAGCACCTTTGTCTAAATGGTGTAATGTAATTTCTCAACAAGTATTTAAGTAATTTTTTTTAACCATAAAGCAAAAACTATAACCTCTACACCACTGCAATGACACATTCGCGTCTTATTATCAAACAAAATATGTCTTTCACAATTTTTTAAATATTGTAAATTTAATTCAGGTATAATTTTTTCCACTTTGGGACAACCTAGTTCTTCTATATTAAAATAAGGAAAATTTAAGAAATCTAAAAGTTTTTTTTTCTACAGTCCCTCCTTTATAACACCATTGATATTTATTATTATTATTTTCCATTTAACATTTTAAGTTTATATATTAATTGACTGTAAGTAATGTCAGACATTTTATTTTCACATGGTAAGCCATGTATATTTTTTTCACAAAAATGAATCGTTCTACTTTTTCTATATAATAATAACCAATCAGGAAGTCGTACGTGAAGTAGCATTACTCCCCCGTTTATTAAGTTATAGATTGCAATTTCTTTAATATAAATATATATATATATCTATATCTATAACATACTTCATGTTTGTAATATCCATTCTACACAAATACAATACACAATAAAAAAAATACCTGCTAATTCTTTAGCACCTTTGTCTAAACAAAACATAAACCTTCACTCAGACAAGCTAGTAAAACGTTCACCATTAAGTTTCCTACTTTCTCTGTAAACATATAATCTTCAAAACATTCGTTTGAGATGTCATACCAAAGATCTAACCACTCTTTAAATTCGAGATTGATATCTCCTACAGTGTCTTCTTGATAAGTTTGTATATTTTCCCACAAAGATATTAATGTAAAAATGTTATTATCATTAAATTGACTTTCTTGGTATATGTAAATCAAAACTCGATGAACATCACCGTGTAATTTACTTAGTGGTATTGGAAGTCTCCACATCTGCAACATTACATTACTTTTAAAGAAATTGAACCAGTCTCGTTTGCAATCATCTTGGAATGTATCAAGCAGACCGTTCAGGTTATTTACATTGTTCATCTTAACTGCAATAAAAAAATATATATGTTAAATTTTTCTTCCTTATCATTCTTGTAACTCTTCTTCAAAATTAATCGTAAATGATTTTCCACTCGGACCCTTATTGATTATATTAATCCCTGTTTGTAATTTCTCAAACATTTCTTTACTTAGATCATCAAATCTTGAGGGTAATGCAACAGTATAACCATTATGTAACTGTAATATAGTTTGCATTTTGTTAGGATAGTATTTTGAAGCACTTCTTTGAACTTCCACAATTTTGTACGGCTTATTTACTTCTAGTTCACCGATTTTTACCCAACATTTACTCCCACAACAGTTGAGTTTAATCAAAGCCTCCTTTGAAGACATTTTAAAAAAATGAATGAAAATTTTACACTTACAAATATGACTATTTTTCGAAGAATATTTAGGTAATATAATTAATATTGAAGTACTGATGGTGATGACATTTATGAAGACCCCTTCGAGTCATCGTTAATATCGGAACCGGAAGAAAGTATCAACCCGTTGGCACAAAAATACTTAGATAATATGATCATTAACAAGATTAAAAAAATTCCCTTAGGTGTTTATATTACGTCAGATGGTTACTACATAGGTAATACTCGTATTGAGTTTGATAAGAGTCATTTGAAAATCCAGAACGAAAAATTCAAGTGCACACCTGGTCTGATGGAGCTTTTATTTAAAAAGGATCCTAATACATCGCTCATCCACCCGATGGATGGAAAGAACTATTACAAAATAATAGTAATGACAAACGCTCATAGACGTAATTACTCTTCCGATGGGCAAATACAGGGTGATAAGAGTCTCAAGTACATAAACTATATAAAGCATTTTCTTAAAACTGGAGGAGGTCTCGTAATGAAAAACTATTACCCGAATATGGATTACAAATACTGGGATGATCCTAATGAGTTGGTTGACAGGTTACGATTGCTAATAGCTTCAAAAAATGTTGGTAACAATAACCACTGTAATGAGATTATAGCGATAATAGAAGAGTTGGCAGAATCCAATATAATTGAGGAACGATAAAAACTTGGCTTTGGCAGCGCTTTACCTATAAAGGTTCATACAAATGGATTGGTCAAGAGCTTACTGATATAATGAATAAATATAATAAAAAAATACATCACACTATCGGGGTTGCCCCAGCGAGTGTGAATCATGCTAACGCCGGCGCCCTCTTATCTACCGTTTACAACCATATCAAAGTGAGCTCTAAACCAAAGTACAAATGTGGTGATTATGTACGAATCAGTAAATATAAATCAACTTTTTCCAAAGGTTATACCGGAAATTGGAGTGCGGAAATATTTCGAATTGTTAAAGTTAATATCACCAATCCAATAACCTATCACCTACATGATGAACAGAAGCATCCCATCTTGGGAGGATTCTACGAGCATGAATTGCAAAAAGTTAAATATCCCGATGTATACTTAGTGGAGAAAGTGTTGAAAAGAAAGGGTAATAAAGTTCTTGTAAAGCGGTTCGGTATAAATTCTACAAGTTGGATAAATAAAGATAACAACATACAATAAGCAAGTGTTTTATTTCTATTTACTTAATTAACATATATATATTACATTCGCTTTTATCAAATAAAGTATACACACACACACAATTCAATTATATATTTTAAAGCTATAACCTGCGATGATGACACATTCGCATCTTATTATCAAACATAATAATGTGTCTTTCGAAATTTTTAATTCAGTTATATTTTTTCCACTTCAGGACAGGACAACCTATATTAAAAGAAGACAATTTTAAGAAATCTAAAAGTTTTTTTATTTTTCCCAAATGTAAAAATGTTATTATCATTAAATTGGCTTTCTTGGTATATGTAAATTAAAACTTGATGAACATCTCCATGTAATTTACCTAATGGTATAATGTATTTTTTTTCACATAATTTCTCAACAAGTATTTAAGTATTTTTTTAACCATAAAGCAAAAGCTATAACCTCTACACCACTGAAATGATACATTATCAAACATAATATGTCTTTCGAAATTTTTTAAATATTGTAAATTTAATTCAGTTCTAATTTTTTTCCACTTTAGGACAACCTAGTTCTTCTATATTAATAGAAGAAAAATTTAGTTTTTTTCTACAGTCCCTCCTTTATAACACCATTGATATTTCCATTTAACATTTTAAGTTTATTTAATAATTGATTGTAAGTAATGTGAGACATTTTATTTTCAAATAGTAAGCCATGTATATTTTTTCACAAAAAAATGAATCGTTCTACCTTTTCTAGATAATAACCAATCATAATATCCATTCTACACAAACATAATATAGAATTAAAAAAATCTTTAGCACCTTTGTCTAAATGGTGTAATGTAATTTCTCAACAAGTATTTAAGTAATTTTTTTTAACCATAAAGCAAAAACTATAACCTCTACACCACTGCAATGACACATTCGCGTCTTATTATCAAACAAAATATGTCTTTCGCAATTTTTTAAATATTGTAAATTTAATTCAGTTATAATTTTTTCCACTTTGGGACAACCTAGTTCTTCTATATTAATATAAGAAATATTTAAGAAATCTAAAAGTTTTTTTCTACAGTCCCTCCTTTATAACACCATTGATATTTATTATTATTATTTCCATTTAACATTTTAAGTTTATATATTAATTGAGTGTAAGTCATGTCAGACATTTTATTTTCACATGGTAAGCCATGTATATTTTTTCACAAAAATGAATCGTTCTATTTTTTCTATATAATAATAACCAACCAGGAAGTCGTACGTGAAATAGCATTACTCCCCCGTTTATTAAGTTATAGATTGCAATTTCTTTAATATAGATTTTATCTTTTACAGGGAACCCATCTATATCTATAACATATTTCATGTTTGTAATATCCATTCTACACAAATACAATACACAATTTAAAAAAAAATACCTGCTAATTCTTTAGCACCTTTGTCTAAACAAAACATAAACCTTCACTCAGACAAGCTAGTAAAACGTTCACCATTACGTTTCCTAATTTTTTTCTGTAAACATATTATAATCTTCAAAACATCACATCAAAAGTCTAAGCACTCTTTAAATTCGAGATTGATATCTCCTATAGTGTCTTCTTGATAAGTTTGTATATTTTTCCCCAAATGTAAAAATGTTATTATCGTTAAATTGGCTTTCTTAGTATATGTAAATTAAAACTTGATGAACATCTCCATGTAATTTACTTAATGGTATAATGTATTTTTTTTTTCACATAATTTCTCAACAAGTATTTAAGTATTTTTTTAACCATAAAGCAAAAGCTATAACCTCTACACCACTGCAATGACACATTCACATCTTATTATCAAACAAAATATGTCTTTCACAATTTTTTAAATATTGTAAATTTAATTCAGATATAATTTTTTCCACTTTGGGACAACCTAGTTCTTCTATATTAAAATAAGAAAAATTTAAGAAATCTAAAATTTTTTTTTCTACAGTCCCTCCTTTATAACACCATTGATATTTATTATTATTATTTCCATTTAACATTTTAAGTTTATATATTAATTGACTGTAAGTAATGTCAGACATTTTATTTTCACATGGTAAGCCATGTATATTTTTTTCACAAAAATGAATCGTTCTACTTTTTCTATGTAATAATAACCAATCAGGAAGTCGTACGTGAAATAGCATTACTCCCCCGTTTATTAAGTTATAGATTGCAATTTCTTTAATATAGATATATATATATATATATATATATATATATATATATATATATATATATATATATATATATATATATCTATATCTATAACATACTTCATGTTTGTAATATCCATTCTACACAAATACAATACACAATAAAAAAAAATACCTGCTAATTCTTTAGCACCTTTGTCTAAACAAAACATAAACCTTCACTCAGACAAGCTAGTAAAACGTTCACCATTAAGTTTCCTAGTTTCTCCGTAAACATATAATCTTCAAAACATTCGTTTGAGATGTCATACCAAAGATCTAACCACTCTTTAAATTCGAGATTGATATCTCCTACAGTGTCTTCTTGATAAGTTTGTATATTTTCCCACAAAGATATTAATGTAAAAATGTTATTATCATTAAATTGACTTTCTTGGTATATGTAAATCAAAACTCGATGAACATCACCGTGTAATTTACTTAGTGGTATTGAAAGTCTCCACATCTGCAACATTACATTACTTTTAAAGAAATTGAACCAATCTCGTTTGCAATCATCTTGGAATGTATCAAGCAGACCGTTCAGGTTATTTACATTGTTCATTTTAACTGCAATAAAAAAATATATATGTTAATTTTTTCTTCCTTATCATTCTTGTAACTCTTCTTCAAAATTAATCGTAAATGATTTTCCACTCGGACCCTTATTGATTATATTAATCCCTGTTTGTAATTTCTCAAACATTTCTTTACTTAGATCATCAAATCTTGAGGGTAATGCAACAGTATAACCATTATGTAACTGTAATATAGTTTGCATTTTGTTAGGATAGTATTTTGAAGCACTTCTTTGAACTTCCACAATTTTGTACGGCTTATTTACTTCTAGTTCACCGATTTTTACCCAACATTTACTCCCACAACAGTTGAGTTTAATCAAAGCCTCCTTTGAAGACATTTTGAAAAAATGAATGAAAATTTTTTGATAGCACACTTACAAATATGACTATTTTTTCAAAGAATATTTAGGTAATATAATTAATATTGAAGCACTTTATAGACCTTTGTCTCGTCTCTCTGACTATAATAAATGAAGTATGAGTGTGGAGGGCAGTTCACGCGGTATTTATATGGTACACATTACAAAATAATTATTTATTCCCACATAGCTTTTGTGGGAAAATAAAAGACAACTTTGTCTTTATCATATTGATAAGGAACACGCCTAACCATAACAAACAATGATTGCCTATTCCACATCCTGGATGATGACACTAGTTGTAATTAAAAACATAATAGTCCTTATCACATACCTTAGTGATGGGGTGCACTGTGGGAAATATATATTGTGGTTAAATAATATTTTTTACTGGTTTAAACAACTGTGGAAAATAAATGAGGATCGCATCCTTCTTCGGGAATTTTACCTTTCATTAAATTATCGATTTGATTTTGAGCATACGATACAACTCTTTTCATCCCCTGTTTATACCGCTCACATTCCTTACTTATGGGAGAGCTTGAAATTGTAGTACTTGAAGGTGTTGTTGAAGTTGTCGTTGAAAAGTAGGATGTTGTATCCTTCCTAGGTAATTTCACTGAGATCATCAAACCATTCTCATCTTTATAGGTCTGCTCATAGATTTCAGATGACCAAGTCTGATGCATGGCGTTCTTTACAACATAGCCGTCTCGCTTTACACGTTCACTCAAAAATCTTATAATTTCCAGCTTGTACAATAATAATTTATTAGTTGCACTGCATAAACAGAGATCAATTTCATCTTCATAATTTAAAACTACTTGCTTTGGGATGACATCATTTTCATCGTTCATATAAAAAATCATTTGCCAATTTTTCATCAAACCACCTTCTTCATTTAAGAGCTGCACCTTTTTTAAATACCACAAATCGGTTAAACATAAATGGCTCAAGTCTTCATTGATTGAACCTGTTATGTTTTTCACTATCACATTACTATTATTATTATGACGCTGTAAGTGAAGCAGTGTTACCCAAGGTAAAATACTTGCTAACAACATTTTGCAGAATGCATAAAATTATCATTTTCTACACGTTTATATACTCGATCAAATCATATTAGACTTTAGAGCCTCTCTATAAAGAGAATTTAAAAATCTAATATCCGTTCCAGATAGATATGAAACATTGTTGTGCAAAAATCTTTTGTTCTGTATACTCATGTACCTGCTTATCAATAGGTACCATTCTACCCCTTATCAGTGAATATGACCGGTCCACACCGCAGCGACCAGCACCAGAGCTCTATGACCCCTGCCATCATCAAAATAACCGGGGGCACCACCTCATCGACAACACCGACGCCGCACCTTAACCCACCTTTACCACCCTCCACACACCTTTACCACCAACAGGCGGCGTAGAGTCCACGCACCGACAACCGCCGCAGCAACCCACACCTTTACCACCAAAACAACACCGGCGCACGCACCGACAACCGTCGCAGCAACCCACACCTTTACCAAACCGCCGCAGCATCTTCACCACACCTTAACACACCCTCACCATCAACAACCTCCACGCATCGACAACAGACGCAACAACCACCCTGCAGAAAACGTACATCATCTTTACCAAGGCGGCGTAGAGTCCACGCACCGACAACCGCCGCAGCAACCGCCCAACGCACGCACCGACAACCGCCGCAGCAACCCACACCTTTACCACCAACACCAACGGCTGCAGAAAACGTACATCATCTTTACCACCAACGGCTGCAGAAAACGTACATCATCTTTACCACCAACAACACCAACAGGCGGCCGCAGAAAACGTGCATCATCTTTACCACCAACGGCTGCAGAAAACGTACATCATCTTTACCACCAACAACACCAACAGGCGGCCGCAGAAAACGTACACACATCATCTTTACCACCAACAACAACAACGGCGCACAAACGGACCACGACAGGAACATGTGTGACGTCATGAATTTTACCAACTTAACTCGCTTTTTACGCGCTTTTTGCGGTTGGTAAACTCATTTCCCCATACATTTTGTATGGAGAATACACTTTTTCATGTGTTTCTTAAGTTTTCGCGACTACGAATTAATGTTTTCATGAGGTGCATGAATACGCGTAATTCACTTCTCTCCCTATTGTAAGTGTTCCACTACAACAATAGCGACCAAGTGGAACGGTAAAAATCGCGGTCTTGAACGTGGTCGTTGTGTGTCTCATGAGGAACATAGCCTATGGGAAACTTTTTATCAGCTATGGGGCAATTTTCGAAATTCAACTTGTAGACCGTGTTTGCACTGAAATAGCTGAATGTAACACGGAGTTTAAGCCTCGTTGGTTATTGTGCAAACAGTTGCACAGACCATTGTTAAAATGGGTACGTTAAATTGAGTTAGCAATTTCGATCGTTCTTATTGTTTACTATAATGGCCATATGGCTAACGAGTATTGCTTTGATGCAATAAAACCTAAGACAAATGTGTGTAGTGTACGTGGCCTTTGAGGCGAAGTAGGCCGTTAAATTTGCATGGAAATTTATCGCTCTATTATTTAGTTTGGGTTGTGTAAATAGAATAAAGTATATCATTTTTGGCATCCCCGTGCAATAACGGAGAAAAAATACGATTTCCTGCGGCCTGTCGTAAGGGGCGACAAAATAACTCATCGCCAGGTGGTAGAGTATATGCCCGTCTGGATGGCTACCACCCCTGGTGTAGAGTATATTGCCATAACAAGATTGAGTTGTGTTCTGGCATTAGTGGCCAAGTTCCAGTCTCCCTTCAGAGAGTGGCAGCATATTCAGTGTTACAAATGCCCATAAGCGATGGTAACCGCTTTCCATCCCTGTCTGCTGATGTCACGTAATAAAAAAGACCCCTCAATGATTCGCATCCTGTTTTTTTTTGAAGATTATTTTTCTTTTTGATTTATTTTGCGACAAAGTATGTCGATGAATGTCATGAAAAAAAATGACTGACATTATGAAGTCAACTTTCAGACGGATTTGCCAAAATACTGACGGAACTCTAAATAAGATTACATCTAAAAAATTAAAACACGTGTAGGCATACTTGAAAAAAAAAATATAGCTATAGTATGCTATAATACGGAAGAGCGTGTACACTAAATGAGAAACAGACTAAAAAAATACATAATACATTCATATCACATAAATTATAACTTGTGAATAAAACATCACATAGATATGTAAACGAATGTTCGCAGTGCTTGGTAGGCGTAGCGAAATAAATATTTTTCTAAATATTGTTACGAGTCGCAGGACTCGAATTAAAATGCCGTTAGAATTTATTAGAACTATACAAACACGTATAACACAGGTACAAATATATCTGAACGCAATCAGTTCAAACGTAATGCGCGATTCAATAACACGCGCAAAGTCCGTCACTAAATAGATTATCGAATGTACACAAGTCTTGCTTCGCGGCTGGTTATCGCTAGACTGCCGATCTCTCCATTGAGGCATTGCTTTATACTGTACAAATAGAATATGTCTCTCGGCCGCGTGACTGAATTTCTTAGTATCACACCTAGCTAATGACTTCCATAAAAGATTGCAATACACGATGGGCTGTTTTTCTAATTACAAATTTTAAACACAAAGTAAACAAAAGAAGACGGTCATAAAAAGTGTCATTGTTATTAGCTCAAACGCCGACGGGTACTAAATGTGCTTTGTTTACAGTTATGCAGGTGGAATTGTAACAGTATTTACAGTTTTATTTATAGAGAATTAGAGTAAGTTTGAACGCATCTTTATGTAACACTATAGCTGCTCCCGCGGTTTCAAATCGTTATATTTTGGATAATTCACACTATATCTTTATAAATGATAGCCTATGTGGTATTCTGATGTGTAAGCTAATATAAAGTTTCATCAAAATCCATTCACAAGTTTTTGCGTGAAAGAGTAACAAACATACATTCTTATAAACTTTCGCGTTTATAATATTATTAAGGATAAGGATTTTCTTAAGCTTTCGCGACTTGTATACATAATAAAACTACGTTTTAACGGTTTTAGGCGCGGTAATTTATTTGGTTTTTATTATTCCGACGTTTCGGCCACTTTTCAGTAGCCGTGATCACGGAAGACAGACCTCAAGTGTCAATGAGTATTGTTAAAATTTTATTTAGCCTACCGCCAACTTGTTCATTTTAATTATTTTGTTTTAATTTTGTTTATGGTATGAAATTTAAATCCTAAGATAATGTATAAATAATGATGAAACAATCATTTTTTTCTAGACGTGTTGCTGGGGAGTTTCTTGCCGATTCTTCTTCTTTAAACATAACGCGTTGCGAAGTGCTATACATATAATAGGAAGTAGATTTAAATTTTGACTTACATGTATGATCTTCAAAAAGTGTTCTCCAGTGGAACTTATTTTGAATAAAAGCATTTGAATATTATGGATTTATGATTTACATACATACATACATAACCTCACGCCAGTTCCCTTGGCGGGTAGGCACGAACAACAGAGCGCCATTTCGGCTTATTCTTACACACCTCACTTGCTTCTTTGATATTCATAGCTCTTGTCATGCACGCTCATCTGTTCTTAAGGCTCCTGACATCACCTTTTGCTAGTATACGATCAATTTGATCATGGAAGGTGTGTCGTGGCCTTCCACGACTTCTGCATCTATCCACTTTTGCATTGTATATCTGTTTAGTCTTTCTTTCATCATGCATTCTTTTCACATGCCCGAACCACCGGAGCATTCCTTTCCTTACCTTCACCCCGACACTCTCTTTCTTACTTCGGTATTACGAACGCGTGCTCGCAACTCGACCACGTTTACTCTACTTTCATGCTCTCTCTTCCATACCCAACTCTCGCTTCCATACGTGAGCGTAGGTACCAGCACCGCGTTGTGTATGGCAAGCTGGGCCTACTGGCTGAGGTTCTTAACGCCTAGAAGTTTACCTAACGCTCCATTCACACTATTCCCCAAATTCACTCTTCTTTCTATATCAGCGGTGTACCTTCCATCCCTGCTAAAAGCCCATCCAAGATATACAAACTCATTCACTTGCTCCAGCATAACATCATCGACCATTATCCTTGCATTCGTTCTGGTTTCTTCTCTTTCAAACATATGGTGTTTGTTTTCTTCGCATTCAAATTTATGATTTATGATTTAGTACATAGATTTATATGAGGATATCTTAATCAATGCTATAACAGTCCGCGCATCACCAAACACGGCCTTACCGGTTCAACCACCCATTTAAAGCGAGGTCAAAATTAATCGTTCGATAATTAATATTAAAGCGTTTTCACAATCACGTTGAGCGTGTCTTTTGCAATGTTCTTCATTGAATGGTTCCTCTGCTTTGTGATTTATAAGTTTGAATTTGGAAGCCAGTTCAAATGTTTTTTTTTTTAATTACTTCGTCGGAAGCATGTCTATTGACACAGGGTATTACTCTCATACGCCTTTCGTGGTGGTGGTGCGTTAATGAAATTTCCGATACGGGAAAGAAGGTACAAAGATGTCTTTAAAACTACAATAATATATTCTACATAACACAATAATAAATAGAATTAATGCTTGCCTTAGCCAGATGACACGGAGTGGAGATCGCTAGAGCTAAGACTCAAGCTCCAGGGGTGAAAGTGATAAATGAAATCACGTCAGAAGTAGCTTCGGTCAACCTGCAGCCCACCTCTCTACACCCCTTAGCCACACACACCCATGTTGCCCCTGTCTTCTATGGCATTTTTAGCGGCCCATACAGGGAGTGGCGAGTCACCGTCTGCCCATAGTCCCAGACCCCTAGCACCAATAGCAGGTCACCCCAATAGCCCGGTACTTTTTGTCCTCATTTCCTACAATAGTCCTACACTAGCCGGGACTTGTCCTTGGGTGCATTATTATATGGTGTAGACAGGGATAATCGCCGGTCAGTGTCACGTCACATTTACATTAAATTTGTCGTAGGGCCTCTACGTGTTGGCCTTCCAAAGACATGCATTATAATAGAATTAATCTTAATATATATAAACTAGAGTTTACCCCGCGGCTGCGCCGCGGGTCAACCTCTGGTGCGTGTCTCTTGTTTAAAGAGCAAGTGGTACAGGTTACATTGTATAAAATTTTTATGTATTTGCCCCCGAAAGATTCACTTCATTTTATATCGCAAACTATACCACCCCCGTCTATATGTAAACTACATAAATGACAAAACTTAACAAAAATGACAAAATAGATAACATGGACCAAGTGGAACCAGTGGGTCCAGTGGACCAAGTAGACCCTGTGGACACAGTGGACCTAGTAATCTAAGTGGACCCAGTGGACCCAGTAGTCTAAGTGGGCCCAGTGGACCCAGTAGTCTAAGTGGGCCCAGTGGACCCAGTTGACCCAGTAGGCTAAGTGTTCAAAATGAACCCAGTGGACCAAGTGGACCCAGTGGATCAAGTGGATCCAGTGGACCTAGTTGACCAAGGGGACTAAGTGGACCCAGTGGTCCAAGTGGACCCAGTGGACCAAATGGACAAAATCACAAAACCAGTCCTAGTTTCCGGGATAAACTTTACATAAATCTATCCCAAAATGTATCCCATTATCCGGGATAAAAAGTATCCCTTGGCCACTCTCGGTATTCAAATTATACATGTACCGAGTTTAAGCCAAATCGGTCCAATAGTCTTTCCATAAAAGGATAACAAACAAAAAGACAAATATATTTTTATCCGGGAAACTATCCCATTTTTCGGGATAAAAAATATCCTATGTTCATTCTCGGCATCGAAAATATATTTATACTGAGTTTCAGCCAAATCGGTCCAGTAGTTTTTCCGTGAAAACGGAACAGACAGACAGACAGACAGACAGAGTTACTTTCGCATTTATAATATTAATAATAGGGATTACGTGTCACGTTGTTTGTCCGCGATTTACTCCTAAACTACTTGACCGATTTTAATCAAATTTGCACACCGTGTGCAATTTGATCCGACTTAGAAGATAGAATAGCTTACATTTGGACCCGGTAGGTGGCGCTGGAATCGAGTTCTAAATTTTATTTCTTCAGGGCAGAACAACGTCTGCCGGGACAGCTAGTTAAATATATAAAAAAAGGAATAAAAAAGTTTTAAAAGTAAAACGAACGGCGAAAGAGGTTTCATGGCAAGGCATAAGTTACAATCTTAAACATATTTCTTTTTTATTGCAGGAGCTCAGCAGACAGGCAGACGGCCCACTTGATGGAAAGCGGTTACCATCGCCTATAGACATTTGCAACACCAAAGGTGCTACAAATGCGCTGCTGCTCTCTTAAGGGAGACTGGAACCTGATCACTAATGCCGGAACACAACCCAAGGTTGTTATGACGACATACTTTAGACCAGGGGTGGTAGCCATCCAGTCGGGCAAATGTCCTACCACCTGGCTGTGGGTTGTTTTGTCGCGTCTCACGACAGGCCGCCTGGCCGCAGGAAATTGTATTCTTTCTCCGTTCCTGCACGGATAGCTCAACGCTGGGGCTTTATCTGCAATAGTGTTAAATATTTACGGTCTTATTCATATTGAGTTAGAGTAAGCTTCTTTAGGATCCATAAAGAATAGAATAGAATAGAAAACACTTCATTGTTCACCAAATAAACAATTACAGAATGAATAATTACAATAATTTAACGGCCAGGAGCCTTAAGAACAGACGAGCGTGCATGACAAGAGTTATGAATGTCAAAGACGCAAGTGAGGTGTGTAAGAATAAGCCTAAATGGCGCTCTGTTGTTCGTGCCTACCCCGCAAGGGAACTGGCGTGAAGTTATGTATGTATATATGTAATTTAACGGCAACAGAAAAGGTGGCCTTATAGTTTAAAGCGATCTCTTCCAGGCTACCTGACTGAGAGGATACTTTTAACAACTTATGTCTGGGTATATTTAAATTAAAAAGAAGTAAAATAAAAAAGGAAGAACAGTATACAATGTCGACAGTAAACAGCTAAGTTAAACCCTTAAGACAATTACCGATATACCAAAAAGCCGAAAGACTAACACTATCACTATCTCGTAATATACCAACAAAATATACCCATTTCATATAAATCATACAACTCCTATATAAACAGAGTGAGACAACAACACAATTAACGATCACGTGCACAAACGCGATCTGCACTGTCATCGCGGACAGCTATGTGCTAATAGTGAGCTAAACTAAGACAATGGTTTAGAAGTAAGAATGGTAAAGAAGTAAGTTAGTTGATTACTAAAGTTTTCCTTGAAATCCTGTATCCCGTTCCACTAGCCTATTCATGATAAATTACAGCCAGATGTAAATTCTAGAACAGTTTAACACAAATAATAGTACATACATACATAGTACATAAGGGGATCTTTGAAAGTTGCACCTGTGACAGAAGAATTGAGAGGAAGAAGACTAAGTTGGTATGGGCATATAATGAGGAGGGATGAAAGTCACGTGACAGAAAGAATGTTATACTACAAGATGGATGGGTACAAATTTAAAGGTAGACCAAAAAAGATGGATGGATTGTGTGAAGGATGACATGATGATATGCGGTGTGACAGAAGAGGTATGTCAGAATAGAAGAGTGTGGAAGGAAAAGACATATTGTGCCGACCCCAAGTAATTGGGATATGGTGAAAGAAAAGAGACATACATACATAACTTCACGCCAGTTCCCTTGCGGGGTAGGCACGGACAACGGAGCGCCATTCAGGCTTATTCTTACACACCTCACTTGCTTCTTTAACATTCATCACTCTTGTCATGCACGCTCGTCTGTTCTTAAGGCTCCTGACATCAACAAATAATAGTATTTATTTTAAAATCAAAGACAGACACTTAAGCTTTATTTATCCGTGTTTATCCGTGCAGGAACGGAGAAAGAATACAATTTCCTGCGGCCCGGCGGCCTGTTGTAAGAGGCGACTAAACAACCCACAGCCAGGTGGTAGAGTATTTGCTCGACTGGATGGCTACCACCCCTGGTCTAAAGCATGTCGCCATAACAACCTTGAGTTGTGTTCCGGCATTAGTGACCAGGTTCCAGTCTCCTTTAAGAGAGCAGCAGCGCATTTGTAGCACCTTTTTTGTTGCAAATGTCCATAGGCGATGGTAACCGCTTTCCATCTAGTGGGCCGTCTACCTGTTTGCTGAACTCCTGCAATAAAAAAAAAATAAAAAAAAAATTGGTATAGATTATGAATTCAAGTTATTAATAAACTTGTTTCCGAAAAAATATTCGAATTCAAAAAATATATCTACGTAACTCGTGTACAAAACGTGAAATTGCGTAAATCGTTACGTAAAACCATTTTCGCCATCGAATCATAATCGGATCGAATCTAATCGGTTCGAGCGGTGTAGACACGCACTGAGCCGTGATGGAGTCAATTGGAAACTGGCAACAGTAAAAAAAATAAAGCTTCTATTGGGGCAGTTGCTTCTTCCAAATAAAACTCGACGTGGATTGTATACTACATACATACATTTTTTTTTTATTTTTTATTGCAGCAGTTCAGCAGACAGGCAGACGGCCCACTTAATGGAAAGCGGTTACAATCGCCTATGGACATTTGCAACACCAAAGTTGCTACAAATGCGCTGCTGTTCTCTTAAGGGAGACTGGAACCTGGTCACTAATGCCGGAACACAACTCAAGGTTGTTATGGCGACATGCTTTAGACCAGGGGTGGTAGCCATCCAGTCGGGCAAGTGCTCTACCACCTGGCTGTGGGTTGTTTAGTCGCCTCTTACGACAGGCCGCCCGGCCGCAGGAAATTGTATTCTTTCTCCGTTCCTGCACGGATAAAAACGCACATAACTTCACGCCAGTTCCCTTGCGGGGTAGGCACGAACAACAGAGCGCCATTTAGGTCCATTCTTACACACCTCACTTGCTTCTTTGACATTCATAACTCTTGTCATGCACACTCGTCTGTTCTTAAGGCTCCTGACATCACCCTCCGCTAGTACACGATCAATTTGATCATGGAAGGTGTGTCGTGGCCTTCCACGACTTCTGCATCCATCCACTTTTGCATTGTATATCTGTTTAGTCATTCTTTCATCATGCATTCTTTCCCCATGCCCGAACCACCGGAGCATTCCTTTCCTTACCTTCACCCCGACACTCTCTTTCAGACCAACTCTCTTTCTATATACTGAGATTGTATATTGATACCTTAAAGCAAAATGATGAAATACGTTTTTAAATTACTCAACATGTCGATTACAAGCCGATAGACCTCCAGGAAGCGTTCTCGATGGCAGCAGGAAAAGTGCTAAGAGATTCTTGGCCAATTGATCGCTTTTTGCCAACCATATTGGACGCGTTACGTCGGAATGTTCAGGGAAAGTTTAGGATTGCAAGAACCGGCGATCACGTTGATTTTAAAATTACTAGGAAACAAACAAATGTACAGACAGTTTACTAGTTAATATTAGGGTTCTGTAGCAGTTTCAGTAAAAACCGAATTTTGGTCATCTCTGTACAAATCTTTATTGATGGCAGTTGCTTCTTCCAAATAAAACTCGATGTGGACTGTATGTATGACTTATGACTATACATAGACGAGTTACAGAGAGCATTATGAATGGCAGAGAGTGAAGGAGTGCGTATTGATGACATATGTATGTGAGCAATATGAAAAATTTTCGGCCTCCAAGGCCGCTTCTTTTATCCCCCGTTCCGTCCGACGCCTAGCTGCTAACTGTGCGAGCTATGAGCGTCGGGAGTATGCGGGGCGTGGAGAGAAGCTGTTCGCCGTTGGGCGGGTCAGGGGTCTCTGTCCGTTTTCAGAAGTATTGTTACGAGTTGGCGGGTCTCGAATTAAAATGCCGTTAAAATTTCTATAGAGTTTATTAGAACTATACAAACACGTATAACACAGGTACAAATATAACCGAACACAACAAATCCAAATGTAATGCAGACGGTCGTAATTCAATAAAACGCGCAAGTCTCTCTCCATCAGGCCGTCGTTTTATACTTCACAAATGCAAAATGTGCCCGCCCGGCAACGTCGACTCAGTTTCCTAGAATTAGCTTGTAATCGTAATCCGCAACACCTGGCTAATGGTTCTAATGAGCGAGTACAATAGAAAATTAGGCTGTTCTCCGTGATAACTTAGAAACGTATGCCAATAAATAAGTGAACAAAAGTAGACGATCATAAAAGGATTACAATTAGTTCAAATGCCGACAGGTAATCAAATGTGCTTCTACAGATCTTATACGTGGAATTTGTCTTTGTCAGTATATCAAAATGTATATACACAATATTCTTAAATGTTTAAATATTCCATATAATTATCATAACATCTAATTATTGTCAGGAGCCTTAAGAACAGACGAGCGTGCATGACAAGAGCTATGAATGTCAAAGAAGCAAGTGAGGTGTGTAAGAATAAGCCTGAATGGCGCTCTGTTGTTCGTGCCTACCCCGCAAGGGAACTGGCGTGAAGTTATGTATGTATGTAGACTGAAAATTCTTTAAGGTAAATTAAGATGGATAGATAGATAGATAACACTTTATTGTACACCATTACAGAAAACAGAAAATCTTATAGACTAAAACTATTCTAAATGTGCACAATGGGCGGTCTTATTGCTAAGAAGCGATCTCTTCCAGACAACCCGTGACAACAGACAATTAATCTCTTCGATTACATATAAATTGTTTAAATTATGCCTACAAATTGTATTACGTTTATTTTGAGTTGATTGTAATAATATATAATTTGAAAACACAATTAGTTATACAATTAAACTATAAAATCTAGTGCCAGAGCGCTGTCAGTTGGAAACGTGCCCAAAAGACTAGCAACATTACCTTTTTTTTATTGCAGGAGGTCAGCAGACAGGCAGACGGCCCACTTGATGGAAAGCGGTTACAATCGCCTATGGACATTTGCAACAGCAAAGTTGCTACAAATGCGCTGCTGCTCTTTTAAGGGAAACTGGAACCTGGTCACTAATGCCGGAACACAACTCAAGATTGTTATGGCGACATACTTTAGACTAGGGGTGGTAGCCATCCACTCAGGCAAATGCTCTACCACCTGGCTGTGGGTTGTTAAGTCACCTCTTACGACAGGCCGCCCGGCCGCAGGAAATTGTATTCTATCTCCGTTCCTGCACAGATACCTCACAGAATGGCAACGCTAATGCGTTGCCCGAGGTATAGACCAGTCTTTTGGTCACGTGCGACGTCTACCAGGCATTTCGCCATCTCGATAAAATTCTTTTACTTTTAAATATGGCTTCGCACGGTTCGTGCGTTTAACTAGTGTCAAGTAATAATGAATTTTATATTTATTTACATCACTCTTTCTTTTTTCACTTTTCAACGCAAATTAATTTTCTGTAAGTAAACATAACCTCTAATACAATTTGAGCCGCGGAGAGAATTCTCTGCGGTTATATACGTGGGAATCAAAAAAGCGGAAAGTCAAAATTCGCAAGCAAGTGTAACGTGGGAATCATTGTAACAATTTTAATAATTTAATTACAATTCTAATTAACAATTACGCTCAGACAATTAAGTTGATTTAGTCGATGTGTAAAACTTATTAATCTTTATACATATACAAATGTGAAAGTAGATGTGTTTAAGTTCGTCACGGCCTTGTATGTGAGTAGGATAAACTGATACATGAATGGATATATCGCCTCTTTGCTTTAATAATGTGTTATTTTAAAAATTGAAATTTAGAAGAATAGAATATAATTTAATTTTGACAAGAGTTATGAATGTCAAAGAAGCAAGTGAGGTGTGTAAGAATGGACCTAAATGGCGCTCTGTTGTTCGTGCCTACCCCGCAAGGGAACTGGCGTGAAGTTATGTATGTATGTATGTAGAATATAATTTATTGTATAAACTGTCACATAAATACATGATAGAAAAGATGTTGTCTTCTTTATAGGATTTTATTTTATTGCAAGAGTTCAGCAGACAGGCAGACGGCCCACTTGATGGAAAACGGTTATCATCGCCTATGGACATTTGCAACAGCAAATGTGCTACAAATGCGCTGCTGCTCTCTTAAGGGAGACTGGAACCTGGTCACTAATGCCGGAACACAATGCAAGGTTGTTATGGCGACATACTTTAGAGCAGTGGTGGTAGCCATCCAGTTGGGAAAATGCCCTACCACCTGACTGTCGGTTGTTTTGTCGCCTCTTACGACAGGCCGCCCGGCCGCAGGAAATTGTATTCTTTCTCCGTTCCTGCACGGATAAATAGGAACGACAGTTTGTCCTTTCGGACGTACAATAGAGAAGAAAGAAAGACTATTTTTGAAGAAATAGCGACGTAATTATATTCCTTATAAATTATTATACACAGAGCATATTTTGAGAATTTGTACGCCGCATTTTCAGCAAACAAGGGTCGCACTCAGCATATTGCTGTGCCGGAATTATATCCGATACAACGCTGTTGCAGGGCAGTTTATACAGTTGGGCCATTGTATAATATTAATCAATCAAATTACCCAATCAAACTAATATAAAATAATGTCATTAGGGGGGTTGCATTCATTAATAACACAAGGATGATTTTGACGATTTTTGACCCCCCTATCCCCATGTAAGGATACATAAGATTTCTGGAACAATTTTGCGAATAATAAAACGTTAGAAAATGATCAGTTACACTAGAAAGATTTTTATTCTAAAGATAGTAAGAGATAAATCGAAAATTACCACGCTAATAACCGTTAAAACGTAGTTTTATTATGTATACTAGTCGCGAAATCTTAACAAAATATTATTTAAACCGAAGTCCACATTATAGAAAGAAGAAAACCATTCGGCATCCGAAATCTTAACATATATAAATTACGTGTCACGTTGTTTGTCCGCGATGGACTCCTAAACTACTTGTCCGATTTTAATCAAATTTGCACACCGTGTGTAGTTTGATCCGACTTGACAGATAGGATACATTTGGACCCGGTAGGTGGCGCTGGAATCGGGTTCTAAATTTCATTTCTTCAGGGCAGAACATGGTCTGCCGGGACAGCTAGTAGAACTATATTTCTCATATTAAACGTCGACTTGTAAAATATTACTGTTACGAATTTGTAGGATGTAAATTCGAAAATGCCATTGATGGAGACAGTGATGGAGGAACAAAGGAATGACCCCACGTACCACTCTTATTAAAGCGTTGAACTCACTGTAGAATTCTTCTTTAAAATAATGCATAGCCCCTTTTTTCCCATAACACATTGTAGTTTTTTTTCCTTTCTTTTCACAACACTACGTGTTTGATATATCTTTAAGTCTTTTGTAATTTCACTAATATATATATATATATTGTTTAATAAAATTACTATGTTTTTTTCACAGTATATTTATATGTATGTATGTATTTGTGTATATGCTGTATGTGTTTTTGTGTATACGAACTTATATATATACAATATCTATAGAGATGTTATTGGGTAAGGTGTATGGAGGTTGGCACTGAAAATCAGCGCTATATCGGGATTTTTAGAAAATTTCGATACAGCACAATGCTGAGTTGTCAACCTCGTTGACTAAAAATCTCGACGTACAAACCTTAGATATTTATTTATTAATTACATATATGTTTTTGTGTTTTATGTAAAAATGTTGTGAATGTATTATTTGTTTTTTATGTATAGCGTCGTATTTTTATGTTATTTTTTAGTCAATAAATCTTTTCTTTCTTTCTTTATTTCATAGATTTCAACTCATTGTTTCATTAACCATTTTCCACGTAACCACACTTATTACTTATGCTGATATTAGACGGATCAATGAAATTGAATCAATATACCTGAAAGGACATGACGGTGGTCAATTATATTGAATAATTCAAGTTTATTGTCATACGGTTCACTTTGGTTGATTCGTGCAAATTGAAAGACCGTAATGAACGGTCTATAGTTGTAAAGATATTGTACATTTTTAACCAATGTTTTACAATTTAGACGGCCTCTGTGGTTGAGCGGGCTAAGCCTTTGCCGGCCTACTTCACTACAACACAGAGGCTCCGGGTTCGATTCCTGGTATAGTAAATTTCGGAAACGTATTTTCTCCGTTATTTACTATGGTCTGGGTGTCTGGGATCGGCCCCAGAGTAGTAGTACGTTGTATACTAGCCATAACACAAGCGTAAATTGCTCAATTTGGGGATATACAATGTGTGTTTGTCTGCCGAATTTGAAAGAAAGAAAGAAAGAAAAAAACGTTTATTCGGTCATCACACAACGAGACATATAGCAATGAATGAATTGTACGGTGATATATATCAAAAAGTCTCGCAATGTACCAAATAGGTGCAGTTCAGCATTTGCCAGGCAACAGGTGCCTGACGCTGGTTTTCAACTGCACCCTGGGACGGACGGACGTCGCACTGTTATTTATATATATGTATATATATATAGCATGAATAATATAAATTACATACATAGATATACATACAATTAATATAAACACCTAACAATTAGGATTAAAATTAGAAACTTGCAACATTACCGATAAGTAATATCCATTATACATGATACACACGGTATATATGAGATGTAAAATACATATTTATAAACAGAATAGTATAGTAGAGGCAGAAGACAAGAATTATAATATATGTTGCGGACGGAGAGCACCCCCCTGACCCGCCCGCCGGAGCACATCTACACTCCGCGCCCCGCATACCGCCGAAGTTAGCTTATAACATTCAACTAGGCGTCTGAATGCGGGTATAAGAGGCCGAAAAAACTGAAAATTATTATGCTGTACGTTACATCAAGAGATATCAATTCAGCCACTCAGCTATATTGTACTCTCTTTGTTATACTCTTTAAATGTACATTTATAAATAATAATCATACAGTCCATTATTACGTCGAATTTTCATTTACAACCCGAGGTGCAACTGCCACCAATAATATATAAGTAAGATTGACATTGACGTTCTCTAGTTTCCGTTGTTCATCTAAGAGGTAGTTCTTTAAGTTCTTGCGAAACGTGATAGTTGAGTTATGTAATTGTCTTAAAGGTGGTGGTATATTGTTCCATATCTTAGATGCATAGCATAGCATAACGGATGCTACCCCTAAAGCATGTCAATTTAAAAAATAAAACTGCACAAAAACTCACTTTTCAAGTTCGCGCCTAAAGTCAGATAAAAATAATATTAAATGTAAATAATCTGGGTCAAAGAATATCTTAAAATCATCTAGATTTTACCTCTTTAAGAATTTGTATGAAGTATACATTTGTATAATGTATCGTCGGATCAGAAGGCTGGTTCGTATTTCGCGCAACGAATCAGATTCGCCATACAGCCTGGCAATGCAGCCAGCCTTCTGGGCACGCTTCCCTTTGGCAGCGATTTGTTACATACTTTATAGTAATTTATTTATAACTAGCAGCCCCAGCAGACGTTGTCCTGCTCTGAAAAAATACTAGGACCCGATCCCAGCGCCACCTACCGGTTCTAATTGCGCATCTAAACCATCCGGGAACCCACTCAAACACACAAAAACAAAATCACCAAAATCGGTCCAGGTGATTAGGAGGATTCTAGAACCCGATCTCAGCACCACCTACCGGTTCCAACGGGGTAAAAAGTATCTTATGTCCGTGTCCTGATTCTAAGCTACCTCCCCACCAATTTTCAGCCAAATCGGTACAGCCGTTTTTGAGTTACCAATAGTGTAGCTAACACGACTTTCTTTTATATATATATAGACTAGCGGCCCCAGCAGACGTTGTCCTGCTCTGAAAAAATAAAAATCTAGGACCCGATCCCAGCGCCACCTACCGGTTCCAATTGTGGATTTAAACCATCTGGGGACCCACTCAAACACACAAAAACAAAATCACCGAAATGGGTCCAGGTGACTAGGAGGATTCTAGAACCCGATCTCAGCACCACCTATCGGTTCCAACGGAGTAAAAAGTATCTTATGTCCGTGTCCTGATTCTAAGCTACCTCCCCACCAATTTTCAGCCAAATCGGTACAGCCGTTCTTGAGTTACAAATAGTGTAGCTAACACGACTTTCTTTTATATATATAGACTCGCGGCCCCGGCAGACGTTGTCCTGCTCTGTAAAAATAAAAATCTAGGACCCGATCCCAGCGCCACCTACTGGTTCCAATTGTGGATTTAAACCATCTGGGGACCCACTCAAACACACAAAAACAAAATCACCAAAATGGGTCCAGGTGATTAGTAGGATTCTAGAAACCGATCTCAGCGCCACCTACCGGTTCTAATTGTGCATCTAAACCATCCGGGAACCCACTCAAACACACAAAAACAAAATCGCTCCAGGTGATTAGGAGGATTCTAGAACCCGATCTCAGCACCACCTACCGGTTCCAACGGGGTAAAAAGTATTTCGTGTCCGTCTCCTGGTTTTAAATTACCTCCACACCAATTTTCAGCCAAATCGGTACAGCCGTTCTTGAGTTACAAAAAGTGTAGCTAACACGACTTTCTTTTATATATATAGATAGATATAATAGATAGATGTTGATACGATGTTTTTAAACAAGATGTCACTAAGATGTTAAAGGAATAATATTTTCTTAAGTTTTCGCGACTTATATACATAATAAAACTACGTTTTAACGGTTTTAAGCGCGGTAATTTTATTTGATTTTGGTTTTTCCGACGTTTCGGCTACTTTTCAGTTAAAATTTTAATATTATATAAAATTATTAGAGCTAGGCATGTTTGCTGAAGAGTTTCTTGCGCCGCTTCTTCTCTTCAAGCCATAACATGTTGCGAAGCGGTAGTAAATTAGATTAGGCTCCCATAGAGTAAATAATAAACAAAATTAAAATTATATAATTAAAATTAACAAGTTGGCGGTAGGCTAAATAAAACTTTAACAATACTCGTTGACACTTGACATCTTTGTCTTCCGTGATCACGGCCACTGGAAAGTGGCCGAAACGTCGGAAAAACCAAAATCAAATAAAATTACCGCGCTTAAAACCGTTAAAACGTAGTTTTATTATGTTAAAGGAAGATAAAAGATTTGTTATCGCCGGATTATAATTGTTTAGTTATCTCATCCGTGCAGGAACGGAAAGAATACAATTTCTTACGGCCAGGCGGCCTGTTGTAAGAGCCGACAAAACAACCCACAGCCTGGTGGTAGGGCACTAGCCCGACTGGATGACTACCACCCCTTAAGAGAGTAGCAGCG